>CM076139.1:11682806-12170306 GCA_038025085.1 Tetragonia tetragonoides
CCCATTTACTTTCTGGCTCTTTTAGGATCTTCCAAATAAGTTTCATTTGCATAGCTTTATTGGTGGCTTCTGCTTTTCGCAGTCCTAAACCTCCCAATTTTTTAGGCCTACACACTTTATCCCAACCAATAAGATTAGGAGAAAAACTATCCGGAATTTTATTCCAGAGGAAATTCCTATTAATTCTATCCAACTTCTTAAGATCACTTGAGGGAAGGGTGAAGCTTTACATTGTATAAATTGGGATTGCAGCTAAATTGGCTTGTATCAATGTAACTCTACTTGCATGAGAGAGCGAATTAGCTTTCCATTTTGACAAATACTCCTTAGTACGAGTCAGAACATCTTCAAAGGTATTATTATTAACTCGGTTACTGATAATAGGACATCCAAGGTACTTGTCAAGAGTTACTAAATGATTCATTAAAAGGATACCTTTGAAGACATCTATCGTTTGTCGGCTGATATTCTTGGTACATTGGAAAGCTGATTTTTGAAAATTAATTTTCTGTCCCGACATAATACAATAGCGGTCAAGAATTTCCTTAATTTTATGAGAGCTTTGATTGGTTGCTTCTGCAAAAATCATTGTATCATCTGCAAAGGTAAGAAAAGGGATCTTATCTGCACCCTGACATATCTTAATTCCGACACTTTTCTTAGAAATATTACTTTCTCGCTGTAAACAACGAGCCAGTACCTCAGCACACAATATAAAAATATAGGGAGACTGAGGGTCCTCTTGTCTGATACCCCTAGATGGTACAAAGGTAGTACCCGGAGAATTGTTAACAAGTACTGAAAAGGAAACTGACGTTACGCATTCTTTAAGCCATCCAATCCAACATTCATTAAATTTCGAAAGACTTGAGAAATGAAATTCCAGTCTAGCCTGTCATAAGCTTTTTCCATATCAAGCTTTATACCTAACCACTCACTTTTTCCTTGCTTGGAACGGAAAGAATGGAAAATTTCATGAGCTAAAAGAATGTTATCTTGAATACATCTATCAGCCACAAAGGCACCCTCAAGAGGATGAATTAGCTTTCCAATAACATTCTTAAGACGAGAAGTAAGAATTTTCGAAATAATTTTGTAGAGATTAGAACAAAGACTTATAGGTCTAAAGTGGTTAGCCGCATTAGGATTATCTATCTTCGGAATCAAAGCAATAAATGTTTGGTTTATTTCTTTTAGGATTTTTCCAGAGTGAAAAAAAGCTTTCACTGCTCGAATAACAGAAGGTCCTAGTATATTCCAGTAAATCTGATAGAACAAAGCAGGAAAGCCATCTGGTCCAGGAGACTTATTCGGAGCAAGTAAAAAAACTGCTTCCTTGATTTCATCATCTGAAACCATTTTTGTTAAAAATTGTCTTCATCAGTAATTTCTTTGTTGATGTCTTGTAAATCTCAGTCTATATTTAAATAACAATTATTATCTTTATAAAATCTTTTAAATTCCTTTGTAATTTCACTTCTAATACTACAAGGTTCAGTGAAATGGATTCCTTCTTTGTTTACAAAATCCAAAATCCTTTTCCTACTCCTTCTGATTGTAGCTTTAGTTTGAAAATAAGCTGAGTTTCTGTCCCCTAAAGCAAGGTTTTTTTTCCCGGCTCTTTGAGACCAGTAAGTACGATTAAAATTAACTAGCTTAGCTTTTTTCCTGATTAGATTGTCTTGAGATGTTATCAAGCGAGCATTCATAGGAGCTGTAACTAATTTGCTTTGAACACTAATTATTTGACCTTCTACTTCCTTTAATTGTCTAGTAACATTACCAAACTTGATTTTAGCCCAATTCTTGGAGAGCTTTTTCAAGAGTTTGGTTTTATGAACTAGCTGAAACATTTGTGACCCATTACTTCTTGAATTCCAAGCTTTACGAACAATTTTTTCATAACCAACATTTTTGGTCCAAGCAGATTCAAACTTAAACGGGGGAGGAGCAAAGACAATCAACTGATTTAGATGCAATATAATAGGACAATGATCAGAGGAAGTAAAGGCATGATGAGAAATGTGCATTAAGGGATAGAGAGATAAAAATGAAGGTGTTGATAACACCCTGTCAAATCTTTCCAAAACATTATCTGGGCCTGCCCTTTTTTTCCTCCATGTAAAACTACCACCAACAAATGGGATGTCAATTACATTAGTTTTAAATTTGAAGTCTTGTAATCTTTCAAACCTATTAGCATGAGGGATACTGCCTCCTAATTTCTCATTAGCAGAACATTTATTTCATTAAAATCTCCTATTAAAACAAAAGGACAGGAAAGAGTAGAACAATAACTGAGCAAACCAGACCAAAATTGCCTTTTATGTGCAGATTGAGCAGGAGCATAGCAAAAGATAATTACTATAGGAGCTGAACCATTAGCATCTTTAATAGAAAGAGCAATAAATCTAACTTCCTTAAATAAAACTACTACATCAAGTAAATGCTGTTTCCAAAGCACCCAGATACCACCAGAAAAACCAACACAAGGTATATAGTCATACCTTGAGAAGCCAAATTGGTGCACAAGAGCTGAAGAGGGTTCATATTGAACTTTGGTCTCAACTAGAGCCTAGAGCTACCAAGTTTACATCATGAACTTTACAAAATAATTTCACATCTTCATCAACATCTTTTCTACCCACCCCCCTTATATTCCAAAAAGCAAATTTATTCATTAAATAAACTATTTTTAGAAGGCATCAACAGGCTTAAAAACAGACATAGATCATTTACTTGCTCTCTTAATAGAGCTAGTAGCTGAATCAACATGGGTTGAACCACAAAAATACTCCTTAAAACCCAAAGTACAACAAAATAATTCATAGCAGCATCAATTGACTTTAAAAATAGGCTAAGTGACAGTTCTAGCAAATCATAGTTGGCTAAGCAACGGCTATATCGTAAGCTGCAGTAAAGAACCAAACTGAAGGCAATCTTACAACCAAACCAAGTAATGGGAATAGGACTAACAATAACAGTAGGAACTGTTATATTGGTCAGATCATGGACCAAATGAAAACAGGGCATTGAGAGAGCAGAACATACCATGAACTGCAAAGACTGATCAAAAAATTGAGCAGTAAAAGATAGGATATGAGTATGCTTACCAACCCTCAAGAAAGGGGAGTGGGTCTTAACAAGTAAATGAGGCTGACAAAGAGCTGCAAATCGAGAGGTCGAATTGCTTGGTCGACACCTTATGAACAAAAGAAACCAAAGAGCAACATATCTTCTGCAGCACACAACCAACCAATTAAACGAACAGATGAGAAAAACTCCAGCCTGAAGAGCAAAGAGCTCTAGGCTAGTGAACCCAGTCGAGTAGGCGAGAAGGGATTGGTAAGGCTTCTGGGTCTGCCCTAACCCAAGCGGGACTTGCAAACTGATAAAATCCTTGTCTTCTGAACAAAATACAATGGCTGAAAAACACCATAAACGTAACCAGCTATGAGCAACTAGGAGCTCATAGCGAAACCTCTCTTCGAAAGTAAGAGTCTGGACATAGTAGGAGTACAACCGACCCACCTCACGAGAAGAAAAACAGTGACACAGCTGAATAGTACCAAAAGTTTCCGCACAAAAATACCAACAAACATCATTTCTGCCCAAAACCCCCAAAATTCTCAAGAAGGGAAAGCAAGGCCACCTTGTAATACCAGAAAACAAAAAAAGACTCTGAAAGATATGGAATTCTTTGAGAAAAAGGAAATTCGATAGAAAGAGAGAAAGACATGTGGAACAGAACTGAGCTTGCAAATAATGGTTGCAATAAAACTTGAGTAAAAAACCTAGAGGATTGAAATTGCTATGTTGGATGTTAACATACCCACATGTTTTCGCAAATTGCCCCCATAAAGAAGACAATTCTGGCTGATTTTGATCTGAGAAGAACCATCTACAATTTCTAGGGTTCAAAGAGAAATCCCCAAAAATTGCAAAAACATACCTAATAAGCAACTGAAGCTTAAAATCTTGATAATCCAAGTGGCCCAAAACACTATGGATGCATATTTCATGATTTTGACTTGGTTTGGCTGAGATTTGATGGAGGATTTGGCATTTGGAAGTGGGATCGGGGGGTTTCTTCAGTTTCCTAAGTTTGGCCTTTTCACTCTCTTTCTCTCTCTTCATTAGCTTTTACGGGTCTATTTTAAGTAATTTCTCTTCTATAGCCTTCTTTCATCTATCTTGGAACCCGAACATTTTTTTTTTTTTTTAAGATGGTAAGATCGTGCCTCCATTCAGCCTAGTCCATCTCAGACTGGACCAGAGCTAGGTCTAAAATTTAGCCAAAAAAACTTCATCCTGTGCATTGCACGTGTTATAGTTTACCAGATTAACTAAAAATGTCATCAAATTTTCATTTTAATAGCTATCCACCTTTAGTAATTTACCCGATTACCTAATGAATTATTGTAAAGTACTCCATATAAATAACTTGTGTTTTGTGTGGAGATATTTTTACCGCAGATATATCCACCTTTTATAATTTACCTGATTACTTAATGAACTATGGTCAAGTACTCTATATAAACAATATTTATGTGTGGCGATATTTTTGCCGCAGACATCATTGTCCTTATTCTAAGAGAGGAAAGGCGGTAAAAGAGAAATTACCGAATATAGATCCGTTGAGATCCCCGCCCTTTTCCCAATTCACCGAACAAACCTTCAAATTTTCATTCTTCTCTCTCTATCAAACTAATTCTGAGTAATTCAGAAATGCGGTCGAATTTTTCTCTCAAAATCCCTAAATTGAGACCTGATCGACCTATAAATTCTCCGACAAAACCCTAATCCCTAAACCAGAAACCCTAATTTCGAAACCTCAACATTTATGAGCGACAAATCGTGACTGACGATGGTACTTAGGGATAATTTTGAAACCTCACTTTGTGCTTTTCGGATGTTCGCAACAAACACCTCTACTTTCAGTCTTTCACAAGGTTATTTTGTTGTTTACCCTTCTTTATCTGTACTCATTTTCTGAGATATTTTTGTTGCTGATTGCGAATTTACGTTCAAAATTGAGGATTTTGTTAGGGCTTTCCTGAAAATTGGTTATTAGTTTGTTTTGGTTATGGCTTAATTACTGTTTTCATTTGTGTAAAAGGAGTCTATAATTGGCAATTGTTTTGTTGTGTTCTCTGTCTAATGTAAAAAATTGAAGTAATTCAATGTTTCATTAGTATTGTTTTCTGGGTTTTGTACTTTTGTTGATGATTGCTTATTAGGGCTTCTTTGAAAATTGCTTATTATGTTTGTCCTCTTTCATTAAGAGTAAAACCGATTTAATAGAGGAGAATTGTTATGGTCACCTATTAAAGAGGAGTAAATGAAATGTTTCATTAGTTTTGTTTTCTGTGTTTTATTTTGTAGTGAAGTAGTATAGTAGTCAGTGTTTGGTAATGTTCCAATAGAAGTTGTTTGTCAGTAATTGTAGGGGTTAAGTCTGGATATACACGTATACCTGACTCACTAGGATATTGGTTCTTAACTATGTATTGTGCGATTGTGTCGTTTGATCATGGCGATGCTCTGTAAATGCTTTCCAGAATTATGAGAATGAGGTGTACGTTTTGTTGTGAAGCATTCCAGGTTTAAGAACGCCACTGTTCATCAACTCAATTTTTGTTAAGAAACACTCTGGGAACAACAGGGAGTTAAGAAATAGTCCTACTTGAAAGAAGTTAAGTCTATTAGAGGGATTCACTGAGCCACTTCATGAGGAAGATGATGTCAGTGGTGGCTGCACAATCAAGAGTGGATCTTAACATGTTAGAACGCTAGGTGATCTGTAACTCTTCAGATTTGATACACTGGCCTGGGAAATCCCCAGGCATGCTTTAGTGCTTTGGCTGGTCATTTGGGGAAGGCTCTTACTGCCCATTCAACAGTTTGTTAGCTTTACCTCCCTGACTGTTCTGTAATGTGGTTACACTTGTTCTTTTATCTTTCTTTTTTTTGATAAACAATGCTGTTACACTTGTTGGTTACACAATCTTAATAATTTCTCTCTTTGTTAGGAAGAAAAGAAGGGCACATGAAAGACCACAGAATTTCGGTACTGTGCTTTGACGTCCTCAGCCACAGAAGCAGATACTTGATGAGCGGCTTTATCCACAGCCACAATGTGGTATTATCTTTCTCTTCTGAACGATGCCACTATAACAATGTATAATGTTTTAATATTTGGTCATTGACGCACACGCAATATGTTGTACTGACCCTATTAGACTAATCATCGTTAATGATCCAATTTGTTTGAATAGCAGCCTGAGCTTCCAGTAAAGATTACAAGCATGCTTCTGGTCTCCAATCACACGCCCAAAAGAGCGAAGCAAAATCTAGCTAGAGAGTAGCAAAAAAATCTACAACCAGATGGACTTCTTTTGACCGACACGGAAAGTTCTGACACATATTCTATTGCTAACAAGGTACTGCTGATTATGAAATTGAGTGCTTTTAGCTTGATATTCCAATGCTTTTATTCTCTTTAATATGTAGGATTTTGTGTTTTTGTCAAATTTATTCGTTTGAATAGGCCTTTTTCGATTAATTGAATGATGCTTGATGCATTGAGTTAGATTGTTTCTTGGGCAAGGAAGGGCATTATGCATGTCAGAGATGAACTCATTTAAAAGGCACATGACATTGGTAAAGCTAAATCCTTTCTAGACTGCTGGGGTCTGTCAAGATGCGAGTCCTGAAAGCTTATGATCTCTGTAGGGAGACTATTGCCAAATGTAAGTATAGGACAGTCCGGGAGCCGACTGCGATGACCAGGCATTCTGTCATAACTTGTCTTGCTCATCAGAACGCCCTTCCCACCAGAAATGATATCTGTTAGAGAGGCATGTACCTTGTCAAAATGTGCAGCTTATGTGAACAGCAAGAAAAATCCATGGAGCATCTAGTTTTCATTTGCAAAACTGCTGCTGCATCTTGTTAGAATGTGCTTTGTTGGATTGGCATCAACAGGAAGGGTTGGAATCTGAAGCACGAGATGAATTAGTTTTTTAAGCACAACAAGGGGAAAACCTGGACTAAGAAGAAGAGAAGAGTTGTTGTCCTGGCAACTGCCTATGCTGTCTCGTCAGAAAGGAACTGCAGAATCTTTCGTGATGGTAAGAGCTCACTGCAGCAAATTGTCAATAATTTTCTAGTATAATGTGTGTGTGTTTGTGCGTGTGTAAGAATGCTTAATAGATATTTAGTTTGCTTCCTCAGGATCAAATTGCCTGTTAGGGTAATCATGGATGCTGTTATTCCCTGATAGGAGTTCTATAGTGTATACAGTAGGGGCTACCCTGTAGCTCGTGATTGACTATTACCTAGGGTGTCACATTGTGACCCTTTGGGAGATGGAATAAAACTTCTTACCATTTTCCTAACAAGAAATAAAAAGAAAATTGCTTTGTGAGTTCTTTAAACATTTTGGGTAGCAAATTGAATTTTGATGGTGAAAGTGCATGCATGCAAGCTGAATGTGAAGTATCTTTGCTAATTTTTTTTGGTAAATTAAGGGACGAATTAGCATTAAATTAAAGCGTTACTGCAGGAATCATCTTCAAGCATATCCAGTGTTCCTGCAGTTCTCAGGATCATCAATCCGGCTTATTTTACAATCTAACTAGCAGGTCTCAAACAAAGTTTTATATTCACTGAGCAAAGAGATCAACAAAAACTCACAAGGAGTTTCTCTAACAAAGGTTGATTTTAGAGGAAGAACATTGAATTGAGAATCAATGGCAAGGAATGAGACATATGAAAACGATCTGCATCTTGAAGCAACCGAGCTCAGATCAGGGTTGCCAGGGAGACAGGGAGCAACAATGAACCAGAGAAACAATCAACTTCTACTGATGTCACTAAAAGCAACAAGAGAGCATCACCTGAAATGCCTAAGGACTCTGGATCATCAACCAACATTTCCAGTATTACTGATGCTAGGAATGAAGATTGCCCTCCGCCTTCCAAGTAAGTAGTGCTTGATAGATCCTCCATAAATCCTATATATACAATAGACGAAAAAAAGTTTATTTTTGAAGAAAGAATGATCATTAATAATAGATGAATATGAAAACTTATCTTTGGTAATGACAAAGTTGCAGGGCACAAATAGCTTGGGTGGCCACCAATCGGATCTTACAGGAAGAACAACCTCCAGCCAAAGAAAACCGACCAACAGGCAGATGCATCTGGAATTTATGTCAAAAGTAAGCATGGATGGAGCACCATACCTGAGGACGATTGACCTGAAGGTGTACCCGAGTTATGTAGAGCTGTTACAGGCCTTGTAAAATATGCTCAAGGTTCGCATTGGGAACTAGTCAGAGAGATACGGCTACGACGGATCTGACTACGCCCCAACTTATGAAGACATGGATGGTGACTGGATGCTGATTGGAGATGTGCCCTGGGAGATGTTCTATCTCCTCTTGCAAGAGACTCAAGGTCATGAAATCTTCAGAAGCTAAGGGACTTGGGTGTCTATAAGAAACAGATCACCCATGCCAAAGGCATCAATCTCATAAAGAAAAAGCAGATAATGTTGTTTTCTTCAAGCTACTATTTTCTGTATCTGAGAAACTAAGGAACATACTGTATACAGATGACTATCAGATCAGGTTTCATGACATTCCTGGATGGTTTTGAATTTTATTCTTGTTTTTGATAGAAACTGATGTCAAAACATGTACTACTTAAGACTTTGGAGATACATATATTTGCATAAGACTCAATAGTACAAATTAAAGTATTATTGCAGGAATCATCTTCATGCATATCCAGTGTTCTTTCCAAAGTCATCCTACAATTTATATGCAAAATCATTTGTCAAATTCCATTCTCTAAAACTCCTGATGCAGTCGTTATGATGTTCATGTAAATAATCCTTGTTAGCGACCTACCAACATGTCACTCTGATAGCTAGATCTGCTGTTAGGACTCTAGGATTTACTTGACTTTCACCTTTTTCATAGATCCTTGTATCAATTTACGCACTAGCACCGCTTTCAAGATCATAGCATAAAAGCCTCCTCATGAATAGGATGTGGATCAGTTCACCTTGTTTAGCACAATGTTACCTCCTACAGTACATTTTGATGATTGACCTCTTAGTCCACTGTCATGCTTGTATCTCAGTCGTTCGACAACGTAAACTGGAGCAACTCCTAAAATCCCTGCTTCTAATTAACACTAAAAGGCAAGATATGATATGAATCTATATTGAAATATGAAAAAAAAGACAAACTAAGTCATCACCAAATTTGGACAAGGAAAGTAGTTGGTGCAATAACACACTTTTCCGTTTTAAGATTTCCATGGTCTAGTTAGTTTATGTTGTCGTTGTTGGGATTCAGAAAGCAGAACAATTGCAAGGTCCCATCTACTAGTGTGAACAACTTGTTTAAGGTAAACTCAATGACTAATACAGTAATACAGTAATACTACATGGCAAGTTCTACCTTAAAACACATTATATTTATAAACATTCCTTGGTGGTTTGTGAATGTACAATGGAAAAGCTTGATTTGTGATACTTTGGCTAGACCACGTTGTGGCTGTCTGGCTGATACTGCATAATAAACGAGCTACTTTACACAGCTAACAGATTAGCTAGCTTGGGGCTGCCTTGTGATCTATCTGCTGTGAATTTTCTTCAGAAACAGATTTGAGACCGCTGAACCTATCGTGTTTGAGTGCTCGTTTTCCTATGTATTCTCTCTGTGTCTGACCTGGATTAGAATTCAGAAGACAGTTTCCGGGGACTCGAATGGGGAGATACAGTGGCTGCTGGACACCTTCAAAAGAAGATCTCCCAGAGCTAAATAAGGCTATATTTGCTGACTTTTTGGCGTGAGAAACTAGCTCAAGTCTACCCATAGCAACATTCAATCACCACATCCCCACCCTCTAGGAATGGTTGGAAAGGCAATTACAAGAACTTGAGTAGGAAAACTCCAAAGACAGAATACTCCACAATTTACAAAACAACTCCTAACTACAACCAAGCTTATGAATTCACTCACTGTGTCTGATCCTTGCTTTGCTAGGCCATCAGCTATGTTATTCACGCTTCAAGACAAGGTTTTATATTCACTGATCAAAGAGATCAACAAAAACTCACAAGGAGCTTCTCTAACAAAGGTTAATTTTAGAGGAAGAACATTGAATTGAGAAACAATGGCAAGGTCTGAGACATATGAAAATGATCTGCATCTTGAAGCAACCGAGCTCGGATTAGGGGTGCCAGGGAGGCAGGGAGCAACAATAAACCAGAGAAACAATCAACTTCTACTGATGTCAATAAATGCAACAAGAGAGCATCACCTGAAATGCCTGAGGACTCTGGATCATCAACCAACATTTCCAGTATTACTGTTGCTAGGAATGAAGATTGCCCCCCACCTTCCAAGTAAGTAGTGCTATATATACAAAAGACGAAGAAAAAGTTAAATTTTTAAAGAAAGAATGATCATGAATAATAGATGAATGTGAAAACCTACCTTTGGTAATGACAAACTTGCAGGGCACAACTAGTTGGGTGGCCACCAATCCAATTTTACAGGAATAACAACCTCCAGGTATAGAAAACCGACCAACAGGCAGATGCGTCTGGAATTTATATCAAAGTAAGCATGGTATGGAGTACCATACCTGAGGAAGATTGACCTGAAGGTGTACTGGAGTTACGTAGAGCTGTTACAGGCCTGGTAAAAAATGCTCAAGGTTCGCATTGGGAACTACTCAGAGAGAGATGGCTATGACGGATCTGACCACGCCCCAACTTATGAAGACAAGGATGGTGACTGGATGCTGGTTGGAGATGTGCCGTGGAAGATGTTCATCTCCTCTTGCAAGAGTGTTAGTAGCACAAGGAACACAAGAGGGGGTTGAATTGTGTTACCCCAAATTTGAGGAATTTAAAACAAGTATAAAAGAACTAGAATTAAAACAGTCACGATTTACGTGGAAAACCCTTTGCAACTCACAAAAGATAAAAAACCACGGCCCGAAGGACTTTAAAGACTACTTCTTTTATTAAGAGAATAGTACAACTCGATCAAGTTAACTCTAACTCAACCCACGCACTCGAAAACTCGTCCAAGCCAAACGCACTTAGAAACTCTTCCAAGCCAAACACACTTAGGCGCTCACGCAAGCCAATCTCTGAACAACTAACTCTAGCTGTCCTAATCAATGGAACAATGTTACCTTGATGAACTTCAATAAGTGAAAAGGTACAATATAAAACCTATAGCTTTGCAATGAATAAACGTATGAAGAATATATCTATTAGGCAACGTTCTGCGTTATGTGGAAACATTTGTAAATTTGACTCTCTCAAAGTGATTGTCACGTTTAATGCGGTGAGAGTCATAAAACTGATTTAGGTTTCAACTTCTTTTTATAGGCATAACCAAGAAGTAAAAAGCAACTAGGAAACCTATTTGCAACTAGGAAACCAAATCTCTTTTTCCTTGACTTGGTAAACAATATTTTCATAAAGAAGAATAAATATCTTTATCATATAAAGCATAAATATCTTTATAGAAAGTATTTTCTTCCCAGTTAAAAACCATATAGCCAGTTATTAGAATAAATAGAATTCAGAAAAATCTCTTTGCAAATAATATATTTGGCACAATAAAAAGGATATAAATAATAAGAGATTAAATCTAAGATACCGATCTTAAATTTAACTAGTCCATTGAACGTTTCATTGTATGTGTGTAGGCAACGTTCCAGTGAACACTGAAGTTTCAAGGATCGTTCCCAAACACAAAAACCTTTTTATACGTTTATTAATTTATTGCCTAATAAATATAAATCCACATTTATATCAATGCTTAGCTTTAACATGAACTCTAAGAAATAAATAAATAACCTAGAGAACATGTGAATAACTTGTGTCTTTTTCTTGATCTTTATCTAGCAAACTCTTGCATAAATAAATTCCTGAAACAGTAACACACAAGTTAAGTAGCATCACTTTATAATTAAATAAGTTTGTCATCTTCAAAACTCAATTGCTCAACAAAGAGACTCAGGGTCATGAAATCTTCAGAAGCTAAGGAGCTTGGGTGTCTATAAGAAACAGATCACCCATGCCAAAGGCATCAATCTCATATAGAAAGTGCAGATAATGTTTTCTTCAAGATACTACTTTCTGTATCTGAGAGACTTAGGAACATACTGTATACAGATGAGTATCAGATCAGGTTTCATGACATTCCTGGAAGGTTTTGAATTTTATTCTTGTTTTTGATAGAAACTGATGTCAAAACCTGTACTACTTAAGACTTTGGAGATACATATTTTTGCATAAGACTCAATTGTACAAATTAACGTGTTACTGCAGGAATCATCTTCAAGCATATCCAGTGTTCCTTCCAAACAGATCATCCTACAATTTACATGCAAAATCATTTGTCAAGTTCCATTCTTTAAAACTCCTGATGCAGTCCGTTACGATGTTCATGTAAATAATCCTTGTTAGCAGCCTACCAACATGTCGCTCTGATAGCTAGGATCTGCTGTTAGGACTCTAGGATGTACTTGACTTTCACCTTTTTCATAGAACCTTGTATCAATTTACGCGTCAGAGCCAATCTGCAGGAGTTCGTCTACTCTTTCCTGTTCTATAATCGAACTAGCACCGATTTCAAGATCATAGCATAAAAGCCTCCTCATGGATAGGTATACATATATTATCCTTAAGGATGTGGATCAGTAGTTCACATTGTTTAGCACAATGTTATTGTTACCTCCTACAGTACATTTTGATGATTAACCTCTTAGTCCCACTGTCATGCTTTTGTATCTCAGTCGTTCGATAACATAAACTGGAGCAACTCCTAATTAAAATCCCTGCTTCTAATTAACACTAACAGACAAGATATGATATGAATCTACATGAAATATGAAAAAAAAAAAAAAAAAAAAAGACAAACTAAGTCATCACCAAATTTGGACAAGGAAAGGAAAGTAGCTGGTGCAATAACACACCTTTCCGTTTTAAGATTTCCATGGTCTAATTAGTTTATGTTGTCGTTGTTGGGATTCAGAAAGCAGAACAATTGCAAGGTCCCATCTACTAGTGTGAACAACTTGTTTAAGGTAAACTCAATGACTAATACTACTATTGTTTCTCTGCACCAAAAAAATAATAATACGTAATTTACTACGTTCTATTGTTTCTTATTCAAAATTAAGTAAAACTCAAGAATGTAAAACTTGTCCAGCTGTTCCTCTCTGATCACCTTTTTTTTTTTTTGATCATTAAGTTTCAATTCATTTTATTCAACCTTGTAAACAAGTGAATTACAAAGGGAGGGGAGCTAACTTATAATAGCATCAGTACCTACACGCCTTTACAATTACAACCACGCACAGAACTTCTCCGATCGGTGAATACCATGCTTTTCCAAACCGCCTGCTATGTTGTTCGCACTCCTACCTTTATGAACAATACAAAGCATGGGCTACTCTGTTAAGCTCGAACCTCAACTCCCATGGGCCGCGTTCCTTGGCATTACACCAAAAAATTGCATTTCTCTCTAAAAGTGTTTTACCTCTCTGATCACCTTTTTTTTTTTTTTTTTTGATAATTCCGCGTTCTCATTAATAATGAAAGAATCATTACAAGAGCGCTGTAAAGCTACACAACGTATTAAGAACTAACCAAGCATAGCAAAAAGAACAATAGAAGACAGATTATAATGAAAATAATTTATAACCACGCCACAAAATTTTTATATCTAGAGAAGCCCTGCTTAGCCAAACCATTTGCAATCGCATTTACACTCCGAAGACGGTGTTGAATTGAGAATCTTGGCCACCTCTCCAAAGTTCGCTTAACGAAATTGAGGTCAAATCTTGCATTCCATGGACCTCCCTTTCTATCATTACACCAATTTACTGCATTTAGAGAATCCGATTCAAAGATTATATCAAAATTTGACAACCACTCCTTTGATAACATCTCCATAAGAGCCCTCCAAATAACACTAATTTCAGCATGATTTATCTGAAGACATATCACCCTTGCTGAAAACAAACACCTAAACTTGCCCTCCCAGTCCCTCAAAACACCCCCCACAGCAGCAACACCGTTATTAAAAGAAGCGTCAGTATTCCACTTCAAACACCCCTTCTTTAGAGCCTCCCATTCGATCACTGGCTTTTGTCTAGGAGTAGGACAATAGATTTTTCAAGCAATTTGGTGTTTGACTAACCTGTTGTGGTGAGTAGGGAAAGCTATCATCCACCAACCAAGCCTCAACAAAATAAGCACAAACACCTCTGCACTATCACAGCTCTTCCCCTCAAAAATTCTGGTATTTCTTTCCTTCCAAATGCGGAGCTGCTGTCAACGCACCCCATTGCTCATATAGCTCCATCATTCCCCACGGCACACACCACGACATACCCCAAAGATCAAGCCAACGATTCCAAATTCCTCTAGTAAACCAGCAATGGATTAACAAGTGAAGACATGACTCCTCTTCACTCCCACACAATACGCACAACGGGTGATCGTGGTGATCCCACACAACACGCACTACCTCTCTGATCACCTGCTTTCTAACTTCTCAAGCATAATGGCGACGACACACTCCAATATAATCACCACCGTCATTGCCGTCTCCATTTTGCTGTCGTCGACCTCGGGTTCGGGTTCGGGGTCGGGGTCGGCGATCATACTTGAACTCATAAGGCTTCATCCCAGCCCAACAACCAACGAATACGGTGGGGCTGGAGGTGCACCTGTCTCGTGACAGGGTGCGCCATGAGCAGCTGTTTCGCCGCTCCCACAGTGGTGCTCATCATCATGCAGCTCCCCATTTTGGTGTTTGGGGCGACCAAGATCTTGGGTAATTAACAAACTCCTCTCATCTTCCTCTTTGTTTTTGATGCTCTGTTTTTATTCTTTTGCTCTGTTTTATTGTTTGGTTTTTGCTCTGTTTAGGGGGAAGTTTAGCAAATAAATATTCCTCTTTGACAAATTAAAAGTCAAATTTTGTAAAGTTTGACTAAAAAGTTTAACAGCTTAATTTGGAACGGGGGAAGTAGCTCATATGTCCAACTGTCAATTTTTCGAAACCATTCTGCATATGTAACAATAATATTAAAGACTATAATTAAACTTTTGTTGTTTTTCATGCACAAAGAAGTTTAGTGGGCACAAACAGCTTTTGTTTTAATAGAGTTTTAGTCTGTAGTTGTAATAAATATGAAGTGTTTGCCAAATGTAACGACAAAAGAGGAAAAAACTCAACTACCAAAGAGTCCTTAGCTCTTGAATTATAAACTATGTAATTTTTGCTAGTTTATCTTTTAGTTTTTTTTTTTTGCTCAACTAATTTTTAGTTAAAATGCTTATATGATACAAATCATACATAACATAAACAGTTTTTTTTGCTAAATGAATTACACGTTATTGATTTGGATTTTGTTTATAGATGTCGTATGACTTTTTATTATAAATGATTTTGTTTTTTCCCTAAAAACATAACTATTTTGCTAAAAAAAATCCTTTCATCTGAGTGTTTGATTTTGCATATAGATTATCTTTTATATTAGAAAATTTGTTTCTAGACTAATCACATGTAATTATAGTATTGTTGCTTCATTCTAACTTATGTGAAGGCATGAAAGTAAATTTTTGTCAATTTATTGATAATATTTTTATTTTTTTTTCCTTCTCATCATTAATATTTATCAAGTGATAGTATTGAGCACGAAAGCGACGTATATATGATTCCTTACCTATTCCTTAAGCAATATTAAAAATTCTATTATTTGTCTTTTTTCTTTTCTTTTTTAATAGTTGGAGTATTATTATTTTTTTTTTACTGTCTAGTTTTTTCATTCAAATATTTTTGAATATTTTAAATCTTTATATTTTTTGAATTTGATTCTGTTTATAAATGTCGTATGACTTTTCTTTTAATAAAATTCTCACTCAAAATAATTAAAATCCTT
The DNA here is from genome assembly GCA_038025085.1 of Tetragonia tetragonoides. Classification (NCBI taxonomy): domain Eukaryota; kingdom Viridiplantae; phylum Streptophyta; class Magnoliopsida; order Caryophyllales; family Aizoaceae; genus Tetragonia; species Tetragonia tetragonoides. The sequence continues at coordinate 11,698,806 of CM076139.1, forward strand.
GGTTGCGCCACATTGTCCCCCTCTCTCTCTCTCTCTCTCTCTCTCTCTCTCTCTCTCCCTCTTGAATACTCCGTTTTGGCAGCACCCCTGTTTTGGAAAGTTCCTCTGACAAACACAATAAATGTTGTTTACTTCACTTTACATTTACGGAGTTAATCAGGTAATGTAGAACTTATAATTTATATACTAATGTATTGTTTTTGTTGTTGCCAACTTGCATGCCAACTGTTCGACGAAATGACCCATCTTTTTTGCCTTTTATGAATCGCTTAATTTTGTCAAGAGTGAATGAGAATAGTCAGTAAACACTTACATGATGCTGAAATCTGAATTGCTGATGGTGGTGTATATAGTATTATAGTTATAGATCATAGCACAACCCAAATAATTTCACTGTAAATGTGATGCTCTATTGTCTTGACCACAATAGTTACAACGAACCTATAGTTACCACTACTAGGAACTCTATATGGTTTCTTAGATTTCTATATGAAGAAGAAACACTTGTTTATTGTTCTCCTCATTGGTGAAGCATTGACAGGACGGGTTTTGATTGGTGTCGTTCATAGAAGTATATAATTATTGTTTCTTTGATTACTCCTACATATGTTTGAGCATCTGTATGGTACTTTCTTTGATGAATTATGGTGAAAACTAGGCTTGGTAGTGTACACAGTTTGTCTTTTCCTTATTAGTATCATATTATATATGATGATGATCTGAATCTGCATTTAGCATTGTGTTTCTCTTAATGAATGTGTTCGAGTGATGTTTCTTGTTCCTTTCAGACTTTACTACACTAAAGTGAGACTTGGGACGCCACGAAGGGAGTACAACATGATGATTGACACTGGAAGTGACTTAAATTGGGTTGCTTGCAGTCCAAGCAGCAACTGTCCGCAAAAGAGTCACTTTCAGGTAAAATTTCTTCTCAGTTAATTCATAATAGTTACTATTTTTTGTTGCTGCTATCATTAGTCTTAGTCTCTTCAAGTTTTTAGTTTAATAATATCTTCACATGCCATTTGTACAAACCAATGTATTTTTACTGCACTTTACAAGTTGGATAATGGCTAAGTTATTGAGTCGAAAAGGGAATTGTTTTTGTTCAAACAAAGAGTGGGACTCGCTACATAGTTCCTAATCTTGGTCATAATTTGTTAATATTCCCAGATGCATAGTGGATAATAACAATCCATGCAAGATTAAAGATTTATAATCAACAACGGAAATAATTTGTTGTAGTTCAAATAAAAGCCAAGAGCTTTTGTTTTGTTTGTCAATCTTAGAAGATGCAAGATTGGCTTGTCGCGCAGAAGACTAGGACTTTACAATGTTCATGTCTTACAACTCTTGCATCAAAAGAATATGCTTGGAGATTTTCCTTTGATCACCTTAGAAAAGGAAGCATGAGTAGGATGTGGTTGGGGAAAATGCATGGAGGGCTCGAGTTGGTAGACCCTATTTGGGGTCCTTTGTTGATTCTTACGAATGGCAATTGGTATTTCATTCTCTTTATTGATGAATTTACAAGCATGATTTGGGTTTACTTTCTCATAGATAGATTAGGACCTACAATTTTCAAAAAAAACTCAAATCCATGGTAGAAAATGAAGGTGGCTGCAAAATGAAGAAGATTAGTTTTAAGTGACAGAAGCCATGAGTTTACTTAAGATGAATTTGAAAGATTTGTGGAGATGAGGTTGTTGGAGATCAACTTAAATTGTGCAGCACACCTCAACTAGAGTATATCAAGGTAACATTAGGAGCAAAATGGAGATGGCAATATGTTTGAGAAGGAAATGCCTAAAAGATTGGGCAGAAGCCGTTAAGACAATTGGGTATATTTTCTTGATAGATGTCCCACCAAAGGGAGTGATAGATAGAATACCTTTTGAAGCTTTGTTAGGACATTGACCAACACTTTAAAGTGTTTGGCTCGTTATGCTACATTCATCTTCTGGCAGAGAAAAGGCAAATTGCAAGAGAAAGCTGATCAAGGGAAAATTGGGTTAGTTATGAGCTTGGTATAAAACAACACAAAGTTCTAAGTAATGATTGGGATGGTTATTGATGTTATGAAAACCACTGGAGACTATGCGGTCACTCTTGGTAGTGTAGCATTTTCTTGGCGATCACCAGAGAAATTGTTGCTCAATCAACTAAAAAAGCAGAATATACCCAATTTTAGCCGTTAGATCAAAGGTTGCAATTGATTAAATGGTTGATGAAAATTTTCAAGGATATAAGAATAGAACAATGTCATGGAACAGAATTATTTAGTGATAAGAAGTCAGTCATTGCTACTGCAGAAAGATAAAGTTTCGTTTAATGAGAGACTCACAAAGAAAAGGATAACATAACTTAGTCTACTGCACAAACATCTTTACTAGGTTTAAAGAGCTCAGGTTGCAATTTGGAGTTAACGATCAAAAAATTGCTATTTGCTGTTACTTCACAAGTCGTAGTCGCTTTAAGTTCTACTATCTTCACATGCCATATGTAATAATTTTCTTGAAGTTATGCATATGTTTATGAATAATTATTGTGAGGTGGATGTAACTGCTAAGGGAATTAAAGAGTCAAATTAGTATAAAGATCTAAGTAGGCAACAACTGAACAAAGATAACGAAATCTTTCTCTCCTTACTTACAATATCTCTCTATAAAGTTAACAAAATTGATAGATATTCTTTTGTGTTAATAGGGCCAGCTCGATTTGTTTGATCCTGCTTGCTCAACAACAGCCCACCCAGTGTCCTGCTCCGACCCCTGGTGTCCAGCAGATTCTAGCTGCTCACGCAAGAGACACAAGTGCAGTTATTCACTTGATTATGCCGATCATAGTGGAACATCAGGGTCATATATATACGATGTTATCCACCTCAATATGATCCTTGGGAATATGACCACTAATTCCTCTGCTTCGGTCATTTTTGGGTAAGCATTCTTTTCCCACTTTACTGTATTTGTTATAATTATCGATGCTGCCATCCCTGTCTGATTGACATTAATAAAAATAAAGGTAATGTCAGGGAGTAAATTATCACTAGTTTTCAGCAGGTTTATATTGTATTTCTGGAGTGATTGGAAAAACATGTCTTAACTTCATCTAATATGATAATTAATCACCTAAAATACCGAATCATCAATGCATAACTGGTATTATTATTATTATTATTATTATTATTATTATTATTATTATTATTATTATTATTATTATTATTATTATTATTATGAGTTTTTAGTCATGTTTAAATATTAGTCAATGCATATACTTATTTTTATATTTTGATATAACATATCGTATATTTAATTATTATGTTTAATACGTATAAATATCGAAACAGGGCAAAATTGATCAAACTGGGTCAAACTGTGAGAAACTGGACAAAATTGGAGAAAACTGTATTTTATAACTGGTAACTGGGAAAAATTGGAGAAAACTGGGGAGAACTGGTCAAAACTGGGCAAAACTGAAAACCAGTGAAAAGAACATGCCCTTAGATGTGAATAAACTATGTAAAATATGACCTTCCAACACTCTGAATTTTACGCCTTATAAATAATAAATAATAAATAACAAATAATATAAATAATAACTTAGATGTGAATAAACTATATCAAATATGATCTTTCAACACTCTGGATTTTATGCCTTATAAATAATAAATAATAAATAGTAAATAAAAAATAATATAAAATAAATAGTAAATAATAAATAATAAATTATAAATAAATAAATTATAAATTATAAATTTATACAAAGTCCTGCGAAGTATTCGGCCGAATTTGTTTGTATGGGCATCCTAGTCTTCAATGACTTTTTTTAAGGACATAATATATGCATTATGGTTTGCCCAAACAATCACTCAAATCGGTATAAATTTCCGTATACAGTAAAATCTCTATAACTAATAATGCTAGGGCTATGATATTTTACTAATTTAGAGAGGTTATTAATTTATCAAGTAACAATTCAGCAAACTATCTTGATGTCTGAACATAGGAAAAGTAATAATTTAGAGAGATTATTAATTTGTCGGGTATCAATTTATACAGACATTACTATAAATCTGATCCACAAAGATAGCATGAGGTTGTGGATGAAGGAGAAGGGCTGAGAACATATTTAGAGACCTCAAATTTCAATCCCCTCATTGACTCTTTGTTGCCATAACAAAATATTTCCTATGTTTCAAAAAGAAATTGACGCTTAGTTTTTTAACGATCTCGAAAACACCACTTTAACGACGAATAACTTATGTTATATTAGTACGTATAAAAATAATGAAAATAGGATTTTTTATCAAAGTAATAATTAAATTTAATCTAATAAAAAAATGAGTGAATCTAACAAAATTATTTTTAGATTGTAAAGTTTTATAAAGTATTATTTTTCACGAAAATGTGATAAAAGATTGCAAACTTTAACCATCAAAGATACAACCATATATCCAACAAGTTCTGAATTTACTACGAAGGTGAAATTAGCCGTATTACTAAGATATGGTGGAAATTAAGATAAAAAAAAAAAAGTTAAAAAAAAACAAAAAAAGAAAAAAAGAAAAAGATATGGTGGAAATTTTGGGCCGTCCAGACCACAATGGCCACAAGGGCCCAATATGGTTACATAGGAAACTTTTTGCGGAAAAGGAAAATAGCATACCGTATCACCGTTGACTCTGCAGGTTTGAGCAAACTATGGAAGTGCATTTCAATTTTCAAGTGTGAGATGAGTTACCACTTCATCCTTGATCCAGTTGAGCAAACTATGGAAGTGCATTTTTTTTACTGCGCAAGAAAGAGGATGCAAGTGACTAGCAATTGTTAATGGGACCAATGGTTGCCAACTCGCCATTCACTTGCATCCTCATTTTTTACGCAGCAAAAAAAAAGTTGATCCTTAATACTTGAACTTTTCGATATAAGTGAATCAAGAACACTCCCTAAAGTGGAATGACCGCTAAATCGGTAACACCACATGTAAATGTTACCCTCTTACATACTCCTGAAAATAGGGGTGGTTTTTAGGATATATAGGAAAAGAATAAAAGAAGAAAAAAAAATAAAAATTTCTATTGAAATCTACACGATAAGACCACCTAAGCAATGTTATCATAACGCCTGAAAATTTTCAAAACCTGAACGGCAAAACCCCACTATTATTCATACACATTTTCCTTTAATTACATTCGAAAATTCTTCTACTGAAACTGAACAAAATAACAAAAAGAAAAGTATACAACATCTAGTTCTCTTTTTAAAAATGTGTATCTTTTTATCAATACTCTGAACGCAACACGAAGGAGATGCTTAATTTCTCCAAAATTTAGGTTCCAAATCAGTCGAGAAGTTCTCATTAGGGGATTTAAAAAATGAAGGAGAAGCAACAGCCAAAATATAGTTATGTGCTTATGTCATTATACTCTATCCGTCTTATAAAATTTTAAACGTTTACTTTTTCACGGTTTTCAAAGCACCACATTGACCGTAAATAACTACAATTATATGAATATAAAAATTATAAAAATTTAATTTTTTGAAAGTACTTTTGAAAATGAATCTAACAAAAGTATTTTATATTGTGAATCTTTATATATTTTCATAAATTAATGGTCAAAGTTTGTTAAGTTTGACCTTCAAAAGACAAACGTTTAGGATTTTATGGGAAGGAGGGAGTAGTATTACTGTATTAACATTCCACATATCCTTATCCAAAAAAAAAAAAAACTTTCCACCGGTACAATACCAATTGAAGAAACCACACATTGACCTTTCAAAAATCAAGTTGTTCTAAGCAAGGTGAACAACTAAAAAACTCCAACAACACTTTGATCCCATTTAGAGTACCCGTCACTCGTCAGTCCATCACAACATCTCGGAGTTTCGACCCCCGGCCCCGAGAATCTAGTGAGGGCTTGAGAGTCCGACATCTATATAGAATGAATTTTAAAGTTTCGAGGATCAAGGGATCAAGTAAGAATTAGAAACCGTCGAATTAGAAAACATTTGAAATACATTGATTTTGAAAACAACAGTGGAATAGAAGAATTCTTTGGCAGACAACCAACATGCGTATTTACTGAAAGGGACAATTGAAGGGACTGTCCTGGGCTAAAAGATCCGACTACCCACGTTTTATAGATCTCCGCTCATATAGCAACATATGAGTCAAGGAGATGGGTCTGGGTATAAAGGTACGAATTGGGAAGGTATTAGGCATCCAAATCACATGTAACACTCCCAAATTTCCACCAATATAAAAACAAGAGTTTTGCAACGGAAAATACTTTTAAATTCGAAAGCGTTGCCGCCATACTTAATATTACAATTAAATCATATCATAATATCTATATATTAGATGCATTTTCTGACAGCATTGGAGGCGTCCACCAAAGCGGGCCATTGTAATAAAACTTTAAAATAAATAAAAAAATAGAAATATATATTTTGGTATAGAATATATACTTAAGTTGTACTTTCCTAAATCCTTAAAGAGTACACTATTAATTAGAGGTTTTAGAATATATACTAAAGTTGTACTTTCCTAAATCATTAAAGAGTAGACTATTAGATTTTAAAAAGCATATAACTTTTTTCACCGATTAAGAAATTAAATTTCTTACACCATTGGAACGAGTACGAAATATCCTTTAAAATGAGACTCATTTGTAGTATGTTTTATTGGTTTACAACATTAGATGCGTCCACCTAAAAGGTAATCAGTAATTAGCTTGACAAGCTGACACAACTAAAGAGTTGCATGTAAAAATAAGAGAAAAAATATGTATATTAGTTATAAAAAATTACAAAGCAATCTCAAGGTAAAATATAATAAAAAGATTGTGTAGAATAAAGAAATAAACGATGAATCTTAAATGATTCTAGGTCCAATCTTTAATAGGAAACTTTACCTTATCACGTATAATTTTATAACTGTACGTAATATACTGATTCCCAATGTTATTATTTTAGGGCTATAATTTATGTTCCCTTCAACTTTATAATTATTAATGTACTCCCTCATGACCACAAATAAAATTACATTGGACTTTTTGTGTTATTCAAGGCAGTACTTTGACCGCATATAACTTTGAAAAAACAAGCAAGCATTGAAATATGTTTTGCTATTCTAAGGTTTACGTCTAAAACTTCTTTATTTTTTAAAAAGTAGTTATGTGTACATTAGACATTTAAACTGGTTTTACCATAAAATAAGGATCATATCTTTGGAATACTAGTTGTACACTTATACTAACATAAGAGTCTTGGCGTACCAACATCAAGCATAGAAAGACTTTGAAACTATTACCTCTTGGATCATGTAATGGGATGAGTTAATTGATAGTTAATTGAAATTGATAATAAGAATTTAAATTAGATAAGAAGCCCTATAAAGTCATAGTAATCTTATTATATGGCATTCATGATATTAAATGGATTATATAAATATTTATCCATATATTACTATTAGTTTTCTATAAGTGACAATTACACTTTGATTTTATTGATGAGATTAATAATCACGCTATATTAGTTTTATTATATAAGTCACAGTCCGTGCAACGCTGGTATACTTATGGGCATCCACCTAGTATAAGGTTGAAAGAAACAAAATGTCATAAACCCCAAAACAAAATATCTATATAATTAAATAATAGGAAAATTTCATTTAGGTGCTATGAGGTTTCGCGTATTATTTTTTAGGTTATATGTGGTTTGAATAATTTCACTTAGATGACACAAGGTTTTGTAAATAATTTCACATAGGTGACAGGTGATGACGGAGACTAAAATCTATTATCTTTTGCTGGCGTGTGAAGGCGATTATCATTAATGACCTGATTAATATTTGATTAACGAGCTAAAATATTATTTTAAGTAGTTTTTTTTTGCAAATAAATTGTGTTTTCGGAAATCTGATGTTTTGTAAATGAGTTGTCGTAAATAAATAAATTAATTAAAACCATATTTTAGTAAGTTAATCAATATTAATCGGGGTCATCAAGGATAACCGCACTTCACACGTCAATAAAAGTTAGCCTCCGTTATCACCTGTCACCTATGTGAAATTATTTACAAAACCTTGTGTCACCAAAGTGAAATTATTCAAACCACATATAACCTAAAAAATAATACACGAAACCTCAGAGCACCTAAATGAAAATTTTCCTAAATAATAACTATCTTTCAATTGTAACTTAAAACAGATAATCCTTAACGACAAAAATTATAAATCATACATCAACTCCCAAGCAAATGAATTAATTAAAACTAAAAAGATTCGAGTTAGATTGTTTAGGCTAATCAAGAATTAGCTCAATGTAAGAGACTTGTAGAGGGTGAAACTATAGAGACGGGAAGGAGTTAATATTTTACAAGCAGTGCTTTTGTAGGCTATAAGCTGTACATGCAAGAATAAGTGAACATCTTACAATCGTATAACTTTACATCAGTATACAATTAATTATCTCAGTTAACATATTTTGTTATTAACAGAACTTTTAGTCAAAATTTAAGAGTCAAGATCGAGTTAAGAGTGACCAACATTTTAAAAGTCTGTTTTGGGGTGTGACTTGTGAGTAATGATATCAAAGAGGGGATGATATGTATCCAATAGTTGATATCATGTAAAATTTCATAATGAGGTTTTAAGTTAAATGAGCACATATAAGTCTATATAAGATTCCAATCCTACAACCAATAGGCAAGAAAGAGCAACTTACTAGCATATATGGACGCTCAATGGACAAAACACTACCCCATTATATTCTCCACTTATACATCCGAGTTGTGTTCAATGTATACAAAATTTTTTTAAAAATTGGATGTTTCTTTTTTGTAGTATAAGGAAGAGGAGAACCGCTTTGAATTTGAAGAAGTAAGTACATGAATCACTTGATTTGTTACCATAGTAATTGTTTATCACTCAAGTTATAAATATATATAAGTGTTATGTTCGTTATACACAAACAAACAAAATCAGTTAGGATTGTTTCTAGCATATAAAGAAGGGTGAAAATCGCTTCTGATTTGAGAAAGTAAATACATGAATCATGTGATATGTTACCATACTAATTACATACTAGGAGAATAAAGAACGATAAAAATCAATTTCGACTTAAGAAGTAAATACATGAATTGTGTGATATGTTACCATACTAATTTACAATTTGCTTGATATGTTACCTTACTAATTTACAATCACTTAAGTATATAAGTAAGCCAAATTTTCTAACCATATCATCACAACTTTTTTAATTTCACCTTGGTTGAAAGGAGTTTGATTATCTTAAAACCTTCTATTTTGTTCAACATGGCTGAGAAGACATTGTTTGTGGGTCTCTATCTAGTAATGATAGTCCTTATTTATTGTGGTGAGTAATCTAATCACTACTTCAAATTTATTCCTAAATGCATGCTTAATATATATATATATATATATATATATATATATATATATATATATATATATGGTACAATTTGAATTACATGTTTTAAATCATACGTATCACATTGTTTGCAATGTTGCATGTGCATTACATGAGTAAAATCATTATAAAGTTGTACCTTAAATTGGCAAATTACAAGCTTTTAATTTTTTTGATGATCGAAAAGCAGGAACCGTCGATTCTTCTGAGGCAACATGTACATGGTTGCGCGCTCCTTGTACTCCTGCAAGTTGTTTGAAATTTTGTGGTAGTGGTATTACAAAATGTCGTCCTGGTGATGTTTGTTGTTGTGGACCCAATGTTTAGGCAATGATTTAAGAATAATGAGAAAGAATCAATGTCTCCTTAATAATAAGATGTTCTTTTATAAACTATACATATGCCATTTTGCAGTCTAATTTGTTTTCTATTTATATTATTTATATTTAAATGGATCAAATGAACCAGAATCGCAGCCGTACATATTACCTGCTAAATTGTCTACCAGGCCATAAATTTATGATGCGATATGCATTATATCTTTCCTTTTAGGCTTCAACTGTAAGGTGAGATTGTATTTGGGTATATGTCAATTAATTTTATTCTTGAAGAAATTTACAAAAATAATAGGTAGTCATTTGTGGACATATAATTTGGGGTGATTTTTTTTAAATATACATTATAAACAAATATATTCTCAAAATAGCTTTGGTTGAAAACTATTTACCAACATATATGCCACGTAGGATCGGACAAAGGCAATGAAAGCTATTTTATTTATTTTTTCCATATTCATTCAAAAGCCATTGGGTTTTCGGGATAAAAATACCATATTCGTACTCAATCATGTCGGGCTTCGGGGCGTGCCATTCGAGCCAATTTCACGATATTATTAAATTTATATATTTAAACATAATTTTTAATTTGCACCAAAAAAAAAACATAATTTTTGATCCCGAAGTACGTTTGAGGAGATTTTTTTAATCCATTTAAATATTCAAGGTATGTAACCATGATATTTTATATTTTTCAAAATTAAATGTTTGTTCAAACAATAAGGCAAAGCCTTCAAATGATACTGGTGTTGGAACTTGTAAAAATACAATGATCAGTTCAACGTTCGTTTTCAGTACACTGTCAAAATGCCTCAGATGAGTTACATTTTTTAATTTCAGATAGCTCTGAATTGAATTGCTAAAAACATGAGAATATGTAAGAAAGGATCAAGATGTCCCCGATCTACCGTTTGGTTTTTTCTATTATAATTGTGTAGAGATTTATTGATGAGATCAAAATTACAGCAAAATTTCATACAAGAGTAAGGGCATGTTTATTTGGGAGTAATGGTGTTTACATTGTAATACTCATTTATAAGAGTAAAAGTGGGTAGGAAGGAAGGATGGGAGATTGATTACATCTTCCCTTGTAATCATAATTGCTTTCCCTTCTATCTCATCTCCTCATCATTTTCCCATGTAAAGATAATTACATTGAGCAATGTAATCAACCACCATTTTCTCTTCTCTCATCTCCTTCCCACCACTATCTCTCCTCACAAAATTGATTACATTACATTACCACCAAGTAAACGCCACCTAAATTTGTCCCCTGGGTAAATGAAAATGGAACAAATTTTATCAACCCAATGATAATTCAAAAATCTATACTTACCATCTCCTACACTCCCGGAACAGTTTCACACTAGTAGTTGAAGCCCCCAAGAGATACCTCTCCATCCCTATGAATAGGGATGTCATTGAATCAAGCATACAACCAACTTCCAACATGAAATGCTACCATCCTTGACTGGTAAAATGTTGGCTGGTGCGATCCCAAAAACTAATTGTACCATCCGACATCTAATCATTACAACTGGTTATGGTGAACTGGTAAACATTTAATTTTACCAAAAGCTACCCCACTAGCTAGTATTCAAACATTCTCATTGTCATATCACCTGTATTTATATTCACCAATAGTATATACAAACGATAATTGAAATAAGTACGCTTGGTACATAATCCGCCACGTATCCTTACAAATATTAGCAGAGCCGTCTTCGGGGAAGTGCAAGTGGGGCGACGACACATGGCCTCTAACTTGCACAAGCTCCACTTGAGTAGTATGTGTACTGTTTTGAGCTGTAAATTGCAACCTCACTTAGGCCCTATTCTCTTCAACGGAATGGTGCATGGCGGTGAGCAATGGAACGAAACGGAACGGAACGGCGCGGAGCGGATAATTCAAAAATATGTGAGACAAAATGAAGTACAGAATACGACGCGGAACGGATTGGAACGGAACGGAACGGAATGCAGCATGGAAACGACGAAAAGAACAGGGCCTTACATAACTTCTCACAAAAAATAATAAAAAGTAGTTAACTCGGTATCGTGAAGTAGATTAGGAAAAGAAATATTATCAAAAACTACAGTTTAGGGCCTCTTTTTAACTTTTAGCACAGGGCCTCCAAAATTTCAGGAACGACCCTGAATATTAATCACATATCATTTGGTCAATAGTGTAGAACGTTCTACAACAAAAACGAGTGTAGTTTTACTTAAACGATAGATGATTCGATTATATTCACATACCCCTGCAGTAATTAGAAAACTAAAAGTTGGAAGGCTATAAATTGAATAGTAAAAAAAGCAACCTAAAAAAACAAATTAGTACGCTTATAACATTTCTGTCTTTCCCTCCAAAAAGAAAAAAAATGGCGGTAATTTATAACACGAGAAGTCTTCTTTTGCATTCCCAAGAAAAACAACCGTCTCTTTCTTCCTTTTTTTTGATTCCGCCACCCGTCCCATCCCTATTATGGGTTGGAGATCTCAAATCCACCTCCGTCCCACTTACTCGGCGGGTATCCACCTCCGCTCCATTTATCGGGAGAGTATCCATATCCACTTTATACCCGCTCGAAAAGAAACGAAGTCCACATCTGAATCTACCTCAAATTCACCCTAAGATAATTTGCAAGGAAAAATTTGAGCCTTTTGATAAACAATAGCATTAAACAATTTTATATATTTGGTAAAATAAGATTTTATATATTTATATTTTACATTTTTTATTTTTATTGGGTATGAGGCGGGGCAGATGGGTATGAGGCGGGGCGGGTAAGTGGGTATAAGGTGGGGCGGGGCTCCGACGGGTATCCACTGGGGGAAGAAGGCAAACACCTCCGCCCCTTCCCCGCGACGGTTTTGCTTTATCAAAACCATCCCCGCCCCAACTCCACCTAGCACTCCCCCATCCCCGCCCCAACTGGGGCAGATGCGGGGCGGTATCCACCTGTACCCGCCTCACTGTCATCCCTAGTAACGAGTTAGAAAGTACTAGATTTCTTCAGAAATTTGGTAATTTCTAACCAATTTCTTATGTAGATATCTTATTTAGAATATCTAATAGATTCGTCTCACTTTTTTGTGAGTTTGTGCTTTGTCTCACTTTTGCTGTGATTTTGTGATTTGTCTCTTCATTATAAGATTTGTCTCAAGTTTAATCTTGGTTGATTGATAACAATCATGGAGTTCTTTATGGCCTTTTCAAGGGTATCGAAAATCGAAAGCAGTTCTATTGTGGAGAACCTCATCTTGATGTTCATAGTAGTTTTATGGAAGGGACCCAGAGAGGTTTTGGCAAGTATACAAGAAGCCATGTTTAATCTCTGGCCGATCTTCAGTGGAGTAACTTTACCGATCTCTTTCATTTTAGTGACTATGATGTCAATTGTTACTATCTCATACTTTTGTTTACCGATGTATTCTCTTGTAAGTGTCGGATGGCTTTTATATTGAATAAAATGTGTCGTTTTTATTTCAATTTTCTTTTAATTATAATAATGGACCATGCATAGACCATAATCATTTGCTTGCAGGCCCTAGCATTTTTTTGAATTCTCGACTCATTATTATTTTTATTTTTTTGTCCATTATTTTTGTTGCAATTCTCAACCCATTATCTTTTTTTTGGTAACTCTCAACCCATCATTATCTTTAAATAGGTTAAGGAGGTTAGAGCATCGCATTTGTAATGCGATGGTCATCGGTAACAAACGGCCAAATGTATGTTTTTTTTTTTTTTTGGTGCTAGAGAGGGACAAGCCTCAAAAACTAATCTACGACAATATTACGTGGCCAAGCCACACCTATTACATCTTGAAAAAGAATAGAATTAAGACTAGAAGGGGCACTATCAAAGAAACAAAGCTGCTCCACTTGATCGCACCCAAGATTAGCGAGCCAGTCCGCCGCCTTATTAGCTTCCCGATAACAGTGTTCAACCTTCACCTCCCAACCATCATCATTAATCAACTCTCTGCATTTTCGAACCATAAAACACGCAGGACCCAAGCGAACCGAGTCACCCTGCAACATGTGAACGAGGACCTGTGAATCAATGTTGATCAAGAGCTGCTGGACACCCATATCTCTTGCCATAGTAAGACCTCGAAGCAACGCCAAAATTTCTGATCTAGTCACTGAACACGACCCCAAATTCTCTGAAAACGCACGCAGCAACCGACCATGGCTGTCACGCAGCAAACCACCTCCACCAGCAGCTCCGGGGTCGCCCCTTAAGGCACCATCAGTGTTGAGGAGAGTCCAACCTTCCCTAGGAGCTCGCCATCGAATCAGTTGCTCCGTCTTCTTCCTTTTCGAGCCATGCTTCTCTTTCCCATCTCTCAAGAGCGCGTCCTTCATCTCTGCAAATCTAATAAAAAGAAAGCCCACTGGGTTCACGGGGATCTCATCCTCATGCCCAAAAATCATCATATTTCTCCACTTCCAAAGCCACCAAATAGTGATGGCGAATTTCATTGGTCCCTCAGGGTCATGGCCGGGTTCAGTGGTATTCAGATTATCCACTACCCATTCACTAACAGTTTTGGTCCAGAATACAGGGGAGGGGCGACTAGCACCTAGCTTGTTCCACATCATGTAGGAGAGCGGGCATCTTCTTAGAATATGATCAATCGTTTCTTCATCCGCACCACACCGAGGACAACGAGGATCCGTTGCTAGTCTTCTAGCGACCCTTTGAGCATTGGTGAGCAACCTGTCATGGAGCACCAAGCAAAGGAACATGCGTATTCGTTGGGACACAGGAGCTCTCCGCGCTATGTCCCATTTCTTATTGGCTAGAGCACTTGTGTCCTGGCGTATAAGCTTGATTGCGGATTTAATAGAAAATTCTCCAGTTCTTGACCCACCCCGGTAAATTGCATCATCATCCTCTATTTCTGGAAGCAGTTTATGGGATGCAATTGATTTCCAGTCACCCGCAACATCCCAATACTCTTCAACAGTTCTATCTTGGTCTTGTAATGGAATGGGAATTAAAGCCATGCTTGCTAGAGGTTTCTCTGTGGCCCAGCAATGGTCCCAGAAAAGAGTTCTACGACCATTACCAACTGAGAAGCGCGAACCTTTCCTCACAAAATTAACATTTTCTACAATCCCCTGCCAAATGTTGGAAGAGCCTTGTTTAGCCGCGAACATGTCCAAGTCGCATCGCCCTTTACAGTATTTTGAGCGAAGCACTTGAGACCATAAGGAACCAGGTTCCGCAAGCACTCTCCAGCCAATTTTCGTGAGGAAAGCTGCATTAGACTGTCTCATGGATCTCACACCTAGTCCACCCTCCTCTCTATCACGCTGAAGAGTCTCCCAAGATACAAGATGTATATTTCTCTCATCACTTGCTCCTCCCCAAACAAATTTGTGAGTCTTACGGTCAATAATATCACATACTGACCTGGGGATTTTTGCAGTCTGCATGGAATAGAAGGCAAGTGATGACAACACAGATTTAGAGAGCGTCGTTCGCCCCGCCAAGGAGATACACTTGGCTTTCCAGCCACTAAGGCGTTTGTCAACCTTATCAATGACATGTTGAAAAGTTGCCTTCGTAACCCGACCATTGATAGTAGGCATTCCCAAGTAGAACCCAAGATCATCCGTAGCGTCAATACCAAGTACATCACTAATTTCACCAGCCATATCATCACAAATATTTTTAGAGAAACAAACTCGTGATTTAGGGAAGGAAACTAGTTCACCTGACACATCACAAAATCTTTGGAGGAAGCCCTTGATGAGGTTAGCTTGTTCAATATTTGCTTCCGCAAAGAGGACTATGTCATCCGCAAAGAATAAATTCGTGAGCCTAGGTCCACCCCGGTTACAGTAGATAGGCTTCCAAAGCCCTCCATTCACTGCTTCGTCAATAATATGATTGAGGCGTTCCATGCATATAACAAATAGATACGGAGAGAGAGGGTCCCCTTGGCGGATGCCTCGAGTGGGATAAAAGGCCTCAGTTGGTTCCCCATTCCAAAGTACCTTCATTGAAGGTGAAGAAACACATAGCATAATAATTTCAACGAGGAGAAGCGGGAGCTTCATTTCAAACAAAGTATCACGAATGAAGTCCCATTTGAGGCGGTCATATGCCTTGGCTAGGTCAATTTTGATCGCCATGTAGCCCTTAGTCCCTTGCTTTTTCCTCATAGTATGCAGGACCTCTTGGACTATGATAATATTGTCCGTAAACTGCCTTCCCGGAACAAACGCCCCTTGAGTTGGGGATATCATATAAGGCAAGATTGGCTTTAGTCGGTTCACAATGGCTTTAGTAACGGTCTTATACAAAACATTGCAAAGACTAATGGGCCGAAATTGGGAGACTAGTTGAGGGGAGTCAACTTTTGGAATAAGAACAAGATGAGTCTCGTTCAAACCATCAGGTATGGCTTGCCCTCCCAAAATTTTCAAAGTTGAATCACAAAAGCTTTCATGTATGGTGTCCTAATATTTCTGAAAAAATAAAGCTTGAAAACCATCGGGACCGGGGGCTTTATAAGAGCCCATGGAGAAAATAACTGCTTGATATCACTAGGCGTAAAGGGACGATTGAGTTTATCATAATCCTTATTAGGGATAGGAGGGAAATAATCAGTTGGGAGCTCCAAAGTAGACAAAGCACCCTCCTCCTCAGTATAAAGGCTTTTGAAAAACCCCACTGTCATGTTTTTAATCTCATCTTGATCAACAACCCAGTTATCATTATCATCCTTCAAAGCCTCAACACGATTAAATTTCCTCCGAATAATCGTTGAGGTGTGAAAATAAGTGGTATTACGATCCCCATCTCTGAGGGACTCACGTCGTATTTCTGGAACCAAAGTGCAGCTTCTTGGTCAAGAACCTCATCTAGCTCGCGATGCAGACGAGACTCTAATTTAATTAGGTACCGGTCCCCATTATTAGCCAAGGCTTTTTGGGCACCCTCAATGCGAGCCCAGAGCTCTCGCTTCCTACGAAATATGTTCCCAAAAACTGTTTTATTTCATTCCTGTAATTCATCTGCAAATTGTTTAAGGAAGGGAACAATAGGGACATCATTACGCCACGAATTTTGGACAAAATCCGCAAAATTTTCATGAGTCATCCAAGCTGAAAAGAAGCGAAATGGTTTAGGTCCTCGTGGAGGAGGGACGAAACCAGTAGTAATTATAAGCAGAGGGGCATGATCTGAGTTGATGGCTGGTAGGTGTCTCACTGCAGCTTCAGTGAATCTCAATCTCCACAGGGAGTTACAAAGGCCCCTATCGAGTCGAGCACCCTTTCTAGTCTCCAAAGTTTTGCCCCGAGTCCACGTAAATTTTGGCCCCGAGTGACCCAGATCAATTAAGGACGTGTTCTCAATCTAGTTCTTGAATTGATCACATCTCCGCTGCATGTCTTGATTCCCCCCATGATGCTCCGCCAAAGAGGTAGTCTCGTTGAAATCCCCGGCTAGGAGCCAAGGTTGGTTAAGAGAGGCAGCTAGTTCGGATAGAGCGGACCAGAGTTCATGTCTCTTGACACTATCTGAGCTAGCATAGACTGCGGAAAAGAACCAAGGCTCCTCACTCGCTCTAGTAATTTTGATAGTTATGTGTTGTTCATGGAAGACAAGAACATCGACCATAACTTCCTCTTTGCGCCAAAAGACCCAGATGCCCCCACTATGTCCATCCGCGTCTACTCGAGCATGACCATCATAGAGAATCTGATTACCAAGACGTACAGCTCGCTCACCGTCCAAATGGGTTTCAACAAGAGCTATAACCGAGGGTCGATGCATACGAATAATTTCTTTCAGAGTAGCGATGAAGGTTGAACTACCAGCACCTTGAACATTCCAAACCAAGAAGCTAATTGGCTTAGAATTTGGTAAGAGATTAGGAAATCTATCTTTCCATTAAAAACGGAATTTGGGGGAGAGAATCCACGAATGCATAACTGATCATATTGATCACACGAGAGACATCCAAAGGGAGTGACATCTCAAATAGCAGCTCCGGAAGGCTGATCATGGGGTCCGGGATCGGCTTGATCCGAACCTCCATCTTGTGAGCGATCGTGATCGCCATTCCCACTAACGGGTGCTCTTTGCAAGTCGTCGAGAAGGCCATCAGTGAGGGGGGGATCATGGAGAGGATGATCTGGTGGGAGGCTAGGAGTGGAGTTGAAGACATGATTGGTGGGCGTAGGGTAAGAGAAGATGGATTTGAAGAGCGTGTTTGGGTTGTGGTTTTCTTTGGCTGGGTGTAGGTTGTGTCTAGAGAGGATTCTGGTGGCATGGAATTTGGCTTGTGGGGTGTGAGTTCTTGTTGGAGTAGGGCGTTGGGTAGACTTGTCAGTGGGCATAAGAGAGGCTTCAGAGTTGGCATTATGGAAGGTCACAAGAGGAGTCCCAGTTTTGGCAAATTCTAAGGAATTTCCTTGTTCATCAAGGTTAATTGCGGATATTAGCTCGCCAGATTTCTCAAAAGTAGGAATATGATTATTCTCCAAAATTGTAGAGCTCCTACCAGCAATATTCTGGTTATCCTTTCCAGTATTTGACCCTTGGGGGAACCCTTGATTATCGCCTGAATATTGCCTTGATTGTTGCCTATAATTTCTCCTCCATGATCGTTATTTTGGTTATTATTGGTAGGCAATAATTGCTCTTGATCTCCATTTCAGAATTCCCCATATTTTGCAAGATATCAAATTGGGATCCATTTGATTTGGACCCTGTTTGGTTCGGGTTTGCCCCGGACACGCGTTGTTTACGAGTCCCACCCGGAGCTGTTCGGGCTTTCGGATTGTCCTTGGTGTTGTTCTTCCGAGTTGTCTTCTTGGCATGCATCCACGATCCATAGATGGGGTTTGCAGCTTCTTGATTTTCTTGATCCATAATCATCATGCTTTCATCAGCTATCCCAGTAATTTCATGTGGAACCCGATCATTCTTTTGTGCTTCAGCTTCCTTATGCAGAGGAAAATCCTTCTTCCTATGGCCATTTTTGCCGCACTCAAAACAAATTAATCTTAACCCTTCCCATTGAATATGCCAAATACGTCCATGGAGACGGAACATAGAGAGTAAGGGTTTAGTAAGATCCACCTCAACACTAAGGCGCGTAAACTGAGCCCTTTCAGATGAGGCTGTGGCATGATCCACTCGCACAATTTTTCCTATTTTTTCAGCAATACGCTTGAGGAACAGAGTATCAAGGTATTCCACTGAAAGGAAAGGGATTCTTACCCAGGCAGTAAGATATCTTATTGAGAATCATCAGGAACAAAATCATGGACCCATTTTCAAATCGTAAGATAGGCATAATTGATCATCCAAGGCCCCTGGGTCATGACAAAATTGTAATCATCCATACTGGACAATTTAACCACATAATAATCAAACCCAATAGCAATTAATGCCATATGACCCTTAATACACCATTTTTGCTTTAATTTCTTCATCAACTGGTAATACCCTACTTTCTTGTTGAACATTTTGATTATTAGGCTATGCTTCCATGGCTGACGAAGTCTGCGTTTCTCCTCTTTAGTAAGCAAAATTGTTGGGCATCTCGGATCCTCTTGGTCCTCAGGGAGTGGCTCATCATCATCTGAGATTGCATCTTCTTCTTCCCAACCGAGGACGAAGGGGTTATGACTACCTTGCTGGAAGCTACCCCCATTTTGTACCCTCTGACTATAGGAAGAGCCTCCTTGGGGGGATAGGGGATTTTGGTGGCCAGGGTTCTCTACTGGGGGTGGATTATTGTGCGATATTTGATTGTCCACCACCTCTTCATGAGATTGAAAGGTGTTGTGAAAACTTCGTAGATCATATGTTTTCCTCTTGAACTTCTTGTTTGATCGATGAAGCAGATCTGCTTCTTCAGAATTGGGAACTGGGGTTTCCTCTCGTGGGGATTCGCTCTCCATTTTTTTTTGAGTCTTAATTCATTCACGGAAGTAGTATACATGCGTCAAACGGCCAAATGTATGTTGTGTAGCACAAAAATATTTAGGATTAGGACATCTACTCTTTTATAGAGTGGTTTGACAATGACCATTATTATAACACATACAAAATAATCAATATATATATATATATATATATATATATATATATATATATATATATATATATATATATATATATATATATATATATATATATATATATATATATATATATATATATATATATAAAGGAGGCATATTTTGGGCGCAATGAGGCGTGCCACGTAAGCGAGAATTTTAAGAGCGCGCCACCTAAGCGAAGATAAAGACAAAAAATAACTGGCGTACAACGTTTAGGAGTTTAAACATCCTCATCGGTGTAAAATTAGTTATTGATAAACCACTAGAGTTTTACAAGGGTTATAACAAATCTTCGTCGAATATTCAAAATCATATTTAAGGTGTTTTATACATTTCAAAAAATTATAAAAATTACACCATCAGATTCGGATTGAAAAATACTTCAGAACGAGATGCATTTACAATCAATCATCAATGTCTACATATAAAGTTGATATTTTTCAAGAGTTTTGAGGCATGTCACTTCATTTAATATGTATTATTATGGTAAATATTTTTTAAAAAAAATATGTCAAAATAATGTGACTAATGATAACGATGGCCAATTAAACGATAAGAAGTTGAAGCATTTTTATTTACCTTAATATTGAAATACTAAAGTTAAAATATTAAAGCTTTAGTTTAAAAAAAATGCAAATGATAAACGTGTTTGAGCTTTCCACCCAAACAAGATATAGTAATAAAAAAAGAAACGTATGTTAGGTTAGCGGCCAAGAGATAAGTTTTAGCTAACGAGTATTTTGATATTAAACGTCTAACTAGCTTCTAAGACTTTTAGATAGAATTGAATTTGATGTAGAATGGGCAAAATATATGTTAATAGTTTTTGTAGGAGTCTCTATTACCCCATCTATATATAACGCCATAACCAATCTTCCTCAAGGTCCCAACCCAAAAATGTTTAACCGTAACAACCCCTCTCCAATCCCCACACCCCACACCCCACACCCCTCCACGTTTTTTTTTTTGTTATTTTTTTTTGTTGATAAACATTACCGTTTTGTTATTTTCATTCTCTATGATTCAATAGCATCTCTTTGTTTATGTTATTTATCAGTTCACTTTACACTAATTATAAAGAAAACTACTATTATTAACTTGAAAAGTATCTTTTACAGATTTTGTAGATGCAGATTGAATTGTTCAACAATAGATAGGTCAACATAAGTAAGTTTTATTTGTTCGTCCTCCAATCAATTCATGGCAACGTTATTTCCTTTTACATTGCAATTTCATATAGATTGAATTAAAAATATAAGTGACTACTACCATCATCAAGCAATTAAGAAAAATGAATTAGTAAAAGGGATTAGAATAAGAATAAGAATTTCCAAATCAAGAATTAGATGAGAGTTATAATCAAGATAACAGCATAGAATTTCAATCACAATCTAAGACTTAACATAATATAAGAGCATCTCCAATGCTACAAAATTTTAGAGAGGTTTTTTTTCTATGCTCCTAAAAACCTATTTATATAAACCTCTTGTACACTACGCCACAAACCACTAATAGGTTTATTGTCTATGCCACATCATAACCCAAAAATCCGGTTTGTCTAGACAAACCGGTTTGTGTAAAAGTTGAGTTTTTAGGTTTATCACTATGGAAATAAGGTTTTTTTGAGAGGTTTTTCTCCCAACAAACCTCCATACAAACCTTGCATTGGAGATGCTCTAATGCAAAAAAACCTAACCCCATCTGCCAATCAACCATCTCACTCCCGGTCGGAATCCTCTACTGTTGTTAAAAGAACATTAGAGTACTTTTCTTAAAATTTCTACCATTGAATTAGAAGGGGTAGGCTTTTGACCATTGGATGGAGGGAGTGAGTTTTTGAAATTTAAACAGTTAGAGGAGAGAGATAGAGAGAAAAAGGAACGGTAGAGTATTGTAATAGTATAGGATCCAAATTGTCTCGCTCCCATCTTGCATCTTCAGCCCTGCCCCCAAAACTATCAAGGTGTGTACTCTTTGTGTATTTTACATTCTTTCTGTGTAGTCACTTCTAATTCATACAATAATTGATAGCTTGATGCTCCACTTTTCAATATAATTTTTATAGGTGTTTTTCTTACCTCATCTATGATAGCAGGATAATTTGATGTCGTGAGTCATCAACTTGGTACCTTATGCAAGCTCCGTAGTATGTATTTGGACCAAAAATTAAATTGAATAGATTATGACATGCACATATATTCTATTTTTTTATTCGTATACTCTTATTATTGGTGACATTGATAGCTAATACTTTGTTTTAAATGTATAGGTTTTTGTTCAAAATATAACCTTTTGCAAGATAGTTGACATTGCAAGAAGGGTCAAATAAGTATTTTACGTTGTCATTGGCCCTTTGTACAAAAGGTGAAAAAGAAAGTGGTTCATATGGGCATATGGATAAGTAGACAACAAGAAGTTTCAATTCAATATGTACTTCTTAATTATTTTTATATAGATGTTGGGTGGTGTCGAAGTTTTGACATATCAGAGTTTGAGTAAGTGTATTGCATCTTATATAAATAATCGCTCTATCATATATAATTTTAATTGTAAATAGTCAATTTTTAATAGGAACATTATAAATATTCATATGTCATGTTATTTAGGATAGAGAAACAGTTGTATAATCGTCTGCAAACATATCTTAGGGAGGAAAATCATCGATTACGAGGTTAATCACCACCTTAGTTTAAGGTATGAGCGGCATTTATATGCAAATAGATATATAGAAAAGTATCATGTCAATGAATAATGGAAAGATAGATATTTTTTTTTGACAAAGTTTAAATATCGATATTGGTCAAAAACTTTTTAAGCTCGAGTAGCTCTGCCATACATATATGATTCTATGTAGGCATAAGGCATCCAATTAATTTTAAGTTTAATCTTCGAAATATCTTCAAACTTATCTTTAGCACATGATTTCATGCATATAGTTCATTTATTACGTGAAAGTCTTTATAAATGTTTACAATCATCTTTTTAATACACTGGCACTAAATTTAATACATTTTGAAATCACTAATCTTCATATGCCTTTTTTTTTATTTTCTTTTGATTCAACACATCTGATCTTTTGCATCTTGAAGTAAGATGAATTATTTAAACTTTGTGAATCATTAATCTATTTTGGTATTCAATAAAGAGTGTACAAGACTAGCACTCACTCAAATGCAAGGGTAAGGAAATTATAATATTTTGGTACATTAATGTAGCAATTATTTCTTGATTACTATTTTTTGTGTGTGTGTTTACATGACCTACATTGACTGAAAACATTAATTACATAAATTTGTACGGGCATACAAACTAGATAATGACAGAAAGTAGTTGGTGCAAAATGTTTAGCAGTCTTAGATAATGACAATAAATAACTGGTAAAAAACGCTCAGATTCGAATCGAAATATATTTCAGAATGAGATACATTTACAATATGTTTAGAAGATATGGGTAAGAGTGTTAAGTTATGGTGCCACATTATCAAAAAACATTGACTGATATGCCACATTTAAAGTGAGAAGTGTCATCTAAGTAAATAAAAAAACATAATTTATGATGATGTATACAAAATTTTTAAAATGTTAAATTATAGTGTTTAATGAAAAGATAAAGTTGAAAAAAAAAAGTAGAAAAATCCTTTTGTAACTCATGCAATTCACTAATTCAGTGCCACGTTGCTCCAGTAACTTTTATGGTGTGGTGGATGATAAATTTTTTGACACAATGATTGAAATGGAGTTCAACTATTAATAGGATTTTAGATCATATGAAACTATCGCATGAAATGATAATATTTTTTATTATCCTTTACCAACTTGATTCGTACACTATAGATGATTTATCAAAATTATTAAACTTTAATTTTGATTTAACGTGCTATTAATACTCAACCCGTATATTGCATAGGCTTTATAACTAGTATATGCAATGATTGATTATGTCGATGCATATAGGAAACAAAATCCATATACAATACTTCTTTCATACTATATGACGTCAAAGAAGACTTATTTACAAAATATTCTTGAGTTTGATGTGTATATATTATACATAACAACAAATAAAAAAAATTGCTTAAAAAGGTAAATACACGAATCATATCAAAAGTTACTAATTGGACAAGGAACATTATCAACAACGCATATAGAATAATAAAGGAACAATATCAAGACTTTATTAATATAGCGATATGACAAGGATCACTACACCGAAAAATTGGGTAAATTAAAGCGGCAATTCAGAATCAACCCTTTTATACAATGACGATAAGGAACATTATCATCATTCATACAAAATAATATCTACAATGATTTATGTCAATAAATATAGGTATTTACACAATTTCTTTCTGATTATATGACATTAACATACATAGAAGGAGATCTTCTTGAATAAAATTACTTATTATGTATAAGATCTAGGTGTGTTTAATGTACAAAAGCAAAGAAAATCATTGAGGGAGGTGAATACAATGAATCATATCAAAAATTACCTTATTAATTATTGGTCACTCGAGTATATATAACAATGCAAAGTCTTTAACAGTATCCTAACATCTCAATTAACTTAACCTTGATCAAAGGAAAGCTTAATCAACCCACAACCTTCTTAAAGTTTCTTCTTTTTTCATGGCCATGAAGACATCGTTGTATCTATCTTTTTTGTGTTGATTGTCCTTATTTCTTGTGGTAAGTAATGTTAATTTTAGTATTAAGTTTATTGTTCACCACATTGCATGCTTACTTACCATATAAATAGTATGATTTGTTCACAGTTATATTTTGGGTAATAAGACTCAACCAATAACCAACATAGGTTGGTCTAGTGGCTTGAACTTTGGTTTCCTTACCCATCACTAAGGTACAAATCCCACTAAGGATATTTGGGATCCCCTTTCCCCTTATTCCCTCTTTCCACCCAAATGTATGCCCATTAAGCTTCTGGATCTTTAACTCGAGATGGGCCAGCCTGGGAACGGACCTCCTTACCTCATAAAAAAAAAACAAAGAAAGACTTAACCAATGGGTGTATAAAAACAAACTACTAGCAGAACTTTTATGTACGTACGTGCTACCCATAATTTTATAAGATTAATATTTCTAGGTATTACAATTTTTGTAATCTATATATTTCACCCCTTTATGTGATGTGATCCGATGACATTTTTCTTATCTTCATTTGTTGAAACCTCTTTGATGAATTTTAAATTGATTAAAAGAAAGTAAAATGATCAGTATAAAAGTGAGATAACACCACTTTTGAGGACCCAACTCTTGGTTTATTTACCTTTAAGGACTAAAATTTTTTTACTTGGCATTTAAGGACTCTGTTATTATTCCGTTAACAGAGTTAACATCCAAGAAGTGAAAAATGATTTTTGATGACGTGGACATCATTAAGTCAAATTTTCACTTCGAGCGGTTAATTAAAGACGACACCATTGGAAATTCTGATGGTACCGTAGGGTTTACAGGGAAATGGAAGCAGTGGCGACTGGCAAGCACACTCATGGTATCTCTTAGTAAGGCCAAATAATCTCCCCAGGAATCCCAATTACAGCCCCAACAATGGAGTGACATTTTTACTCCCACTCTCCTCAACTGTCACTACCACTATAACAACAATGCTCAAACCTTAATTTCTGCTTTTAACAACACCATCCCCAACAATAAAAAAAATAAAATTAAACTCTCTCTGCTCAAGTTCTGCCATTAACACCACCAGCAAGAACAAAATGAAACGCAAGGTCTCTCTCTCTCCTCTATAATAGCCACCAAAATTCGACCACCTCAACAATGGTCCCTAAATTTGACCCCGGCAAGCTTAGATTATTTGTCCAGGATATGGAAAACTATTTCAACTTAATAAAACAGGACTGAAATCGAATTGGGTCTCATCAATGATTAACACACAAAACAGAAGAAAATTTGATTTGTTGGAGAAATGAATCAGAGGCCATGAAAGCCCCAAATTTGTCAGATGGGCAAACCTGAAGAAGCTTCATAGGCACCTAATTCCACAAAACAGAAATGTAAAATTGTGCCCCAATGCTACCTAACTCCTAAGCTTAGGCGTTTGGTATATACTAATGAAATTATGAGATGGGCAATTGCAAGAAAAGGAAATAAAGCATCAAATTCCAAGATTTATGGATCAAAAGGCAATAGAATCTTTGCAATAATAATTATGAAAGAGTACTAGAAAGAGACTTCGAATTAAAATGGTGGGTGTGAGTCTGTGAGATGAGAACAAGGAAGAGAACAGTGGTGGTCTGTGTGAAAGAACGAAGTTTGGTGGGGAAAGAGAGAGAAAAAGTTAGTTGAAGGAAAATGTTAACACCGTTAACAAAAAAGTTAACATAGTCCTTAAAGGCAAAATAAAAAAACTTTAGTCCTTAAAGGTCAAATGAATTAAGAGTTTGGTCCTCAAGAGTGGTGTTGTCTCGTATAAAAGTTCATAGTAGCAAAAAATTTATTTCTATATGGACGAGGCAACTCATACTTTTGAGATTTTCCTGGTTAACCAATAAATTCGCCTTGGACATGCTCACACGGTCACACCTAGCTAGGTTAGCTTTATAACCCTTAAATATTTCATTATCTTCTATTACACAAGAGTATTTTTCTTAATGTTCAATTTGATTATTTAAAGGTAGACTAAATCACCAAGAATCTTAAACATAATCCAATACCATCTTGAAATGTCACAATTAATTTACATTCTATAAATTGATTTTTTTGAAGGGAATTACAAACATATGCATAGATAGCTACTCCAAAACCAAGTAAAATGAATCACATTACTCTAGGTGAAGCAATAAATAGTCAATTATCCTAGATACTCTTTTTTATTTTTTTATTTATTGTTTTTATGTTAGGTCACTTGTCATTGAGTTTGCACTCTATACCATTGTGATTTGAGGCATAGTTTCCATTTATGACCACTAATTTGATTTTAATTTGTTTGTAATAATTGAAAAATAGGTAACTATCAACTCCACACTTGCTGAAGGAGGACCACCTTCTAACTTTGGTCCGTGCAATAAATTGAATCCTGGTTGTACTCTTTCTTCTTGTAAGACATATTGTGATCAGGGAGGGCCAGCTAAACAGACATATTGTGCTGGTAATTTTTGTTGTTGTGTATATATATGATTAAAAAATGTCTCCTTAGTAAATAAGAGATTGTTCTACGCATGAAATAAACATGATTTTATAATCTAGTACTTGCTATTTCTTTTTGAAGATGTATGGGAAAAATATATACCTAATAACGAAAAAAATATAAGATCTCACAAAATGTGAATTTGACCACTATGTGCGCACTTTTGTAGAGAAAGAAATACGGTACTTTGGTTAAATTTTAGCCATGTATGTGACTTATGCGAGTGAGGAAGCCCTGTGAAACGAAGGGATAGATTAGGAAGAAAAAAAATAACAGCTACCCACAGCTTTTAAACGTTAATAAAAGTAACGTTTCATCAAAGTAACTATCAATATATTTACAAAAAGTATTGTATGAGGCCGCCTCAAGGTGATGCTACCTCTACATACAAGCATGACGTCGGCATGACATCATGCTTGTATGAGAGGCCTCACCTTGAGACCGCCTCATACGAGATTTTGTGATATACTAAACAGTAAAAGAAACCACGATAAGATAGGGAAAAACCGAGTTAAAATAAAACCTGAACAATCGTATCAGTGGACATTATCAATGTTCAGTAACAGCATCAGAAAGTAGAAACTGTGGTATATCGTATATGCAGTTATGTACTTGACCGAGCCAAAGCTTGATGTTCTTGGGGTACCACTCTCTTGTTCTCAACTCTCTGTAGGCTGTAGCCTCCTGTCAAAGCTTGATCAATAAAGCCCTTCACATGAGATGGCTCAATGGGTTAGACTACTATTTAATTTGAGAAATAAAACTGTTTTGGGATGTTTAAAGTCGACAGTGTGACTCTTGGGTGCGGCGTAAAATTCTCTGCATTAGGGATGAAATGTTTTCCGAGTGTGGTGATGTTGGGACTCCTAAGCTCACCATTCATAATTGGTGCACCCCTTGCTACAAAGTGAAACAGGGGTATGACTTCTTTAGAGACAAAGGCTTGAGGTGTTTCGGATCCTTTGTCTATGCCCCGTCACAGACAGACATATCCTCTTGATGGCAACAAAGCAACAACTTGCGACTACTGTGGATAACTTGGATCAAGAGAGGCCGGGCTGCAGATGCCTACAAACAGATGTGTGTTGTGTTGTTGTGATGCAGAGACAACTTCTCACCTTTTTTTTCGGCTGTATGTAAACTGTCAAGGCAGGTGTGGGCTGAGATTCTGAATTGGTTGGCGATCCACAGGAGCACTTTGTCACTTAATAATGAGATGAGATGGTTCCGAAGTCGTGTAAAAGGCAATAGCACCCAGCAAAGAATGAGGAGAGTAGTACTTGCAGCAGCTGTTTATACCTTGTGAAGGGAAAGGAATGGTAAAGAGTGTTTGGTAGAGATTGTAACAGTGCCCAGCAAATAATCAGAACGATTCAGATCAACACTTATACTAGACTTCATAATTATAGGGATGTATAGATAGATTTCTTTTGGTGATGATTGTTTGAGTGTGTTTGTTGTCCTGTGTGTGGCGGCAAAACTCCTGTAATGTAAAAGCATATAAACGGTTTTCCCCTAGTGGATGAATATAAGGAGTAGAACTGATTCTTTCACAAACTAAAAGTTACTCCGACTTAATGTTTTGTTGACTCTGAAAAATAGGGCGATATGACAAGTATATGCATTTTCCAAAATTGATGCTCTGCTGACTGAGAGCTTATTACAAGTTACAAGCCACGTAACCACGTTAGACACGTGAGCTTCACGTGACTGTAATTACAGATCAAGTTAGATGTGAATACTGTAATAACAGAATATGTTAGCTGTGGCAATTCACAATTGTACACAGTAGGGTAGACGATTTTAAGAGGCTTTGTTCACTACTTGGCCTACAGGGGCTTAGATCCTATATAACTAATATAATCACTGCTATTAAACTCAGCAGAACAAGAGCCTGAAACAGAAGATGTTTTCTTGAACTGCTAAAGCTTTGTTGGCCTAAAGTGATTGAGACATTTACGGGTAATGAACCTGAAAATATGAAACGAAAAGATAAAAGACAAGACAAGTCAGAGTTTCTTTTATATAACTATTGCGTAAAACTACAACTGATCAATCACAATGCAACTTACAATCGTAGTTTGCCCATCCAATCCTCTGACACCCCAAGTCATAGACCAGGATCTTGTCCTTCAGAATAATGTCTGCACTAAGTCCAGCAACCCAAAGGTACAATCAATGACAGCTTAATAACAGATCATGCTATCTAAAGGAAAGAGAGGTAGTAGTCTCTACAACAAAATACTGATTAAGAATATTTTCTATCTTGCGGTTAGCTGTCTGTTCGTTTCCTGATCTAGCAAGAGTTTATTAGTGAAGTTTCAGCATGTGTTTATTTGATCAGTTAGTAATGTGTTCAGTTAGTGGGACATGTCGTTTAATTGTGCTTGACTTGAATCAATCAAATCAAGCAACCTGGTGGTGGCGTCAGCGGCACACCAATGGATGCCACCTCCACAACAATTAATGAGGCGCTAGTTTCTAACCCCTTGGAGACTGAATTGAATTTAATGAGATATCATTTGCCACATGAAGAGGAGAGGAACAGGCAGCTTGGAGAAAGCACAAAATTGGTTGACTATATTGAACAGCAGAGTATTGAAAATGTCAAGTCACCGAAAGGAATAAATGGTTAATTTATGATGATGACAATCAGAGCATTTGGAAAAGGAGGCAGAGCACTCTCTTGTGGCACTGGGCCAACCCTTTAAACTCGTCCAAAAGTGACAGGGTTTTGCTGATAGTAGTCAGAGAGCTGAGGATTTACAAGAAGTTTTATAAGTCGCGGGGACCATTCAGAATGAAGAGCAAGAATTAGGAGTTGATGACTCTATTAGCTCAAGCATGCTGTACGAGGAAGATATCCCACTAAATATTATTGTGGTCCATCACAAGAAAAAATTAGTCAAGAGAAGGAGAAGGGAAGAGACACAGAGAGCCTTTTCTGTTGAAAGAAGAGATGAAGTGAATACAAGGCCTATTGTTATGGGCAAGAGAATTAGTGGCAAATCCAGTACATCTCGTGTCAGTATCCAGCAGATCATCTGGAGTCTAGTAATCCGTTTGGCACCTTGAGCTTTGCGAAAAAAAATTGGGGATGATATATCCTCTAACTGATGGTATTATGGTCTCTCGGATCAACAAGATTGAGGAGGAATGGGAAAAAGCAAGGAAGAATGATGCTTAAGCATCGTTTGTCACATAACCGTTGAGCAAAGGGGTGGAGTGATGATATACTTCCATGGCGTTTGGGGATATTATTGGCATGGAGAAAATCATTATTTGCAGTTGAATCGGAGACTTCATCAAAATTAAGAGGAGTGCGAGATTGGCGGCAAAGACAAGGAAAATAGTGGTGTGACATTATGGTCTAGGGGAGTTTTTTCGACAGGTTTTTGTATGACTTTGTTCTTTTTTCATGTGGACTCTGGTTTGTCTTGTGAGTCTCATATGGGTGTTGGGGTTTAGGTTATTTCTAATTTGGTGTTTCCCTAGCTGACTAACATGCTTGTCTTTGATTAATAAAATGCTACTTATCAAAAGAAATCAAATCAAATCAAAGAGTAGTTTCCCAGTAAAAATCCTCTGTTCCTTCGCCTCTTATTCTTTTATTCCCCAATGCAAACCGAAGTAAATAACAAATAAGACTATGAAAACACATAAGAGTATAATATTTGTAATTGAGGACTAACCACCCAAAATTGTTCTTCCATGTTCAGCTTTCTCAAAACCAAAGCACCACATTGGAGCATCAGCCTGTAGCCCATATTCAAATATTCAGCATTAGGGATAACAAATTTTATTGAAGAGAACAGAGATTAAACCCAGCAAAATACAAAAGTTGATTGACTCACAGAAAGGCCAATAGGCTTAAGGTAATCCTCCGCTTTCAAATCCATGGATGCATCTCCCTCAAAGTTCAGGCTTACATGAGGAAATAAATCATTTACACTACAAACAGAAACGATTTAAATTATCTGGACTGACTTTTCCATCACAGAAAATGACTCACGCGAAAAAGTGACAAGACAAACCTCGTGGAAACCAAGTAACATGGGGCTCCCTGAGAAATGATAGGCTTCACAAACTTTGAAACAGCAGCGTTTATCTGCACAGCACATGAGAATATAGGATGAAAGACAATTAAGAGGCTATTGGAGCTCTTAAATGCTAACAACATGGACTCCGGGGAGGTTATTTCAATTTTCCAAGATATCAAGAAATTACTTAAGTTATAGAGTATATGTTAGCACATCCCATAGTTAGTAATCTATTGGCCATGATTGACAAAAGATTAAACAAGAGGCGGATGGGGGACCGACTTTGGTCATCAACCCAACCATAGAAGTCGTTTTTATTGGCATAATATATAGACCAAACACCATCCGCAAAGCTTTTACAAGAATT
Organism: Tetragonia tetragonoides; assembly: GCA_038025085.1. Taxonomy (NCBI): domain Eukaryota; kingdom Viridiplantae; phylum Streptophyta; class Magnoliopsida; order Caryophyllales; family Aizoaceae; genus Tetragonia; species Tetragonia tetragonoides. Next base: position 11,730,247 of record CM076139.1, read on the forward strand.
TCAAGTGAGATAACACGAACAAGTATGTTGTCGGAGAGAAGCATTAGTAGTAGAAAAATGGCAACAAATATATGGGAGTATATCTTCTGTATGTAACTAGATTTTCTATGAAAAGATTGTCTAATTAAGCAAGGCATCATTTTAGGAGTTTTTTGAGGTAGTTTTCTTATTTTTTAGGTAGCTTTCTTATTCCTAGGATATCTACCTCGTATATATGTATGTTGCGCAATTCAATGAGATTTAGTGAGAATTAACAATTCAGCCTATTATTGTTCATGGTATCATAGTGTCATTTTTTTTTCTGAGTACCTAAAATGATAAACATCCTTCAATAACTGCACAAACACAATCTTACCAGATAACCCATAATCATGGGCGGCGAAACCAAACAAGAGAAGAAGAGGAAGATAACTGATCCTTCCTCTCCATATTTTTGTCCAATAATGATATACCCGGCTTAAACATATGTGGTGTCTTACTTAAGGGCGAGGCAAACTACAGAGAATGGGCTACAGCTCTAAAGAACGCTTTTCATGCCAAACGGAAATTGGGGTTTCTTGATGGAACCATAATCATGCCCACAACAGATGATGAAGATCTTGAGGATTGGTATAGCGTAAACTCGATTCTTGTTGGATGGGAGATGAACTCTATTGAAGGAGGGGTTTGCGCTAACCTAACCTATATTGACTCCATAAAGGAGTTATGAGACGATATAAAGAACGCTTTAGAACCCCAGATGCAATGCGTTTTCATGAGTTGAAAGATGCCAACAGTAAACAACGGGGGAAATCTGCTACAACTTACTATGGGCGACAAAATAATTATGGGAAGAATTTGCAGGGTATCGAATTATGCCCATATGCTAGTGCAATAAGTGTAGGTGTGATGTTCAGAAACAATATCTTGCAGCCATTGAAATTGAAAAAACCCACGAGTTCTTGATGGGACTAGACGAAACTTATTGTGATCTTCGCAATCACACCCTTAGATGAATCCCCTGCCGTCCCTTAGCAAAGCCTATCAGATGGTGATTAAAGAGGAACACCATTGAAAAATTGTGCGCTCTAAGGATGAGCGTGGCGAGGTTGTGGTGTTCGTTATGCCTGCAGGACATGAAAAGGTTTCCTCGAGGGATCACAGGGCGTACAAGCGTGAAGGACAGGACATTGCTGGGTGTTTCAAGCTCAATGGTAATTACCCGGATTGGTGGTTCAAGCAAGGAAGGGGACTTGGACGCAGTGGCAACCGTGGTGGATCTACTAGTGGGCTTGGAACAGGAACATTGCCAGCAGTAGCCCACGCTGCATAAACCGGTGGCAGCAACGCTGTCCCACTCCCTAGTACGGATCAGCTTTCAGACCCCTGTCCGCCACCTCTACTATCATCCGAACAATGGAATGCCGTCGGGTCTAGTAAGTAGAATTCCTCTACCACTAACACTGAGAAACTAACTAGTAAGCTAAATAGCACTGATTGGCTTCTTGATAGCAGCGCCTCCTATCATATGACAGGGAATCTCTCTTGTTTAACTCATGTTATGGCTTTACATGACTCTCCTGTTGGTATACCAAACGGTACCATGGCTTTTGCTACATATGAAGGCAAAACTATGGCAAAAGTGCAAGCTAAAGTCAAAATCGAGCAACCAGAAAAATTAAAACAAAACAGTCCCTCGACAAAAACATGTAATGCAGCCAACTTCTGACAATTAAAGAGCAGTAGAGCAGTACTGGGTATGTTCTCTCTCATAGTCTAAATGAACTACGTAAAGGGGAGGGTAATAACAGGAAGTATCCAGTGTCAACTTTGTGACAGACAGAAAGACTCACCGCATTGAGATTTTGATCATAAGCTTCTTCAGGCAAGTATGCCAACGTTGTTCCAGAATCAACCACTGCTCCTCTGTCCTGTGGGGTCCCAAACGCCGCCTGATCGATTGGCAATGGCTGACCATTGATTGAAATGCTCTCCAGCTTCACATCATAATGAGGCCTGGAAGGAAGGATTTATCAAGGTCAGAGTTAATAAAAGTATGAATCAACAATGACCAAATATCAAGTAGCAAGAAAACTGAGAATAAACATCTTCGATTTGAGTTTTGCAGACGTTCTTTTCTAGTTTTCCAGAGGAGATGTGCCGTCAGTAGATTGTACGGTAAGCACTATTAATCGGTTTGCTTCTATTTCTGGATTGCACCCAAACACAACAAAAACAAAAATATCTATTTTGGAGGAGTTGATAATGGTGTTAAACAGCAGATTTTGGACAAGACTGGCTATGTGAAAGGTACGCTTCCTTTCTGTTACTTCTAGGTGCCCTTAACTGCAGCTAGAATTACTAACGCATTATCTCAAGCCTTGCTGGAGAAAATAAGAAAGCATAATCCGCACTGGACTACAAAATTCCTTAGTAACGCTGGAAGGATGCAATTGTTAAATGCTGTTTTGCTTGGCTTGAGAATTTCTGGTGCTCCCATTTTGTTTTACCTCAAGGAAGCATTGATATGATAAATAAATTGGGAAGAGACATTGTTTGGGAGAGAGGAAATGAGCATAACAAAATGGTTTTTATGACACAAATGTGCAGACCTCATGAAGAAAGGGTATCAGCATCAAAGAGGTACTGTCATGGAACACGGCAATGACACCAAATGATGTGGCTGCTGGAGAAAGACTCTAGCTCCTTCTGGGCCTCTTGGACCACGTGGCACCATATGTCCAGAAGCACTATTAGGCAGGTGGAGCCTAAGCAAGGGTGTGCTCGGCTATGGAGAAGAGTCTTACAGTACAGAGACCAGTTGGTAGAGAAAAGTGGGGGGCTGGCTGAAGCAATAGAAGTTTCCTGCAGCATCAGCTCATAACATTTTGAGGGACAAGGGTCTTAAATGCAGATGGATCAGAACCATGTGGGGATCTGTAAGCATGCCAAGGCACAGGGTGTGGCTCGCTAGTCGCTACATATAACAAACTCTCTACTCGTATCAGTTGAGGATGCGAGGGATGCACATAATAAGTCGATGCAACTTATGTCATAGAGCAGTTTAATGCTAAGGGTTGCCATTTGTTCTTTGTGTGTGAGATTTCCAGAAATGTATGCAGGGGAAACTTCACTGGATGTGCATATACAGGCAGCCTCAGTCAATGAAGGAGAATTCAGATGGTTCAAAGTGCATTTCAGGGGCTAGTAACCTAGAATGTGATTAAGACGTGCTGCACTTGATGCCACAGTATATGAACTCTTGAGGGAAAGAAAACATAAATTGTTTGATGTGGGAACTAGAAGTTCTGAGAAAATTGTGAAGTATATTCGGTATCTTGTCTTAGTTAGATACTATGCTTGTATAGATAAACAGACTAAAAGGAAAAAGTGTTAATTGATAACTGATAACTAATATGCAAGTCACTTGATGAAAATACTTAGTATTTCAGTCCAGAATAGAGAACATACTGTGATGGCAGAAGTGCTGTGTAGACAATGTTGGGATCCAAGATCTCACCAAGGACCAGAATACCTCCTCCAGTATCTGATCCTCTGAGACAGTGGGAAAACGCCCATGGCGTTATCCCCCTGGAAGCCAACTGCGATATAAGAGATGATCGCTGTTGACCGAGACCAAATATCCCATCAACAGCCGGGACTGGACTGGTCAAACGCCCAACTCGATCAGTACTGCACCTGTATCCACCACATTACAACATATGATTGAGATAGAGACACAAATACAAGCTGATTTATTTTGATCTGACATCACCTCTCATTTTTACTAATATTGACCTCCAAGGCTAGCATCAGAGACTACAATCAACAAATACAGTAAATGGGGAAAGGATACTCACCCAAAAACAATGGCAGCAGATGTTTCAGCGGTTATTTCATTTGTAAAGATCGTATGAAGGTGAAAGAGATCAGACACATACGACCCCGATGTCCCACTACCATCTGCATAATGAACTGAGTAGCCGCACTCACGGGTCCACTGTGAGCAATGAGAAGACTCCGGACACAAGGGTTCTGAACACAGAATTGGCTGGCTAGTTGTTGAGTTAGCGATGTCAAAGAAATTGAGTTCAGCCTATCAACATAGAAGAATGACCATCCATTTTGTTAGTGTTAGCTTCATAAGACTAAAGAGACAATATACGTTGGAAAAGGAAGATTTTGTTGATTTGTTGTTGTTCTATTGCTGCCAACTTAGATCTTTATTATACAACTAACATTTACTCTACCCTTAGGAGTTCTTACATCTTCCTCATGATGAGTATTTTTAAACATAGACACAAGTTTTAGATTTTTATTACATATGGCTGCAGAAGAGATTAGAACTTGAAGAGAGTAAGACGAATGATAGCAGCAAAGTTATTATGCATAAACTGTCATTTTCAACAAAGTTACTGGAAAACCATAATGAGTAAGCAATTAGGGTGAAGAAATATTACCAGCAGCAGACTAGTTCGTGGACAAGTACTGCAAGAACTGCAACTCACCCACAATATATTACTTCCGGTGTCAATCTGAACATTAAACTCCCTCGGTGGAGTGCCAAGTGTCACTCTCGTATAATACAACCTGAATGGAACAAGAAACAAAAGCCAAAAATATATCAATCCAACACATTCAATGTTACAGGCACAATAACAAACTACTTCTGCTAAAAATGGATCAACTAATTGAAAAGAAATTTTGATTCCATGCAATACACTAAGCGAGTGTTACTTGTACTGTGCGAAAGATTACCAAACATCTCCAGTCTCATTGAGCCCAGTTATGTAAAGAGAACAATACTTATGTAATGTATAAATATATGGGTTATTGTGTCATCATTAGGGATAAATGAGAATAATTAACATGTTTCTCTAAAACCCTCTTTCTGCATCTAACAATATTCATTCACATCAACAATTAAGCATCATAATATTCATGACCCAATTTGATTTAAAGTTGAACTGAACTGCCTGTAAGTCTTTAGTGACCATTCTCAATCACTCTTGATACAATTAAGCAAGTAAAATGAAGTTGGGTCATTTCGTCGAACAGTTGGCGTGCAGGTTGGCAACAAGCAAAAAAAAAACAAAAAAACAAAAAACAAAATGACCCATTTAAGATTACCTCCCTAATGTGAAGTACACAACATGATCTTATTGCCTAGAAGAACTGGAACTGGAAGCCATTTAGTAGAAATTCAGCCATGATTTTGAAATCCAAGTCGTCAAAATCAGGAAATCAAGTTCTCATATTCTTTCTCATATTTCTTTTTCTTTTTTTCGGAAATTGGACGCTCGAGTTTTAAGAACGGGGTGATATGAGCCAACTTAATAAGCACGTGACTGGCACGTGTGTCTGTATTCTGTTAGAGGTAGTTGATTAGTTCGTTAGGGAATTGTTAGTTAGCTAGCACTGTAGGCTCTGTAGCTGGCTCATTTACAGACATCTTAAACAATCTGTATCTCTCTTTAAATTCAGTAATTCAATACAATATTTTCTCGAGTTAAATTCTGGAAATTCCATATCACGGGGATTGGGATTTCCTTTGTAAAATCAGTCACAAACTTCGTGTATGTCATCAGCAAATTCCGCCTTTTCACGGCGGGTGGGGAGTTGGAGTTGTGGGAATTAGTTTAGACTTTCTAACTACAGTACTAGTACATAAATAGAACAGAATTCCTAGAAACGTCAACTTGGATTTCATTTAGAAGTTTTCAGTAAATTTCAATTCAATTCGGTAAATGAAGTGCAATTTTACTTTTCTTATTGAAAAATTAGTACAAACAAGTTCAGTTCACTACATTTCCGTTCATTAAATCAAAGGGAAAAGAACGGGGCATTATTTATTTTGCTCTTATCTCAAATAACACAAGTCTCAGCCAAAACAAGCTAGATTTAGAGTTAATCTTTAAAAAATTAACTTGTTAAATGACCACTTTGTATACTACTAATCCACAGTTAGAAGCAGTTTATCAAAGTTGATCTACTGATCATGATCATCCATGTATAGTAGAGTATCTATTTAGATACGCTCGATTGACCCTTCTCATAATGATTCTAATGAACTGTTCAACTTCTATATTGAGTAAGAACATTTCACTGGGTTTCAGACCTCTGCCACCAACCAACCAACCAACCAACTGTTACAGCATCAGGAAAGCTAAACAAGCACAGGGGTGGCGCAGGCGTTGGCGCCTAAAACCAAATTTCAGTTATTTAGTTATTTAGTCAGGTCAGTTCAATAAATTGGTGTTGGAAGGAGGAACTACTGAGGGAGATGTTCCTTTAATTTGAGGCTCAGGACGGAGATTCTGCATATCGCCTTGAGCAGGAGTTCAGCGAGTGACAGGCTTAGTTGGCATTATGTAAGAGATTGGGTGCTATTCAGTTCGAACAGGTAATGATCACTTGAATCATTGCCTGCCACCATCAAAATGTGAGCAGGGGAGATCGAGTTCTCGATGTCAAACGATTTACCACCGAAGATACGTATGATCACTTGAATCATTGGCACCATTAATTTAGGAAGGAGATTGAATTCAGGTGATAAAGTTGCTGAAGATTGAAGAAGGAAGTCCCTAGCTACTAGTTATCTTGGCTTGATTATTAGAGTTATTAATGTTTACTTTTGTTGCTAGTGACTTTTGTACCTCTTTTCACAAATTGTTTTTTTTTTCTTTTCCCCTTCTCTGGTGATGGTGGGAGAGGTCAAACAGCCACCTTACCAAACACCCTAACTAGCTGGTGGGAGAGGTCAAACAGCCAATTCGGCAAAAAGCCACCCAACCAGCCATGAGCCATCAACCATACACCCCCATAACAATCTTTCTACTAATATCAAACCTTTAGACAAAACCGCATAACTAAGTAAAGTAAAAAAAAAAAAAAAAGAGCGGGAAAAGGAAAGTTATTGTTACCCGGCTAAGTACTGATCAGCAATACCAAAAACGTCAAAGTGAACAGCCCCTGCCCCGGTAACACCACCGGAACGTAACAACACGGCGTGCCAAGCCCTATCTCTGCCACGGTGGACCTCCATCTCCGTCAACGCCGTGTCGTTGGCGGCGGGGATGGGGTGATGATGAATCCTATGCAGCTGGAATATGGTTGCTGACACGATGCTACTGATCACAGCAACCATATATAAAACAAGGAGGACGGTGGTGGATACCGACATAGTTTGATAAGAATTGGAAGGAACAGAGCGATTGAGAGGGTTTGATTTTACAGTATACAAATTAATGTAGTGCCAATGAATGTGGCTGATTTGATATGAGAGTGGCAAATGGATTTATCTTTGCTTAATCGCATCTCTAATGATGGTTAAATCAGGGACAAAACAAGTAGTGAATGAGATAATCCTACGTATCTGAACAACAAACTTCTTAGAACCCATAAAGACTGACTTTTAGTTGTAAAACTCCCCATTTTGCAAAGAAATGATTCAAAGCTCCCAAAATTGGGTTTTCAGTATTAATTCACTTACTGTTTACTATCTAATCAAGCCTATAATCGTTCTTTTTCTTTTCAAGTAAAGTTAAGGCAACCATCAATGGAGGGTTTTATTTTCAAACAGAGTATATTGTATAAACAGAGTAAAGTGGGATTGTCTATTAAGGGATATAATCACTCTTTTTGGAACTATAATTAGCTGAAAATTAAAAGTAAGTGCAGTTTTTAATCTGATTAGCAAAATCAATTTGGTTCAAAGTCAAATGAAACACATCATAACCGTAAATCTTTTGCTGCCAAAAACATACTTGTTTCTTTGATCATTTGTACAAAAGCTCCCATCACAAAACAAGTAACGAAATAATGTGGTATGTATCAGATGATAGTATTATGGCGCTACTTTTACCTTTGGAACTAACTTTTAAATAGTTACTTTAAATAGTATATTAAAACCCTTTTATATTGGTACACAATCTAAACTTTTTGCAATGAAAAATTAGCAGTAATTATGCACCATTACTTACTCCCTTCGCCCTTAAAAAGGACAAATGCTATTCTAAGTAAGAATAACTCCTTTAATGCTATAGACAGTAACAAACCAACAATTACAGCATAAACACCCAAGAGAGTAAAAAACCCTCCCCCTTAAACAAATGCTATACTATGTAAGAATTAAGGGTAATCTTTGGTGCCATCCAAGTTCTGAAATTAAAATTAAAATTGACATGTGATGAAGGGGCCCAAATTAAAGCTACAACATAGAAAGTTTTGAACTAGTGCATTTTCTCTTTGCTGGATTCAGAACTTGAAAATAGAGCAACTTCTCAAGATAAGAAGATTTGAACTTATTAGTTATTCTAGTATTTTGAATAATTTTAAGTTTGTTCTCTGATGATCATTAGTTTTCTTATGCTCCACCTTGATTGACATTCTTATTTGTGTGGCCTAGGTTATGGACATGTGTCGATGTGTACATGACGACTTCGACAACCAACTTACCCAATTCTTTTCTTTCTCCAGTTGGTGATACTCTAATGTCTGGGGACCTGGGGTTAATTAGAGATTCGTTGTGTTTGTTTTAAGTACTGATGGCTTATTGGATGCATGTCTCAGTTTATCAAGCCATGTAGTAATCTTGGTTGCTAATTATTGCTTCTATATTTGAGTTATGATGTGTTGGTTAGCTTCTCAATAGGATATAACATATAAGTCATGTTGGTTACCATATTTCATCCAAAAGGTACTGTCAGATAGCTACTCTCAGCATAAAAATCCTATAAAGACCTTGCAATTTACACAAGGGAATAACCATCAAATTACAATTTCAAGTACTGCTCATACGATTACACATACTCAAAGTCGCGTACTTTTAATTCAGCAAAACTGCATCAAAATAAGAATATATTTTGTTGTCTCATCATCTTGAGAATTTCCAAATCGATGATGAGCATTTTTTACATTGAATTTGTGCATCTAATGTGCTCAAATCAATGATGAACAAATGTTAGAAACTCTGAACATATTCATCATTTTGTTCCTCGACGTCATCAATAGAAGACAATGAAATAGTCTGATGAGGAAGAAGCCAGTCTCGTCCGTCGATGTAGGAAATATCCAAGTAAGGGGCAGCTTCAGATTGCTTTAGTTGCCTACCATATGCAACCCTATTTGTGTTACTTGCCCCAGGACCAGTGCATTGGTACTCTCCAAAGAAGATGGTCCTGTATGTTAAATATACGTCATGACCAAAATTAGAGCTTAGTTTATATGTCGAAGCTATGTGAATACTGGAAGAATATGAACACAAACATAATTTCCAATGTTTGGACTTCTAAACCTGATTTATTCCGAACCAGACAAAATCGAACATCCAAATCGATTAATTGCCATATTTGCCAATGACCAAAATAAATGAAAGACTGAATTGAGAACTTGTGACGGATTAATTGTCATGTGTGTTTCTCGAGAAATTATTAGATGGTCTCGGATGTTTCTTGCCCATGACGAACAAGAAATATGGAAAGAATGATGAAAAGAGGGAATGAAATATGTACGAGTCTTTAGAGGGTCACCCCAATCACGCCAACCATCAGGAGAAATCACGTCAGACATGTATGTCTTAGAAAACACCACGGTAGCATAAGGTCCCCAAGCCCTGCCAAGCAGAATTTTACCAGTATCACCCGCAATATTGCAATTCACAAATGAGAAGCCAGTTTTCTCCTCATTTGATTGTCTCCCGTGTGCTGTGATTGATCCACTCACACCATGCGACATATCTTTAGCTATTGAATTCAGGTTGCAATCCTACAAATGTGACACAAAAGAAAATTAAAATCCAGACAACTAACTAACATTCTCACTTGTTATTTCTTACAACATATAGCATATATAGATAACTTTTATACTTACAGTGGTTTTTTTTTTTTTTTTAATTAGACACTTTTATTAACAACCATTAAGGTATTAAGACTACACGAGTAACTTAGTGAGGTAGCATACAAGAACAACTGATCATAGACCGTTACTCCCATCTTCTAGGAAGGATTGAGCGAGAGCATGGAATCATATGCTAGGAAGAGGCCAAACAACGACCATTATACTTACATTGCTGAATTAATTACCCACTATCAACATCAATATGAAAGCATATATTGTTGTAATGTACGGAAAATTCTAGTATATCTTTTTATCAGATTTGTTATGTAACTTTGTAAGTAGTGTATCACTATCACGGTATCACCTCTTATTATAAACTGTTAGATCCATCAATATTGAAAGTTGTAAGAGAATTTCCACTTTAAGGTCCCTACCTTGTAAAATTACACGAGAGACACAAAATGGTTGAATACCTGATAGAGTGATCTAGCATTGCCAAAAATGAAATCAATAGAGCCTTGAATGAAGCATTCCTTGAAGTAATGCCTACCACGATCATCATTAAGAGTGTGCTGAGCCCCATAAAACCCACAACCATAAAACGCAGCTCGATCACTTGAAATTCTTAGTGCCACTGCTTGCGCTCCAACATCTCCTGGGGATGGCTGAGGAGCTGTGTTCTTCCCTCAGGAAAAAAAAAAAGAAAGGAAAAGGAAAAAGCAAAATGCCCAAATTAGAGCATGTAGTGTTAGTTAAGGTTATTTCAGTCAGCTTTACTTTAGCCCATATTGTTTAAGGTCAATAAAGTTTACTAAGTCATGTCCAGGTAACGTTTGGTTTACGACTTACATACAATGTAAGTTGTATGAAAATAATTGCATGAAATGAAGCTCAACCAAACTAGAAGCTTGGAACATTGTTTTTGTATGGAACCATAAATTACATGATTTCTTCTCATACTCTTATCAAGTTGGGAGTAATGAATTGAAGACCCTCAAAAAATAGTTAGGAGATATCTTTATGATTATCTCACTCTCACTATGAAAGGACTTTAGTCTATTTCTAGAAAAAAGCCCTGAAATTTGAATGACACAATAGAGAAGATACAGAGAGTTTAAGATGAAAATGCTATATAGTATGAATAGTACTTTTTTCATGGCTATTTTAAAACCAATCAAGATCATCCAAATACTACTTTCCTGTTTCTGCCTTCTTCTTTTTTTCCTTTTTCCGTGTTCAAAGGGAAGCTCATGATATATAGCGCATCAAAGTTTACCTGAAAACTAATGTTGTAAGCAATAAAGCCTGGTGCATAAATGGTAACAGAGGAGCTATAGATTGTGCCTCCTGTAGAATTGGCAGTATCATTCCATGATATCACCGTGTTTTCGAACCCTTGGCCTTGCATTACCAAATTGGTTTTGTTAGCATTTATCATCACCTTCTCCCTGCCATCATAATTAATCATGTGTTTTGTTAAGATTAAACTTCAAATATATACTTGTTTGCAAAATGTTACAAGAAGTAATAAACATTAATATAATTAAGCTTCCTAGATGAACCTGTAAACACCGGAATCAATGAGGATGAGAGTGGAAGACGAGCTAGAATCCGGTACAGCATCCACCGCCTTTTGGACACTACTAAAGTTACCACAACCATGCAAATCCACCCTTAAAACAAGAGAGAAATCATACAAAGATGCCAATTTAGACCTCCATTTTGAAGCATCACATGTGGTCTTATGCCTATGATGGTGATGATGGTGATGACCATTATGGTTATGGCCATGGTGATGATGATGATGGTGGTGGTGGTGGTGATGATGACCTCTCAAAAAACCAGCACCAAGCTCCTGAAGTACCTCTACAAACCCGCCTTTGACGACTTGCTTGAAAACACTCGCAAGATCATTGAGGCCATATTCATCGGCATTGCGAACAATGCTCGAGCTACTTAGGGGAGGAGAGTTGATGTAAAAAGCATATAAAATGGAAATGAGAGCAAAGGTAAAGGCAAAGAGCCAAAACAAGTTGATGTTTTTGAGTCTCATGATGATGACTAATGGTCGGTATGTGACTTAGTGTACTTGTTAGTTTGGGTTAATAATGGGAAGGGGTGACTTGTTCTATATACATAGGATTTAAGGGGTTGATTGGCGTCAGAGCAAAGTTATTTACAAGGGTGAGAGTAATCTTTTTAATTATTTTAGTATCATGCTCTGATGTAATGAGAGTTATGGAAAATGATCAACACTTTTTTTGCTTAAAAGTAAAGAGGGTAGAAGAAAAGTATGATGGGCAGGCACGGATATTGGAAGATACATACGCTAGTGTCGTCTTAGACAACAGGAGGAGAGAGAATAATGATAATGAAAGGAAATGCTTGATGCGTGAGGGCTTGTACTCGAAAAGTACAGGTTGACTTGTTCTAAAGATTTGGTAAGAGTAACTCAATATGCAGTTATGACTTATGAGTTTTAGGCAATTGTTTGGTATGGTGATATCACAACATTCTTTGCAAAGATTGTAAAATTTGGTACAAAATGCATTTTCTCTCAACTTTTTCGCTGCTTACAGCATCGATTGACGGGTGGCCTTATGTTGCTTATTATGTGTGTGCGCGCGCGCGCGAATTAAGAGTTTTACCAAAGATCAACCCTCTGTATTCATTGAGGAAAGAAAGCATCATGTGGGCAAAACAAAAGGGGAAGTATATGCTTTACAGAGTTCAAACAGTTGAGACTTAAAAGGGCACACCATTTATTGGAATTCTACAAAGCACAGATGCTTCTTCTGCTTGCAATGGACATGGGCACCTTTTCATTTAGGGGCTGAAATTGGTACTGTACTCTGTTTTGTATGTGGCTTCATATTTTGGTAGTTCTGAACTTCTGATTCTATGATTTGTTTGTGATTATAATGGAGAAAGCATTACATTATGGTAAAAAACTTAGGTTAGTTCATTTTATTAGTAATATTATAAAAGTACAAAAAGAAAAATAAAACCATCAATAGCATATATCAAACATGTTATTAGCTAAAAACTTATCAATTGTTTGATATTTTCTTTGATTATGAAATACTTTCAGAATGTTTTGTTGAGGCAATACAATCTCCAAAAATGAAATGACAACTTTATTATAAACAACTTCTTTATAAAACTGTTTTCTTTGACAAATACTCCCTCCGATCCACGGGAATCTCGACGCTTTTATTTTATGCTTGGACTATGAATAAAGATCAATAGGAAAAGAAAAAAAGAAAAAAAGAAAAAAAAAAAAAAAAAAAAAAGGTCCCGACTAATGGCATTTTAGCAAGCTTTTTTAACAAGTTAGCTTAGAAGGGATATCAGTAAGTAGCACCGCCCTACTGTAGGGGCTTGACCAACTTCCCAAACAAGCACCAGACTTCCAGATTTGTAGTTTCACAGACCACAGCACATCTAGCAATTTAAGTACTATATAAATTCAAATTACCATTTAACTTGAGAGGGAAGAGAGAATTTACATTGCCTGGTCAATCTACAATCACTAAATTGACCAGAACTGAAACTGTTTTCTCGAGAAACTAACTAAACCCCAACAAAAAAAAATGTTGAGCATACGAATGGATTAAACAATGGTATAACTGAGCTATTCGTTAAGCTAACCTCTTAATCCTAGAACTATGAAAATTGAAAAACCATCAAAAAGAGATAGGAAACTTAATTACAGAAAATGCACATTTGTAACGATGCTGCAAAAGTTTTTTTTTAATCGCCTACAAAAAACTGTTGTTGATCCTGTAGTCAATGAAAATGATGTAATGCCTGCCTGGTTAACTGGAGAGTGATTAAATAGGCAACCCACCACGCCTTCTGTCCTGTAGAAAGTACTCGGCAACCCCATGCTGTTAATTTACAGTATCATGATTCTATTCTGCTTAACTTTAAGTTTGTATGATGCGACACTCTGGAACCGACTTCTGCAGCATAGACGTCCCCTGGAATCGAACAATTGTCCAATAGTTCCTTTTGAATTCACGGACCTGTCGCATAATTAAGGCAGTTGCTAGAATGTCACAGTGTAAAGTATATAAAGCACAATCAAAGATGAGCATAATTATGCAAAGAATTTCACCTCATCTGGGGTCATCTTTGTGAAACCAAAACGGTTTGTCCATATGGACTCTGCTTCCTCAGCAGCTGGAAGTACTAAGCTCTTAACGTTGAGGAATGCCAGTAGTCTCCCGATGCAGGCAAACAATGCTTGAAAATAACCCTACAATAGTTCATAGGAGTGTGACAAAACAGAGGTTCAAAGACTAAAGTTTCCATCAACAAGAAACACAGCTCATCTATTTCGTTCACCCTCAGTAGGATCGACTCATAGCAAGTCTGAAAATTGATAATAAGGATAATTGTACCCAAGAGATGCCGAAGGAAACGCCATTAACATTATACAGTATCAAATTGGCCTCCGATTATTAACACGTTTCAAGCCTATGGCCTTGTAAGCTCCTCACACCTAATTTGCTTAGTGATCCATCCATTAACCAACTCAACCGGGAGTTTCCAATAACAAACCAACGAAATTAAGAGAAGGGGCATCTGTTTTTGACCAAAATACTTCCACCGTCCCATTTTGAAGTACCCACTTCTTTTAGGCAAGGAGATTAATGCATTGTGACATTGGTGGTTGATTTACTTATATACCCCTCACTTTAATTCAAAAGTGGAGAAGCATAAAGGATTTGGTGAGACCCTCACGAGGATATAAGGGATTAATCACAAAACTATGCTTTTTAAAGGAAGTGGGTACTTCAAGTTGGGACGGAGGGAGTATAATTTTAACTACTATCTTCAATGCACTGAACCATAACAGTCAAAAAGAGGGGCAGAAACATATTAAACAAATTGCTCAGGTACGCTGGAAGACAGACTCCTTACTTTGCCATGGTTACCAGCACTTGTTGCCACCAATGGGAGTTCTGCAACTTCTGGACCAAACACACGAAAGATTCCGGCAGACACAACCACAGAGCTACAATTGGTACAAAGATAATGTCATAAACACCTCAACATATAAAATGGACTTGTTCGATTATACAAGAAATTTCCTTACTCCATGGTTAGTACAGCACAATACATCCCACCATACTCTTGTCCTCCTACAGGCCTCCTGTCAGACGGAAAAGAATTTAGAAGAATATATAATTACACTTGCACAACAACAGAATTAGAAATACAGTACATTTAGCAAGGGAAAGTGCTTACCCGTAAACCATTGCCGGTATGAGGTCATTGCCAGAGACCACATCAATAATAGGGGCAAATGATTCCTAAGGCAGAGAAACAAACATAAAGCTATTCAGGCTAGAAACATATAGATGATCAAAGAATCCACTCATAACTTATTCAGGGTCATACAAGATTTGAAAAATGAAAGCAAAAGCTAGCAGCACAAATCCTGAATATTATCCTAAACATGGTTTGTAGTATAAAAGTACAAGACATATCATTTTTACAAAGGTGAAACAAACAATCTAGTTCTCCAATTACATAATATAAAAGAATATCGAATTCTTCGAATCTTCGATGCAATTAGGGAAAAAGAGAAAGGAAAACTTGAAGTCTAAAAGGCACCATACCCATTTATGCTTCTCTATAGACAACAAAACCAAGTTAAATGAACAACTCTGTTTTACATGTGTATTGTTTTATTTTTGGCTGAATTTCATATTTGGCTAAAAGTTACAAAAAAAAATATTCTTAGAGATACTTGTGTCCGCAATTTAGAAGATAGTCAATTTCCCATGCCCTCATCTCCATCCAGTCAGTGGGCAATGGTATTACCACAACCATTTTAACTTATTGATCAGTTATTGATCCAGGTTTACAGGAACCCTGATATTTCATCTCAATACTGCCTCCCCTCTGCCAATAATTAAGGCGAACCAACATTAACTCCAGAATTAACATAACGAAGTGCGATCACCTTCCAATCTGCTCTCCAGCTGGCTCTGCTTACAACTTACAAGCATGCATTAACTCCCAAACATGGACCATCATTTAATAGGCACATGTGGTTTACCAAGCAGTATTTGAGTTTGGTTTTAAAAATCGACGAGCATTTTTATAATGTTAGTCAACGGTTCCCTAGTAAGCAGTAACTGCACTTATCAACAATATGTTTTGAGAAAGATATTCAAGACTAATTCTCCCTCTCCATTCTACACCTAAGCCATACATAAGGCCTAAGCCATATTTTCTTTTTTTGGCAGAACATGACAGGACATATGGAAGAATATTAAGAATGAACCAATAGTAAATATAAAGCATCCAAAATACTCACATGGAAGATGGCGACAGCCTGAGAGAGCAAAGATCTTGTTTCAGGGGTTTCAGGTGAAGCAATTTTGCCACTAAGGAGTCTCCAGCTTACATCAAATCCAGAAACACATTCAGAACTTTGTTGCGCATGCTTCCCCTGAATAATATTTGAAAGAGATTCAGGAAGCTTTTCAGCTCCCCGAGCGAGAAGATTCTGCAATGCAGATTCAATTCTCCCACAATCTGAGCTACAGAACCATTTCCCCTCAGGCAATTCCTGTGAAACAACAGCATCACTGTCTCAAGCTGAAACAAAATTACAGATGCACTAGATCTCAAAAGAATTTACCTATAAAGGAATGTAGAAATGAAAAAAGACATTGTTGTATGTGTGCATACCGTAAGGTCTGCCATGTTATGATCCTTTAAACAGCCAACATGATACTCCTTCTCACACTGGCAAAGAAGATCAATTAAAGTTTAGTCTTAACTAATCAACTAGAAATCAGCAAATCAAATAAATAACAAATGAAAAAGTTAGGCTAAAATCAGACATATATAAAGGAGATGAGAAAAATATTCTCAGCAGCGGAAAGCATTTGACAAAAGAACCATGTCAAAATTCAAGATTGATTGAAACTGTTGCGCAAAACCATCTCAAAGTGAAAAAAATACCTGGTCACAGAGAATAATTGTGCGAGGTCCGAAACCTGACTTGCAAAAATCAAAACCTCTGCAGGAAGCACAATTCAAACAACATCAAATTCCCCTCCATCACAGCAAATGAAATTAGATTTCAATTTAAATAGCTTTAAAACGCATTAAACAGCCAAATTTTAACCTCACAATACACAAACCACTAAAACACACAAATAGGTGCATGCTGTTGCCAAGCCATGGTCATGCTGACTGCTGAGCAATGTCCCCAATCCTAAGACTACAATATATGATCTAGATATTGTCATCAAGAAAACATGGTCCAACTGTTTCATTGCTTGATCTCACACCATAAGAGGAACAGAAAAGCAGCAATATAAATAATAAACACCTCAGCCAAACATGCATCTCCTGAGCACTCCTCCCTCCCCAAGTAGTCTATTTTTTTCTATCACAATATTTCCACCATTTAATATAAAATGACCTCTTCAACTTGGAATAATAAGAGTAACAGGTAGTCTTGCTTAGACTCTAGAGAAGTGGCATCACCAATGGACAAGTAGAGTGAAATGACAGAACACAGCATCACAACCACGCTACACAATAAAGCCACACATGGACGCCAAAGGTTAACCATGACTCCAGTCATAACATTGCAATACCTGCACAATATGCAGGAGCTCATTTCAGATGCTACATTGCTGACAATTCGAATGGACCGTGTGGTTATCTGCTCTATGGGATCAACTCCAGAAACTCTCCCAGCAGCAACAGCGTTAGCATTATGAGCCACAAATTTCTCTCTCTCAAACATGTTCTGACAATATTTACAGTACCATTTTCCACGAGGTATGTCAGGCAAAGATGCACATTCTGCATAAGCAACCATTATTAGATTCAACAGACGGCTGATATAAGAGGACAAAGAAAGATCAACGACCTTACACACCCAAAAAGCTGATAGGTACATCATAAAATCGTTTTAACACTAAAGACATCTTCTCAAGTGGGTATTGAAGCAGAAACAAGTGAAGTGAAGCAACTATACATGCCTCTGTACATAATAACAATAAAGATGAAGTATAATCAACATAGACAACCACAAGACACATACCAATAAAACAATAACTAACATTCTTTGGTGGTTGGGTTTTGTTGAGCCCAATCATGTTGGCATTTAATTTTACAAAAGAATACTTCGCAATTTTAAATTCAAATAAACAATTGAAACTTTGTGAATAGATCATATAACAATGCACCAAATCTAACGACATTAGAAACATGAGGATCGAGTTGGTCAACCAGATCATAGTTACTCTTCATGAACAGAATCTGTTTTAAAAAGAATATAATTACATTGATGAAGCATGAGAATCCAATAGCTCTGTAAATCATTTAATATTTGTGTTACTCTTGCCTTCCTCAAAGGAAAGCTAAATTTACGAAGCGCCCCATTGTCGTTGTACGACAGTGAGGGGCACCCCACGAAAATCCCCCGAGGCCTTGGCTCAAAGAGAAGCCATATAGACCACCTGATCCCAAACATAACAAAGATGAAAAGCCATGAAAATCCAACACTTCTGTTCCAACCAAACACACCAGAAGATAGCAAAAGAAGCACACCGGCACAACAATCTATAGCCCTTGCCCCTACCAAGCCCAATAGACAGAATGGATAAAAACTCCTTGAAATTAACCACATTTTTGCATTAATATCCCATATGAGGGATGGTGAATTGTTTTCAACAAGGCAAAGTGAAGAAAACTTGGGGCTAAAACATGCAGTAATAGAAGTAAGGTGGCAGCAATTTTGGGAATTTAATGTTACTTGCATGGAAAATGTTGGAAGCTCAAGACCCTTGGGAAATCTGTCTCAGCAATGTTCAAGAAAACTCAATGGGTAATTGAAGTAGTTGGAAAACAAATCTAGAATGTTTGAGATGCTAGTATCTGTCCCCTATAAATATAGCGACTTGAGGTGGGTTGTAGCATCCCACCTCAACTCAATATGGCAGTGGCGTGAGAGACTACACCTTGTAAGCCTTGAGTGAAGGAAGTCCACGGGCTTGTAGGGTAGTCTAAACACGGGATGTGAGTTGAGAGGGATCCTACTTAGGGAAACGTGATCCACCTAATTAATTATTCCTGGTAACTATTAAGTTGAGAAGTCCTCGGGTTTGTAGCATGGTCTACAATAACCATTTCATTGTAACCTATAGTTGAGAGGTCCCGGGATTGTAGCATGGTCTACACTAGGGCGGGGAGGGGGGCTGGGAGTTTACAAGTTTGTTCATGCAAAACGTTTTAGTGTAGGAGGGTTTCCAGTTTCACCGTGCAGAACTTGCACTCTTTGAGACAGTGGAAGTTGCTCTCTGAAAGGGCGGCAGACGTAGGCCGGAAAATATTGAGTTCTATTTCCTATTTTATGTTGTGTTTGATAGCTCAATATTTTCCGCGCAAAGTTCCCAACATCCCACAACCGGAGATTAGTGCAGTGAATGGAGATGGTGACAAATCAAAGTGGTGGTAGTTTAAAGAAAGTGCGAGCAGTGGCACACCACTGGAGGATCACTGACAGCAAGAGAAACTACCAAAATTGGTTCGGTAATGGCTGAGGGAGGGGAGGATGAATTCGACAGAGAAAGAGAGTTCCCAGTGGGAGGAACAGGGAAGGAGGAGGAAGAGGATGGGTTCAAGGGAATAGTCAGATCAATTTGTTTCAAGAGTTTTCTTAATGACTATTCACTACTATTACTACGCGCGCGCGCACACATACACAAAGAAAAGAATAAATAAATAAAAGGTATTTGATTTCAATGTTCTTATAAGAGCCTTAAAAGTAAACTAGAATCGGCGGGAACGAGAGTCATGAGAAGCGAAGTAGAGGGAACATCATCACATCAACAACCACCGGTATAGATCCACTTTTGGTGTGATTATCTCATCAAACCAAATAATTTATCTCTCAACTATTAAGGTTTGAGATGCAAATCATTAGAACCATGATCAAAGATAACCGTATAAATTGATTTATTGATAGTCCACTAAGGTCCTCTTCAATTTAGAATCTCACATAAACCACTACGTGATTAGGCACACAGAATCACTAGAAAAATTAGAATACTAAGCCACAATTTTAATGGCAAAAGCACGCTCATTTAGTTAATATCTTCCATTTAACAAGTTTTGTAATTTTCAAAGGATGTCCGATTAAATTAGAAGGATACAGAGACCTCCTCCTCTATCTCTTCGAAGAGGGTTTTAAAATTTCAGAGCAACACAATGACAAGAACGAAGTTTTAAATAGAACACAGAATAGATCTGGGTGCTTAACGTTTCAAAATACAAAAGATCCATCAAGTTCAAAGATAAAAATTACCCCCCTTGCCGATAATCTTTCTATTACCATCAATCCAACCAAGTAGTGATGATTTTAAAAGATCTCAAGTGGTAAGAGCTCCCATCTCCCAACCTCAAGATAGGATTTTCAACACTCCTACCTACCCGGCTACAAGCACCATAAGCTTGTGCAAGCCTTACTGGTGCAGGGCTCATCCCAGTCCAACCCTCTCCCCTAGCACTAACCCTAACCCAAGTCCCAACATTGGGTTAGTTATGGGCCACCCCTACCAACCTATGGGGAAAAAAAGGAAAGACAGAAAAATAATAACCACACCAGAGATGGAAGTATCACTTTCCACAAAATCATATCCAACCAAATGAAGCCCGAAATTCAAAGAGCAGGACCGCACATGCCATAGAGAATATTAGTTCCCTTTAACTATCAATCTATGTGTTCTCCTTTCTTTGACATCACCACGTTCAACCAGGTTACCAGGATGCTTAGACAAGCCTTCTAAATGCAAGCAAAGAGCAAAAGGACAAATTGGACAGGAAAGGAGAAATCACGAACCGAGAAAGTGGCTAAAAATTTAACAGCGTGTAACTTCCAAAAACATTGAGGAGCGCCCATCATTAGAAAAAGAAAGTTTTCAATATCCTTTACCGATAAAAGATAGTAATCCCTCCTCCACCATTAATCATCACATGGTGAAACTCCCGTTGACTACTGATTTCATGTATTTTTACCAAACTACCCCATAATGGAGTACGATGTCTTAATAGTCAAGAGAGCACATGCTGAGTGACATTTACATGAGAGTGTTTTTCTAAAGACAATCATATGTTTTAACTATTTTAGGAATGCGAAACTATTTTCTGGACATCCTAGAACAGTAAAAATGAGTTCAAGGGAGGGATTCTTAATGTATTATACAGTTATAAGACTTACCCATGTGGAAGGCTCTCGGACAACCATCACAAAGCAGAAGATTTCCACCATCGGCACAAATAGAGCACAAGTCATCATTAAACTTTGTGGACTGTGTGCGGCCTTTAATTAGATTTATCGATAGCTCATGCAGTGAAACCCCATTAGAAGTATATATATAACAATACCTGTCGAACCATACACAGTGTCAAAGACTGGCAAAAAGAAAAAAAGAACTCGAGAAAAGACTTACGGTTTCCTCCTTGAAGAACAACCAGCATGCGCCTCAAACAGCGAAGCACTGACCTGTGGAATGTTCCTATGTGAGATTAATAAGCTTCAAAAAAAAACTGAAAATATTAGGGCCAAAAGTAAGATCAGAAAGCTCACCACAGTATCACAACAATTACAAAAAATTCCAGGCCCTTTCTTGTAACCATCCAGTAATTTCTGTGGAAACGAAATTAGGAAAATGAGCTTTAGACTTGGAAAGATAGCAAATATGCCTGAAATTAATCCCAACATACACCAACCTGTCCCCGTGCATAATACCCAAGTTCAGTTCCATCAGGTAAGATATCATCTTCAAAGACCAATTTATGCAGCCGAAGATCTCTGAACAAAATGTAAATCCATAACATAAGAGGTTTTATACAATGGATGGAACATTAGATTTTAATAGTCATGTAGTGAACATTTACAAAACAAAGTAAGCCTCTAAACAGATTGTAACTTCAGATTGAAACGACCTAGCTATATAACATGTCGGCACAGCATTATCACCCAGTCATACCATAATTGGTTTTTCAAATTTTTACCAGGCTAAAGAAAGCTCGCATTTGTTTTTGTTTTGTCAGGTTTATGAGTGTGGGGAAGCTTGGGTGGATTTGCTGTGATGTATCTAGCTAGAACATAATGCAGGGATGTCCAACTCTTTGACACCTGACTTGATTTCAGATAGGTTACTTATTTATCTTCTCTATGGGCTAGGGCACAGGGACACTCTGAAATTATTCTATTTCTGAGGTTCGAAGGAAATAGACTCATCTTTACTTAATTGCTGTTTAGAGACACCTTATCCTCTATGATGTACACTTGATTCACATCAATTTATATTTGTATAATCTATAAACAACAACAAATAGAAAATAAAATATATTGAAAGCACGTCGAATTGCAACTCTTGATCTCTAGTGGATTTTCACACTTCAATCTAATTGTAAAAGATATTCAGGACATTTAGAGACTATTCAATATTCTGAAAGCACAAAGTGCTTATAGATTTTTTTCCCTATATCCCACAGCCATATGCTTATAGAGAGTTAAGATTCTCCTCACATTATCATAATTGCTTTTCAAACTTCAGAATATAAACAATACAAGAGCAGACAACCTACATGCATTAAATCCTTCACATCAATTGTTCTTTAAAAGGAAAAGAAAGTTGAGTTCAGGCACCAGCAAAACCTATATATTAGGTTTCAAAATGAACTGAACTCAAGAAGACAGGTCTCAACCTAAAATAAGAACAAAACAACATTGAGGAAAATAATTGGTAAGGGAGAAAAAGGGACAAACTTTCTTGTAATCTTTCCGCTAGTCTTTTGTTCTGAAGAGCTTCGGACTGAAAGACTCTTAGAGGGCTTAGGCGTCAGCACTTCCTTTCTCAACCTAAATCAAACCAAAAATAAAGTGCCACATCGAAAAAACATTAAATCCGACAAGAAAATAGGAAAGAAAAGAACACAAGGCCCATCAAATTCTAAGAATGAGATAGGAAAAGGCATACCTTTTTGCTGTTTTCGCGTAATCATTTGCAGGTGAAGATTTTTTTCCTAGCCGAGTAGTTCCAGCAAGCTTTGGAGACGATGCCGCTTTGATTGACCTAGATTCAATACAGATTGAATGCATAATCAGAATCAGTCTGACAATTAAGGTGGATAAAATGAAACCATACATTCCAATATACTTGATTACAGTGCAACTTAATTACAAAATAAAATCAAATTGTATGATATGTACTTCTTCATTTTTTTCTCAGAAGTCTTTGTTTCAGAAGACTTTCCCATTGAAGGACTTCTGCAACGCTTGGGCTCCACGGACGCTTCTTTTGGGCTGAAACCACAGTAGATAAATAAATAATCTTATGATTGAACTTGCTTGAAATAAACTTCACTAGAAAATTGCCTAACTAACCACGAAGTAAAAGAACAACATATTTTACTTACTACACATTAAAGCACAGACACAGATTTTCCTAAGGTTTTTTTGCTAAAAACACCCCTAAAAAACTTAAGTGAGTGGAAAGACACCCCAATATATATATATTTTTTGGAGGAACACCCCAATACCGCAAAAATGCCCTGCCAGGACACCCCAAGCTAATCTCCATGGTGGTTTCCGTTCATTTTTTGTTGGGTTTGCCCATAACACCCTCACACTTATCTCACATGCTCAATAATTTCACACCCACCCATAACCCTCCCAATTTCCCATCATTTACCCCCTCACTTACGTTTTACCTATCCCTCCATTAAGAATTGTACACGTGAGATAAGTGTGAGGGTATTATGGACAAACCCAGCAAAAAGTTAACGGAAACCACCATGGAGATTAGCTTGGGGTGTCCTGACAGGGCGTTTTTGCGGTATTAGGGTGTTTCTTCAAAAATAAAAAATTATTGGGGTGTTTTTCCACTCACTTAAGTTTTTCAGGGGTGTTTTTAGCAAAGATAACCTAGTCGTAGTTTATACCAAACTATGACAAAAACAGGTTTGAGTGAGAGATCCAGATCCCACCCAATAGGTATGAGGTATTGGTGCCGTACGTTATATAGAAGCTCTTATAAGATTTAGAAAAAAGAAAAGGCTAGAAAGGTGTCCAAACAGCAATTCATAACTGTCAGTGCATCCAATGCCAAAAACAATTTAATAAAAAAATATATCAATGGATCCAAGCATCAGCGCAATTGCCACCACAAACTAATAAAACAAACCCGAAGGCAATGAGCAAGCAGCCCAAGCCAAGCATGACATGTAGTATTTCTTTGCTGCACCTAACAACATTGGCCCAAATTCCGACGGTCTACAAAGCTCTACTTTCAAAAGTCAAAAGATTCTAGAAAGATTGAATAAGCTTTTTGACACTCACTTCGGCCTATTTCCCCCGGCCTTTAAGTCCTAAAAAACATATCTTTCATATAAAATTCACATAGCATCAGAATAAAATATACCAAATAAGAAACATTGTAAAAATTTGGAGTTCTAAAAGCTGCATTTATTGCAAAAAGCGTCACAATATATTAAGCATTAAAGGTTCCAATAATTTCACCTTCTCCAGACACAGAAGGTTTCAACCATTTATTCTACAAGGTGACAACAGCTAGAAGTAAGTTCCTAATAATCAAGGTCCATCTTCAGTTTGCTAAAGTTGATATGCATACTTGTGAAAGCAAAACAGGCATATATGACAAATCAGAAATATTTTCAAAGTTTGCAATTTGATGTCATTATATCAGACAAAACCGTAGAAATAATATCCCTACTTTATGTGCCAAGACCAACTAATTATGTCTTAACTCAATTGACAAACCCACATCTAGCTGCATGGGACCGGGAAAAAAGGATATGGCCCTTTCAAAAGTTTAAGAACCAGACAAGGGAAAGGCAAAAGTACTTGCGCACGCTAGAGAAAAATAATTACAAAGAAAATAATGTATCGACTGAGACATCTTCACTACCAAAAGAGAGATTCATACAAGGAAGATGATTATGGGAATGTAGATGTCCAGGGGGTGGAAGAACCTCAAGGATGGTAACAAAAAGAGCAAGTTTCCTTGAAATCAAGCCTCTTGGAGTTTGTCTTACTAAGAAAAAAATTATCTAAATACCGAACACGTCATCACAACATTCATTTTCAACATAGACCCATATTTTAATTCATGAACATTACATACTAAGTCAAGAGAGTTACCAAATATGTTAATCGGACCCAGGCATAAGAATAAAGTAATGGGCCTACCAATGAGACATTGGCCCAACTTTTCCTTTGGTTTAATGTAGCTCATAACCTTTGGGGTACTTAGTTTGGTATCATCTGAGAGGTATGGGTTTGCCCGTCTAGTGTTGCAGGGTTCTTGCACATACAGTGTGTGGGCTTTGGGGAAGGAAAGGAGAAGGAGCTGCTATGGTGGAACGCTTTCATAGTGGTTTATGGCGCAATTGGCTAGAGAGGAATGCACAGTGTTCACTGGGTTCCAGTTCTCCTAAGATGCTTTGCGAAAAGGTCACTTACCTAGCTTCTTTATAGGGTAGAGCAGCAGGAGCATTAAGGGGTTGAACTATTTCTTGTGGTTCAACGTATGGTCTCTTTACATTTGATATTTCTTGATTACATACATTCTCTTTTACCACACCTCCCCCCCAAAAAAAAAATATATTCAAGTATGGGTGTGGATCGGAGGATCCATACAGTTCCCTCTATCTTGCTGCAATCTGAAATGTCCAAGTTTGTGTGGCAACAAGCAAGTCCACGCCACATGTGATACTATGGCTGAAATGAAGAGTCCAAGTAACATAGCTTAACGCAGTATAACCTCAACCCGAGAATAATCATGCAAAATAAAAGAACCTATAAAATATCAGAGTATAACCCATACATACCTTTTTGCTCTTTTACTGGAACTCTTCTTTCCAGGAGGCCTTCCCACCCTTCTTGCACTGCTGTGTACCTTTGGTGTAAGGAATGCTTTTGGCAACCTGAACTCACCAAAAACAGAAGTATCAGACACAATGCTGCCACATCTATGTGAGTAACAGAGCATGGAAGATGCATGTCAAACAATTAAACATTTTCTTATGAAAAGATTAAAGGAAATAAACAGGTGTACATGCCAAAAAAAAATAAAAGTAAAAATATGATAAGAGTACAGATCCAGAATTCACAAGGATTACAAACTTTTCAATTGATTTTCCCTGGCTCTTGTTCGGAAGCACATCCATTGCCAAAGCAGCTTTAGAAGATCCTGAAGGACAAACAGTTTTGGAATTGGAAGACCTAGAAAGGGGCAAAAAAAAATGTCATACAAAAACACCAATAAAAAAATGCATTATTGCTTTCAACTCCCATTCATTGTGCCAACTATATACTCCGTTGTGCTTCTCGTTTTCCATTTGCAAAAGTGTCAACATCAAACCCGAAAATCATAAAAGAAAGACCAAAGGAAGACAAGAATATGCACAGAACTACTTACATTCAACCATTCGGCATTACTACTAGAGGTTACATTAGATATATTCAAATAAACTACGAGCTGGCATAACACTCTTCCCATCTTTACTTAAATCATTCCCCCAACCCAAGATTCCTTATTCTATTAGTCCATCCAAAAGTTTTGACCATTCATGGTCTCTTGCTTTTTCTTTTCCTGCTTGCCCATAGGAGTTGAATGAGATTGAGTATATGAGATCAAGGAATGCAATATAATCTTCGTCTGAGATATAACAAATCATACTATTACTTCGAATAACCTGCTACTAAAGCCACCATTTTCAAATAATAACAAAGAAAAAGTGAAAACAGCAAAGGAGAACAAGAAAACCTCATAAAGTAGTACAGCCCAGTTTCTCTGGACATCAGAGATCAAATAACCACCATAAACTCCTCCTTCTTAGCCCACAAAGAAGCTAAGGCTATGTTTGGAGCAGTGAACTGGGAGCTGTAGCTCGTAGTTAAGGTTTTTGTTGAAAGCTACCTACAGTAGCTTGAGGTTTTTGTTTAATGCAACCTATAGTAGCTTGAGGTTTTTGTTGAGCTACATAATACGGAGTAATAGCTTTCACATATGAGCTTTTGGCCACCAAAAAAAGCTCACGCTCCCCCCAAAAGCTTGTCTACCCCAAGATAGCTTTTGTGAATTTTTTTTTATTTATTTATTAAACAAAAAAGCTAAAGCTCCCCCAAAAGCTATCTGCCAAACATAGCCTAAGTAAGTAACTCTATCCAAAACAAACTTATGTGACAAGGATCACCTAGAAAATACAAAATCACCAAAAAAGTTGCAAAGAAAACAGTACATGAGAGACGCTTCTTCCTCTTGTGTCTTTCAAATCCTGCAAAGCGGCCCTGCAGCAACTCCAAGACATTGCTGGGCAAACCCAAAGTCCCATAGCACCAAATATTTTGCACCAAATAAGCCATGCTAAGTCATAGTGGCGAAAAAGATGCAAACAAGATTCACTGCTTACACATCACAGCACATACATGTCAGGAAAAATAGCCATCCCTCGTCTCCTAGTCTGAAGAACATCAATAGTATTGATTCACCCCAGCATCAAAGTCCAAAGAAAATCTTAGCAACTCGAGAGGAAGGTTCGTCTTCCAAATGAGTGTAGCAATAAGAAAAGGATCATACTGTCCATCATATCTTAGCCTCAACTCAATCAAATGTCACCAGCAGTTCACAATCACTATGCCGCAGAGAGTTATTTGCATGCAGTGTTAAATTCCACATCCATTCAACTCCAAAAAAATTCTTAATGCTATACAATCTTTTATGAATCTCAACTCCAATATTCCTCTTACTCCTACATGCTTACTTGGACCCAGTCCTTGCTTGTTTAATGTTGACAGCAAATATGTCTTGACAGATAATTTTAACAGAAAATTGGGATTGACAATTCCATGTATATAGAACCATTAGCGGCGTAAGCAATAACCTTCCGAAGCTGTATTTATATTGATATCTTGCAAAGAATATTTGTTAAGACAGAAAAGGAAGTGTATTTTTGAAATGAAGAAAGCACAGTGGACAAGACGTCCTCTAGAGTGCAGAATGTTACTATTTTATTTAACTTCAGATAACATGGGTATTCAGCAACTAATCCAATCCCATGGGCCCTAAAGTCAACGACCACACTGAGATATAGATTATTAGATTCACTGTGAAAAGCCCCTCCCCCTCCCCCATCCCACATAGAAGCTAAAAAAAAACGCAGTCCCAAAATAAAGCAGGCCACAAAGACGAGTTGTAGAGGACCCATACATTCCGCTCAAGTCACACACGCCACAAAACTGTCATTGAAGCACACCTCCAAAGCATCATATTCTCATTGTCCTTCTCCTTTCCCTACCCCACAAAACGAAGCTGTAGAAGTTCCAAAACAGTAGACGGAACCACCCAATCCTCCCCACTCATAAGTCATACCAACCAGTCTCCCTGAAATACATCATACAACTATTTAGCAAGAAAAGCCCTACCAATCAGATGAAGAACATGTTATTTTACAGAGCTCTTTATTTCCTTTTTTGAGAATTACCAGCCATAAGAATAAAGGTTTGTTTAAATTATATTATTTACTACCTTATTGATTGCTTAGGGAATCCAAAAAACAAAAAAGATAACCAGTGGTTCAAACACCTCAGAAATGTTTGGATCAACTGAATGTCGGGTTAACATTGAAGCATGTCACAAGAACTGTAAAAGATGTTGGCTCATATCTGCCTAATCTCATGAAATAGAAGCTTAGATAAGCATGAGTCATGGGAATAGAAATATCGAAAAGCTGAGTGAGGCTGGCCACCATTTTTTTAAGATAAAAGCATCGAAATCATCATGTCTCTGAGCTGTTCCTATATCCATAGATAGAAGACCTCCTAATATCCTCATAATAGACTCTCATGCAGAGTACCAAACTAGATTCAGGGTCCTTCCCCAAACGGCATGATCCAAATAGCATAGAATAAAATAACTATATTAACCTCCAGTTTGTTTGGTCTCTTTGGAAAATGATGGATATGCCCCTCCAGTTTGTTGGTCATCCAGGTTGACTAAAGAGGACTCTGGTCTCAGAAGGAGGCAAGTCCTTGTGAAACTGTGCTTTGTTTGCGACGGACTGGTGCTTGGAGGAGAGGAACAATCCATATTCTGAGATAAATATACACAGAAAGATTTGGGGTGGTATAAAGTGGTGTAATTTGCATAATTACATTGCTTCGGGTTTTTCTCATACAATCTTTCTGGAGGGGGGCCCTAGTAAAAATTCAGAGAGACTGAAAGGCTCTCTTGTATATTGATTCATTACCACAATTTTCCCATATTTAACACCAATATCAGATATGCCACCGGGGGGGCCCAGCCCAACAGGGTATAAATCCTTTTTTTTTTGCTAGTCGGGTATAAATCCATTTGGTTAGTGTAACCTGATGATGAATACTAGATGGGGACAGAATTAGCAAAAGAAGCCTTTTTGTCACTATTTGGTTCAAGACTATGTTTCCAGAGTTCAAGTGCCAACTTCATCCAAAACTTACATGAACCAGAAGTAAATACAGCCAATCAGCAGACAACACATTGCAACAGATTTGATAAAATTACATTTAGAGAGACAGATAGAAAGGAGCATTTCTTGTCAGCAAGACCTGATGATAATTACTTCTTTTTTTTAAGATAAGAAAAACTTTATTAAAACTGAAATAATGTTACAGCGTAAAAGGACAACATGATGAGAATTACTAATTAAATGTCAAACTTTTGAAATTAACAGAACAGCACGTAGATCAACAAGGAAAAAATAAATGGAATTTATAGCTTTAGAATGAAAGAAGGAAAATAAGCTTCTCTTAAAAAATTACGAGGGTTTAGAGGAGGGAGAAAAGATGTGGTGTATATAGTAATGCAGTCTTTGCTATCATTTTGTGTCTATGGTTGGAGGGGAATGCCCAGGTTTTCAAAGAGATGGGATAAGGTGAGGGGAATGCCCAGGTTTTCAAAGAGATGGGATAAGGTGACCTATCTAGCATTCTTGTGCGTGAGAGCTTCCAGGGCAATGAGGGATTATTCTATTATTCAAGTCCAGCATGATTGGACCACTTTGATTTGTAACTAGATACTAATCGAGGACATCTTATCCTCCTTTTGCCGTAAATTTTTTGACACTTACTTTCTTCTTTTTTTTGATAAGAAAATTTTTTGACACTTACTAATACATTCCTTTTCTTTATCAACAAACAAAACTTCTCTATAAAATTATAAATCCCAACACGAACCTGTAGCTATCTGCTTGTGTATAGGTTTACTAATTATGTTGATTTACTTGAGAACTTTCTTCTTCTGGGTGTGCAGAGCATAGTAGTAGTAAATGCTTCAATTCAATATTAATGGCTCTTTGCGTTCACTATCCATTATAGAAGCAATTTGATTTTTCCATAAACAGAACAGTACAAGGTTACTAGAGAAAAAGGAAAAAGGAAAGAAATAGGCAAACTACCCTAAGTGTAATAACATCCCCACCAACTGGAAAATCTCGAAATACGTGTGCCTAAGCCTAATATAAGTAATTGAAGTATGTGATGTTACTTGACAGAAGACAGTCAAAATAATGTAAACGGAAACTCTCTTTTTAAGTAAATAGGTGTGTCTGATGTTTATCTTGTGTGTCGGGCAAGTACTCAGAATGCGGTGCATGTTTTCTACAGTTGTGATTATGCTCGTTGATTTGGGTTAGATTGTTTGGGCATTTTGGAGGGACATAAGTTTGTTCCTCTGGTCTAGCGGAGTTTCTTCAGGTGTGATAACCTGGGGGACATAAAGAGAAAAGACTGTAATGGTGAAATGCATTTGGTGTCTGTGGTTGGAGAAGAATGCCCAGGTTTTCAAAGAGATGGCCACTTCAGATGATGTGTTGTGTAATGAGGTCACCTATCTAGCGTCGCTGTGGGCTAGAGTTTCAGGGGCATTTAGAGGTTATTCTATTACTCAAGACCAACATAATTGGACTACTTTGCTTTGTAACTAGTTACTTTTGGAGGACATCTTGCCCTCTTTTTGCAGTAAAATAAAAAAGACACTCATCAATGCAAAAGTAACGAAGAAAGAGCCCCCTTGCTTATCCCGATATGATCCCGGTTATGAAGCAGGGTAAGAGGGGGAAACCACAGCCCAAACACTACGTAACACTTCAAACAATGGAGTGGGGTTGCATAGGACTCGGATGATGTTGGGTATGGGCAGCCCTAAGCCTCATGTTCAGTACCCCAAAGAAGCAAACCCTAGGCTAAAATATTTAACGCAGGAAAATGTGGCCAATGCTATTAAGTATTCATACCCAAGCACATCAACGTTTCTTAAACACGCTAGATTGGTCGACCAAGAGCAACTAGCCAGCTCTTTATATAAGCTTTTCCAACTTGACATTTTCAAACGAGCAAGGTTGGCTGGGAGCATAAATATGATATGCGTGTTTGGACATTATCATGCTAATAAAAATTACAATTTTACCACTATCATCCTTTTGAAAGACTTCATGCAACCATGAAGCCTAGTAAAAACCTAATATGAGGGTTAATCTAAGAGTTGAAGCAAATTAAATAACACGTTTTTCAAAGTGTATGCAGATAATCCAACATCTCCGGTTTTGAACCAAAGATATATAAGCAATACAATTCTAGCATCATAGAATCACAGCCTCTGCAATAAATATTCTTAAGGCAATACTATGTATGAGCACCTGTGCTCAAAGATAAGGCGCAAAATCTCAAACAGTTGAAAAAGAAATAAGAAAGTTGCAAAGCGTAAAACCAGACCTACACAGTCTACGAAATGAGAACACCGGGCCGATAGGAGATACATTGGACATAACACATGAACTGCACACTGCCTCTGAACTTTCAGCGTCCATGGTGGAGAATGGCTCTAAAATCAAAACAAAACTCGGTGTCAATGAACAGAGATCCAGGACAACCATAAAAACTTGGAATCCTTTAGCACTCACAAATCTTAGTTTAGTAATGGGTCGTAACTCTTACCTTTGCAGTTCTGACAAACAACCACTTTCTTTTCGGGCACTGGACCAATAGCATTAAGAATTGTTGCTTCCACCGTACTTCGACGATTACTTCTGCATGCTTTCAGTATATCAATTAAACTCCTCCCATTGCCAAGGTGTATGTATTGTGACGCCCTTTTGTATGTGTTACAAGCATGAATCTCAAAAAGCGATGGGGGAACAACCTTAAGAGGTGAAAGCCAACAAAAATGAGTAAAAGATATATATATCTAATCAGTACGAGATTTTCTCAAAATGGTAATTTCAAAAGTTCATTTGCAATAACTGTTAATACTCACTTTGCATCCTTGACAAAGACCACAAGTACACAATATACCAACACCTCTAAATCTTCCACGAAGCATGGGACCCTACAATGATATAATACAAAACAACAGCAGCCTGAATTCATGAGTAAGATAGTGAAAGCAATATAAGAGCGAACAGGGAGAAAAATAGACAATTTCCTTCCATTCCCCTTATAGAATTAGTAGGATTCATAAGTGTATCTTTCTTTTCCATGGAATATCAATCCTCTACCCAGAGCAGCAAAAAGATAAGTTAATAATGCTGTGAAAGCTACCTTGCCACCATCATAATAAACTGGGCACCCCTCCAGGACACCTGTCTCGAGAAGCTCTTTAACAGTTGTTGGAATTCTCGCCAGGGCTATCTGTTTTGACATTTTCGTCTCCATTTTCCTCTTGGGAGTTGCTGACATAGATTCATCAACATGTTTGTCCATATCAGCTTCTGTATTCTCATCACTAATTACAGGTTCAGTATTTTCCTTATCGGTAACCACAGAATCACTGGCTTCCATCAAACTAGGCTCCATGTCATCCCCTTTACCCTTCAATTTTGCACGAGTAACCTGTTTTGGAGACGAGTTCTTCAACTCCCCATTATTCTCAGCCAACTGGGTTTCTGAAAAAATACCATCCCTACCATCTTCTGCATTACTCTTGCTCACTACTACACTTCCATTTTCTGCACTTTCCACCACGGTATCACCATCTAACGTATCCCCCTTCGACTTCAATGCTGATCGAGTAAACCGTCTCGTAAAACTCTCAACAGATGACTTCTTCCCTTTCCCTTTCCCTTTCCCTTTCCCTTTCCCTTTCCCTTTACCTTTACCTTTCCCATTCACCACAGCTAACGCAGGCTTCGCCAAAATCCCCTCCAAAACTCTATCCTTTTCCATTTCCATTTCCATTTCATTAACCACACCATCACCATTTACTGCATTTATAATAACAGGATCACTTGCACCCATCAATGATACATCCCTAGTTTCCACCTCAGCCATCAAATGCTGTTCCTCTAGTACCAAATTATTCACCTCCCCATTATCACTCTCCACATTCTTCACCAACCCACCATCTTCCTCTTCCAAACCCATCATACCTCCATTATCCTCTGTCGAAACCTTCGTCTCCACTGCCTCACCGGCTTTACCGACTTCACCAGCCACACCATTTTCTCTCTCCTCTCCTTGAGCCACTACCCTCTCATCAACACAAGTTGGCTTGACCAGCTCACTATCCACCCCACCCACAGCAACACCATTTTCTCTCTCCTCCCCATCATTATGACCCTTCAAATCCTCAATAAGACCATTGAACCTATCCTTAACCAAATCAACCTTCACAACGTGCACCGATCTTTTCACCCTCTTATAAACTAATCTCTCAGGAACTCCATTAGAATCAACACACCTTCCATTACTCGACAAAGTTTTCCCACCGTTTGAATCCAACACCTGAGACTGATTCTCCAATGTCGTTGATGCACGCTTCATCTCTTAATAACTTTAATAAAAAAATGAAAAATTATCAAAAACTACAACATCACCAACCTACGATCTTTTGCTTCGATTAGGTCAAAATTACCAGTTAGCGAGCAAAAACGCGAAGAAATCTGACGCACGAGCAACCAAAATCGCCGTCAAACCCTAAAATTGCCGATTTTTTACGATAAATTTCGATTGAAATTTGAAAAGCGGGAATTAGGGGATGAATGAAATTGGGAGAAAGAGAGGCGCATTTGGTAGAGATATCGGTAACGTGGAGAAATCAGAAAACGGAAGAGTGAGAAAATTAGGGATTTGGAGAAAAGTGGTGAAGTTTGATTAGATTTCTTCCGTTGAAGGATTGGCGAGAAGAGAGAGAGAGAGAGAGAGAGAGAGAGAGAGAAGCGAAAGGGGCCAATGGGGAGGTTAACCAAAAATAAAATAGGAGGCACCCACACAGTCACCCACCACCGCCTTCAGTAGTACGAAGTATTTTGCTGATTTTTGATTTTGACTAAAGTCATCAGTGTACTATAACGGCGTGTGCGTGTTTATATGATGTTGGTGTTTGTTTTTTTTTTTTTTTTTTTGAGGGGATGTTAGTGTGGTAAAAGTTGATCCGACTAAAAATCCGATTTGACCCGTTATTTTAGGGTCTTTATAAAAAAATCGACTCAAACCCGTTTACAACCCGGTAAAATAAATTAAAAAATAAATTCGATCCAAAAACCAGCCCGTCATCGACCCGAAGTAACCCGACCTGCAACCTGCTGGGTCGACCTGTTTAACAGGTCTAGACTTATGTGTCATGTCAGATGATAAAGAGGGAGGAATGAGGAGCCTCTAGATTTTCCATACTTGGAAAGGAATGGGTAAATAGAAAAAGAAACATATAAAAAAATAATAAAAAAACATAAATAAGGAAACAATTGTTGGAAGGCAATTTTTGGAAGAAGATTTGGTGGGGTTTATTGCCTTCTAGCTTGATTTTGAAGGGGATAGATATAAAGGGGTGTTTAGTTGTTGGCGTTTGGGGTAGTTGATGGGGATTTTGGTTGGTTGACTGGTCTAACAGTCGTTTATGATGTTTGATAAGGTGGTTTTGAACAGCCAATAAATGAAATGCTGACCCTATCAGTTTTTGGGGAGGCTGGTGGCAATTTTATGTGCTCAAGACAAAATTACCTTTGTAATCCAAACAAGAGAGGAGAAAGAAATTATAAAACTCTAAGGTCCACGAAAATTGAACAAGCACCGATCATGGTTGCGTGAAGTCGTCAAACCTCGATTAAACAAAGTCGATGGCATTAGGGGACCAACCAAGGAAGGAAAGAGAGATAATGCTCCAGCTCCGCCATTGCCCGACAAATATGGTGGTGTGGGCGGTAGAGATGGTGATTGGATTTCTGAGTACTTAACAAATACTTTGTAGGAGAGTCTAAAAATATTCTTAATTTTACCTAAACACTTTTGATTACTTGAGTCATTAAATATGATCTGTATGTATATATTTTGTCCATAATATAACACATACATACATATATATAGTGAAACCTAATCACCAATCTTAAATTGCCTTCACTATTTGGTCCCCCAATACCATCGATCAACAAAAACAAAACAAAACAACACAAATAAAGAGCATATGATAAGAATGCAACTTTAGTTGATATCAAGAAGCATTCAATCCAGAAATTACATGTTCATAACAATATTATACCATGTGGAACATATGTAATAAAAGACATAATGAACATCAGTATACTTAATTATGCCAAATCTTAATAATTCATGTTGATTGAAATTTGTATTCGGAGTTTCTTCCTAGGACCCAACATATATAAAAGTGGTAAATAACTAAAAACTAACATACATGTCACATGATGAAAGCCTTGACATTCCAAAACAGTAAAGAGAACGCACTATGAGTATGACAATACAAGTGGATAATAGATGATATATATATTGGGCTCCAGAACCTCATAAGGATCAAGATACTCCTATCATCTCCTTCTAAACAATGAGAAAATGACCAAGGGGTGATACCCTTATAACCCAATTACGATACAAGAAACGATCGTTGTTGGGCAAAACCAAATATTCCATCTAAAGATATGTGACAGTACAAGCGGAGTATAGATGATACTGGGCTCCAAAACCTCGCCCAAGACCAAGATACCCCCACCATCTCCTTTCAAACAATGAGAAAATGCCCAAGGTATGATACCCCTGGAACCCAATTGTGACACAATTGATGATCGAGCTAGTCCACATTTCTGAGTAGATATGATCCTTCATAATTCTATGAGCAACACTCTTTCCCTCCCCACCTAAGGGGCTCGTAGATGAAGTCCATCTCCACCTGCACACGAACTCAGGAACAAGCGAGTCCTATCAAATATACAATGCACGTGCAATGTATGTGCAACATATGTAATTAAAGACATAATGAACATTTGTCCTATCGAACACTATATTAATAGTTTTGGCATTTGAAAGGCACTTAATGTCTAGCCTAAGAACTTGGGTGTATAAATTATATAATGTCTTATGCAAACTCTTTGTCTTATGGCGTTTTTACTCCAAATCTAACAAGTTATGTCATATGACATTTCTCAAAGTTCCTCACTGGGAATGTTTTAAATTAAATAAAACGTGTAATTGAGAACTAACCTCCCACAATTGTTAGTTGTTGGCCTTCTACTGTTTGAAAGCCCAGGCACCACATTGTCACACCATCCTGTTTTAACACATATTGCACTTGGTTATGCGTCAAATTAATTAAACTAAACAAAGATCAAATCAAGCAAAGGAAAGGTAGAAAAGCTGAAGGAGACATAACAATGCCCCATGAAGAAGGTATTATTCTGGTCTTAATACCATCGATGCACCTCCCTTAAAGTTCTGGCTAATTGTAGGGGATACATCACTAAAACTGTAAAATCAGAAATGGAGTACGTTCAAAACTGAATTATTTCCTTAAATCTCTTTCCCGTCACAAGAAATTGAAAGATCATGAGAAAAAATATACCTCACGGTGACCAAGTAACATGGGATTCCTTTAGAAAAAATAGGTTTCACGGTTTGTGAAATAATAAAATCTACATACACACCCACTAGGATGACAAGAAAAAA
Source organism: Tetragonia tetragonoides (assembly GCA_038025085.1). Taxonomy (NCBI): domain Eukaryota; kingdom Viridiplantae; phylum Streptophyta; class Magnoliopsida; order Caryophyllales; family Aizoaceae; genus Tetragonia; species Tetragonia tetragonoides. Next base: position 11,767,055 of record CM076139.1, read on the forward strand.
TTATTTTCCCGCCAATTTGCCAGTTCTTTGATAGCAAAACGTTGTATCATATAAATATGATCAACTATGACCGAATGAAAGTCATATCACCAGATAACATGATAAAGAAAAATGCTTAGAAAAGGAAAAGATGTCATATGTAACACAAACATTGACTTTTAAAAGACACTCTTTGAGAAAAACATAAAATATCTAGTTCTTACGTTGTAACAGACAGAAGAACTCACTGAACTGATAGAATGATCATAAGCTTCCTCAGACAAACATGCGAAAGTTATTCCAGAATCAACAACTGCTCCTCCATCAAGTGAAGTCCCAAAGACTGCCTGATCGATAGGCAATGAGTGACCTTTGATCAAAATGCTCAGCAAATTCACAGTCTAATGAAGCCTGAAAATTTTCAGATTTAGGGTAGTCAAAGGTCTAAACGCGCGAATTATCAACTTTGCAAAGATCAAGTTTAGAATTAAAGAAAGTACGAATCAACTTGACACAAAGATCAAGTAGCAAGAAAGCTGAGAACAAAAATATTTCAAAATCTTAATAGTCCATGGGCCTACTTCTATTAACAATACTAAGAGTAGATTTGCCAACTATTGACAGTTCTCTATGAATTTTGTACAAAAAATAGGCAAAGAAAACTGATTATCTCATATAATATCTATTGATCCTTATAGATGTCATATAGTTTTCATTGGGTCTTTACAGTAAACTGATTATTTCACAAAGCAAAGAGAAAATGTGATAAGAAAGAGCCATAGGAAGTTATAGTCTAGGACCCAACACATATATAAAAGTAGTAAATAACTAAAATAGTAAAGAGAATACTCACTGACTGTGACAGTACAAGTGGAGTATAGATGATATATATTGGGCTCCAAAACCTCACCAAGGACCAAGATTTCCCCACCATCTCCTTTTAAACAATGAGAAAATGACCAATGGGTGATACCCCTAGCACCCAATTGTGATACAAGAAACGATCGTTGCTAATATCCAAAATCGAAGATTCCATCCAGAACAAGATATGTATTGATGAAATTCTCATCTTTATAAGTGTTGTTGTATTCACCACATACAAACCTAGAGTTTAGCTAGATATACAAGCTGAGATACATCCTTAGCCTTGAAAAGGTATTAATGAGGAAAGTGATATTCACTGATGCTTCTCTATTTTAAATGATCATCAATTATGAGAGAATAGGAAGTTAAGACGTGTTTTCTCCAAGTAACTCCTGGAAAATAAACTAAATATGCTAAATTATACATGTAATTAACTAATCCTCTAACATTACCTTTCTTTTCAATCAATACCGATCAAACACATACTACAATCTTAAATGCAGTATAATGGGAACTGAATGCTTGCTCGAAAACAACTGAAGTCGATGACTCAGCAGTCATAGAATCCTCAAATATCATGTCTAAGTGAATATGATCAGATATGTAGGACCCCAACGTGTCACTACCATCAACATAGTGAACTCTGTAATCGCAGTCTTGTGTCGGCATCCAGAGAATGCTTGACACAAGGGGTCCGAGCACGTGACTATGTGGGTAGTTTTTGAATTACCCATATCAAAGAAACTGAGCTCATCCTATCAACACAAATAATTAAGCTTTATAGAGAGATGTAAGGAAAGAAAGATTTTGTTTTCTTTGTTCCATTGCTGCCAACTAGAGCTTTAAAACATAATATACGTGCAATGTATGTACAATACATGTAATAAAAGACATAATAAACATCTCTCTACTTAATTATGTCATATATATCTTAATAATTCATGTTGGTTAAATTTTGGATTTGAAGTTTCTGATCCATCACAATTAGTTTCCTAAAGTTGTTCTATAATTTAGCCTCTTTATGATTTTGTATTTGGTGTCATCTCTAATCTTAGTCTCTTGATGGTTTAATCTCTCAACATGTCATTTGTATATAAATGTCTATAAGTTTTGTTTATGTTTATGACTATTTACTATGAGGTAGATGGAATGTTGGCTAAGAAAGATATAAAGTTAATATTATTTGTCTAAAGCACTAGTTGGGAACAATAGAACAAATTAAAGACAACAAAATCTTTCTCTCCTTACTTATCTCTCTGCTACAACGCTTACAAACTGATGATTATCTTTTTGTATTGATAGCATGAGCTTAGTTTCTTCGATATTGGTAATTCAACAACTGCTCACCTAGTCTCATGTCCCGGCCCCTTGTTTCCAGCATTCTCTCGTTGCCAATACAAGACTCACGAGTACAGTTACACACTTCAATATGTCGACGATAGTGAGATGCATGGATTTTACGTTTCTAAACTTATTTAACTTGATATGATCCTTGAGCATTCTATGATCCCTGAGTTTTGTTTATGTTTATGACTGCATTATATGAGGTAAATATGAGTTCTAAGGGAGATACAAAGTCAATAGTACTTGTTTAAAATCCTAAATTTGAAGCAACATAATTAAGACAGCAAAATCTTTCCCTCCTTGAATAAATCTCAATAAAGCCATTTTTTTTTGTGTGGTTATCTTTTGTGTTGATATCATGAACTCAATTTCTTTGATATCAGTAACTCAACAACCACCCACCTAGTTTCATGTTCCGACCCCTTGTGCCAACATCCTTTCGCCGTAGTCACAACACTGACGAGTGCGGTTAGTTTGTCACATGGTTCATTATGCCGATGATAGCTAGACATTTGGGTCTTACATTTTTTACCTTATTTACCTTGATTTGAATTTTCGAGAATTCTATGAGCAATACTTAATTTGTCGCCACCTAAAGAGGCTCGTAGATAAAGTCCATTCTACTTGCATACAAACTCAAGACACATGAGAGTTCTATCAAACATATAATGTATGTGCTCTGTCTACGTAGATATGTTATATTCAATGATTTAAGGTCAATATTTAATTTCTAACATATGTCATAACTTTTTGCAGCCATTCTCTTGTGTGGTCGTCCACCGTAAGACGATCAATTATTTTTTGTCTAAAAGTATCACATTTTCCAAATATTATAATAATAATCAATTTTGAAAGAATTATTAAAGCATATCATTGTTGTGAGAAAGATATCACAATTTTCAGGGTTTATTTAGCTTTCTCTTTTCCCATAAGTCATAATTAACACTGTACACTTTCTCTTAAAAACATTATTACCCATCGCAAACAATTCCATTTGACAAAAAAAAAAACAATTCCATCGTTGAAGAATTATGAACTTTTCCTAAATCAAATATGGGATAGGATCACCAAGATCTTTAGGTTGATATATGCGTATAGCCTGGGTTGAATCTAAAGCTCACCATTATTTTCATGAAAGGAAGCCATGCCAGAAGGCTTCATAATCCAACACACAAATTGTAAAGAAATGATAGCTTTTGAAACTAGATCCTGACTCTATTTCGATTGCACAATTATTATTTTTATTATTATTTATAGTTTAACCACAGTTTCACCTAATAAGATGAAGGGTCAAGACTAGTAATCATATTCGAATCGGGTCGGCCTACGAAAGGGTAAAATGCTATCAATAAATTGTTTCTCCATTCACAAAATGAAATGTCGAACCATTCACGCTAACCACTTGTTGATTTTTTCTTAATTAGCACATTACAAATTGCAAACTTTGTAGGCTCAAAAGGAAAGGGGGAGGTGCTTTAGCTATGCTATACTTTGTTGTTTGAATGTCCTCAAAAATGATGACACGCTAATATTTTAGGCTTACTTGTAATTGTAAATCATTGTGCCACTTGTCAAATAATAATTCGTGTGAAAAGGAAAATAAAACTTTGGTTATCTGGACCTACATGGATCATGATCAATGTTTGTGCATATTTTACATGTTCTGAAGCGAATATAGAAAATTGTCCGGCCCAACATGTCTAAGAGAAAGAACTAAAGACGGTATGTGAACAAGAAAATCATAATCATAATCATAATTATTATTATTATTATTATTATTATTATTATTATATATATATATATATATATATATATATATATATATATAAAGGAGGCATTTTACGGGAGCAATGAGGCATGCCACGTAGGCGAGAATTTTAAGAGCGCGCCACCTAAGCGAAGATAAAGACGAAAATTAACTCGTGTAAAACGTTTAGGACTCTTAGATACCCTACTGTTTAGGATTTTTGAGTTGTGATAAACCTCTACAGTTTTATAAAAGTTAAACTAGAACTCTGTCAAATATTTGAAATCAAATATAACTTTTACTACACATCTCAAAAAATAATAACTTTTATACCATCAAATTCACATCGAAAAATACTTTAGAACGAGATGCATATACACTATGTATAAGAAACATGTAAGATCGCATGTATATGTTGGTTCCCGTAAATAAGTAAAAGTCATAATAATATTAATTTTAAGCTGAAAATAAAAAATGAGCAAATATTAGCCACCTAAGCAATATTTTTAAGAGCATGCCACATAAAATAAATAAAGGTTAGAAAATGAAATATAGAGCTTGAGTTGTGATAGACCTCTAGAGTTTATATGAGCTATATTAGATATCTGTCAAATATTTATAAAATCAAATATAACTTTTTCTACATGTTTAAAAAAATAATCTTTTAAATCATCAGATTCGCATCGAAAAGTATCTTAAAACATTCATTTACGATATGTATAAGAAACATTAAGATTGGCTTGAAAATAAATTTGAAAAAATCTATTTTAAGTCCGTGCATAGCACAAGTTTGATTACTAAGTTGCATCACCTAAGCAATTAGTCTCAACAAAAAAAAAAAATTAAAAGCAAGCCACATAAGCCAGAAATATATTTTAGAATATTGAAAGAAAAAAAAAGAGTGGAGAATGCGCAATGCGATACATGCCTCTCCTTATGTTCACATTTTACCTTTTGTTGATTCAAGGCTCCTGCAATATGATATATAGTGTTTGAACATCGATCTAATAATAATTTTAAAGTAACCATTTTTGGAGGTGCAATTTGGTTAGAACCCTAATTGTATTTTAGGAGGATTATGATAACTAATATCTTTTTTTATTAAACGCCTCACATAATCACTTCTCCATTTTTTTTGGAACTTTTTCTCACCCTTTATTCTCCCTACATCTCTTTGCTTTCAAGTTTTCTTATTTATTCTCGCAAATCTTGATAATCCGAGGGGCGTGAAAAATAAAAGAGAGATCGACCTAAATCATTAAGGATAACATGAAACTAGCATCACTATATAGATAGCATGCATAATTATAATCAATTAGAAATTATTTATGATTTCTTTTTTTAAATAGGCATGTTAGTGTGCGTATTTCACCTAATGAATATTAATATACAAACATTTCACTCAATCTGTGCAACGCACGGGCTTTAAAACTAGTATCTATATATTAGAGGCATTTTCTGACAGCATTGGAGGCATCCACCTTTCTGACAACTTTACCCGAAAAAACCGTTTTGAAAATGAAAAAAAAAAGAAGCTTTCGTGGGTCTTTCGGAAACAGTCTCTCTTCTAGGCGACTAGTTAGGGGTAAGACTGCGTACATCTGGACCTCCCCAGACCCCGCCCTAGGCGGAATACTTACTGGGTTGTTGTTGTTGTTGTTGTTGTTGTTGTTGTTGTTGTGTATTGGAGGCATCCACCTAAGCGAGCCATTGTAATAAAATTTTAATATAAATATAAAATAGAAATATATGTTTTGGTATAAAATATATATACTAAAGTTGTGCTTTCCTAAAACGTTAAAGAGTACACTATTAATTAGAGGTTTTCATATAGAATCATAATCATAATATCTATATATTAGAGGCATTTCTGACAGCCTTGGAGGCGTCCACCTAAGCGAGCCATTGTAATAAAGTTTTAATATAAATATAAAATATAAATATATGTTTTGGTATAGAATATATATACTAAAGTTGTACTTTCCTAAAACGTTAAAGAGTACACTATTAATTAGAGGTTTTCATATAGAATATATATACTAAAGTTGTACTTTCCTAAATCATTAAAGAGTAGACTTTTAGATTTTAAAAAGCATATAACTTCACTTTCACCGCTTAAAAAATTGAATTTCTTACACAATTGGAACGAGTACAAAATATCATTTAAAATGATACTCATTTGTAGTATGTTCGATCGATTTACAACATAAGATGCGTCCACCTAAAAAGGTAATTAGTAATTAGCGTGACAAGCTGACACAGCTAAAGAGTTGCAATGTAAAAATAAAAGAAAAGATACGTATATTAGTTACAAAAATTTAAAAAGTAATTTCAAGGTAAAATATAATAAAAAGAGTATGTGTAGAATAAAGAAATAAACGATGAATCTAAAATGATTTTAGGTCCAATCTTTAATAGGAAACTTTACCATTATCACATATAATTTTATAACTGTACGTAATATATTGATCCCCCATGTTATCTTAATGCTCCAATTTATGTTCCCTTCAACTTTATAATTATTAATGTACTCATTTCGGACCACAAATAAAATTACATTGGACTTTTTGCGTTCTTCAAGGCATTACTTTGACCGCATATAACTTTGAAAAAAGATGTGTCCACCTAAAACGGTAATTAGGCTCTGTTTGATTCACCTTAATTTTACTTAAATTCAGTTCAGTTCAGTCCAGCCAGTTCAGTTCATGTGTAACTTTATCACTCATATAACCTTTTATTCCTAAATAATTTCAAGATGATAATTATGTCATCGGAAAGATCTCAAAGCATACTTTCAAATGAGTCCAATATTGACTATGTTTGGACTAATTTTAAATGGTTAACGGTCAAGTTTAAAAAATCAATTCAGTTCAGTTCAGTTCAGATCAGTTTTATCCAGGTGAATCAAACGAAGCCTTAGTAATTAGCTTGACAAGCTGACACAACTAAAGAGTTGCAATGTAAAAATAAGAGAAAATATACGTATATTAGTTATAAAATTTAAAAAGAGTATGTGTAGAATAAAGAAATAAACGATGAATCTAAAATGATTCTAGGTCCAAACTTTAATAGGAAACTTTACCATTATCACGTATAATTTTATAACTGTACGTAATATACTGATCCCCCATGCTATTTTAGGGCTCCAATTTATGTTCTTTTCAACTTTATAATTATTAATATACTCCCTCCGGACCACAATTAAAATTACATTGGACTTTTTGCGTTCTTCAAGGCAATACTTTTACCGCATATAACTTTGAAAAAACAAGCAAGCATTAAAATATGTTTTGCTATTTTAGGATTTACGTCTAAAACTTATTTATTTTTTGAAAAGTAGTTATGTATACATTAGACATTTAATCTGATTTTACCATAAAAAAAGGATCATATCTTTGGAAGGTTAGTTGTAAACTTATATCAACATAAGAGCATTGGCTTACCAACATCAAGCATAGAAAGACTTTGAAACTATTACCTCTTGGATCATGGAACATATGAGATGAGTTAATTGAATTTGATGATTAGAGTTTAAATTAGATAAGATGCCCTATAAATTCATAGTGATCTTATTATATGGCATTCATGATATTAAATGGATTATATAAATATTTATCCATATATTACTAATAGTTTTTCATAAGTGACAATTACACTTTGATTTTTCGATGAGATTAATAATTACTTTATATTAGTTTTATTATATAATTACAGTCCGTGCAACGCACGGGCATACTCACGGGCATACTCACGGGCATCCACCTAATATAATAAATAAATAACTCATAGCTTGACATAGTCATAGTTAATTAACTTACGATGAATGTTGTTTTCAATTGTAATTAAGTAGAGTATTATCATACATAATAACTTAAGACAATCTTATCGTAATTTTGGGTGATACGAGTATCATTTATTAGTGAAATTAAGAATCACTACTACTACTTATAATAAGTGATCTCTACATTTTTAATAGTGACCCTTTTTTTTTTATAAATTGATCTTACGATGTTTATTTCCCATGTACTTCATGAGCTCAACTGATTTCCAGAAACCAACATACACATTGCTTTGGTCAAACAATACAGGCCAATAGAAGCAAGCTAATATATTAACCACATTAACAACTCAAACACACAATTGATTATATTTCTCCACTAATCCATAAACACACATTGCATAGCCAAAGACACATTATAATATTTAATACATAAAAAACTAAAATAAGGCAATTCAACCACACTCTTACCTGATCACCAAACACCAAAAAAAGGACAAAACAATAGAAGCTAGAGCAAATCACCATAACTGATATTTTACTATGATCAGGCTAATTAAGCCACAATTATATGTGTTTTAATAAGAATTACAAATATACTAATAGAAGGTATAGCAGAGAAGAAGATACATAATCTGCCTTGCCCTTTCGAAATTTTTTCCTCGAGGCCCACTTCATTGAAGCATGAAGAACTAAATTTGAGTGATCATCTGAGGAAGCGAAAATGCCAAAGGATCCAAGTTGCCCTATATAGAGAGAGCCAAAAACCGCGCTCCCTCTTATTCAGAGGAAGCGCGTTTTTTGGTAACAATTTCAACTCTATTTTCTCTTGATATCACCTTTAATTTATGTAGTAGGTGAATCAGGAGTGGACAAAAACACCACCATCACTACCGCCACCAGCCACCACCACCATCACCACCACCACCACCATCCTCCTCGAGAGGAGGAGCTCCGCCACCCCAGCTTCCACCTTCTAGTTATTCATCGACGAGGAGAGCTGGGGGCTGGGGTGGCAAAGAATAGTCATAGTAAATTACATATATATATATTGGTGAGGGGAAGTGTTGGGGGTGTTAAGGGGGTTTGTTCATGAAGCTATATAAGCTTGATATATAAGAGAATGAAAAAAAGTGGCAAGGGAGGGTGACTTCATGTAGTGGTGTGAAGTCACTTTTTGGGTTAAAGTAGTCCTTAATAAAGCAAAAATAGAAGAGAGAGAAAATGGAGGTTGCTAGTAATATTAGCATCTTCCACAGCATATGCCATGGGCTGCCAATGCCACCCACTGCTCTACATTTCATCACAAAAACAACATCAGTATATATAATGTATGTGTACGTACTTATATAAGTAATTTCTTTTTTTGTTTTCTTGTTGCTTTTGTGTCCCCCTTTTTCTTGCTTATATGGACAATCCAAGATGAAGCTCTAATTGATCATGTCATTAGTGTAATTTGTTCACCACTAGATTAATGCCATGTGGCATAATCTTGGGTTCAGTTTGATTGGTGAATATGAAGTTCGATCATCACTATCAGTATAGTCATCACTATACTGATCAAGAAGGTCAACAGGAAGTTAACTGATTTTAGGTCCACCAAGGCTGAGGGCATGGTTCTAAATAAAGAGTGAATTATTAATCCATGCAGTGAATACAATGATTAAATAAATTGCATGACCTAATCAGCTATAAGATACCTTTTTATTTTTCAAGAAAATTTTCAATATTTAATTCTAGTTAGTATCTTGATTATTAGATGATCCGCGATCATTTGTCTACCCTTTTAAAAAATATATGAATCCCTTTCAAATTTACCTCATATTTTTTTTGTTAAAGGATGAACCAATGAGTTGAGAGTTTGAGACCATCAAATAATTTGATCTCTCATTCTTTGCACAAGGAGCGAATGTAAATAGGTAAGGGTGTGTGCTTTTCTACTGAATTAAATTAAACTGAACTGGACCAAACGAAACTAATTAATAGTAAAATATGAGAGAAAAAGTAGATAATTGATAAAACTTTAGTGAAGTGAACGGAAGTCATCACTTCGTAAGTGGAAAAAAACACACCCAACAATTGCAAATTTCCCTCTTTGGCTTCATAGTTTATATACAAATGAATTGATTATACACTCTGAGATTAGATTAAATATATATCTGTAATTGTTCTTCTATTGCCTCGTGTGAATCCCCATCGTTAAAAAATAAATCAGCACTGTTTACAACATATATTTGTTCAGCTAACAATGACAGAAAAGGGCTAAAACATTCTATATCTTGCAATCTTTTCTTTATATGAGAGTATATCCATTTTATAAGTGTGGTATACTTTTCTTGATTGCGTAATGACATTATTATGAACAGAAAATGACTGCATTTTAGTCAGTCAGCCCATGTGATACAAGAGGCATCTAATCACTTGGTTAATTAATTAAACTTTTAATTAAATTGATTATGGGTATCTTTCTTTCATCTTAGATCATAGATATATAGTATTAATTAAGTATACTAGTACTACTTGTTTGTAAGTCCTTGTTTTACTTTAAATCCGATCGATAATCCAACCGTCCTACCCCTTGGTTAGTGCCGTGGGTCACCGTCCAGAGGAAGCATCATGATCATCATCATCTCCTAAACAGTTAAATACAGTTAGACTCAAAATTTTCTGAAATTCTTTTACTCGTGTTAAACTCACTGCATATTATAATTCCGCTTAATTTAATCCTATCATTTGGTGATTCATGGTCTAATTGTTGTAGCTGTAGTATCCTTAGGTAAGGTTAAGCTATATATCCATAATCATACTCCTTTGCGTAATGGTATTTTGATACTTCCTCCGTCTCATAAATACCTTAAAACATTTGCTTTTCCACGGTTTCCTAGACACTATATTGATCGTGAAGAGTTGTAAAAATATGAATATGTAACTTCTTTTTTCTTTCTATAAAGTTCTGTTATTGTTGATACAATACTGCATTTTGGTAATGACAGCCTGACAGGGGACAATTAAGGGTACAATTGGATAGTAACATATATTGGTTTTGGTTTCGATTATAACTGAGAGCAACGCGTACGTGAAACACTTCGCCTAGGGAGTATATGGTTGTAAGAACATTTTTACCAAATGAGTGCATTCTGATCTTGACAATGTTATTGCACTGAGAAGAGGTACAGAAAAAGAAGTTGAAGTTTCTAGATAATAACACAAATGCAGCACATTGCCAAAAGCTTTTAGATTTTATTTCTAACAGGAAAGAAATAGAAAGGGTAAAGGGGGTGATTAAAAAAAGGGACAGAAAAATGGAAAAAAATTGCCACATAAGAAAGCATAAATGGGTAAAGTAGGGTGAGATATACCTTGGAACCTTAAGGGCATATTACTTGATACCAGTAGAACCTCTTGGTTTATTCCTTATGGGAGCTTTTTAACTAAAAACCTGCCTTCCGACAGCGATTAAACTATTCAACAACAGCAAAAAGGTTATCAATAGTTTAACAACAATCTTAACCAACATTATCTGGCACCTTTAATTAGTTCCAGAATATCAGATCAGTTTTAATTTGCATTTTATTATGGCCCTGTATATATATTGTGCAAAGCAAAATGCAAATTAGATTGATGGTGATCTAAGCATATCAGCCTTCAGCACCTAATTACAATGTGCATACCATCAGTTCACTTTTGACATCACAGTGATTAAGACTTTTGAGGTAATTTTGTAAGTTTTGGCTTTGGACTGTAATCAAATATTCACTAATCTACTTTTTTTTTACTAACTATTTGTTTGAAAGTAGCAAATTAAACAGTGTCGTCATGATTCGAATAGAATTAGCATTCAAGCAAGTAACAAGTGTAAGGGCAATGTTACTTTCAACTACCTGAGCGCGTTTAGGTAAATGCTTATATAAGGAATTTATTCTGAGAGAAAGCGCATGTTCGATTAGCCCTGGGGCTATTGGCTCCTTTGAAAAGTGAGGCTGGTCATGCAACTGCTATTTGAGTTGATTCTGAAAGGAGAAAGGAGTTCTCTCTTTTGGACCTAGTTATGCAGAGACTTAATCGAGTTAATTTAAAAATAATACTCGGTTTCAAGTCAAAGTGTCAAGGTAAATATGGGACCGAGGGAGAATAAAAGTACTCCTAGAGTCCTAGATAGGTGAAGCATATTAAGGATTAAGGTTGATAGCTGAAGTCCTAATCTAAAACTTGCATGAACCAGAAGTTGGTGAATACTGAATACAGTATTGTGTTTGTTCTCATGGAAAATCAGTAGAAGCTCATAGAATGGCTTTCCATCTGATTTTCGATTTCTGACAGAAAATTTCTGTTCCCAATCAAAGCTACAATATTACGTTTATATGTGATAAGTTCTACCAGTATTTTCAAGCAGTATGTCAAAGATTCACAAACCTGTATCTATGATATCAGGACCTAGGATACTTTTCCACATCCAAACTATGTATGTTTTATGGAAAGACTCTGTTTGGGATTAATTTCTTCCTGATTATAGCTGGGTGGATGGGATGATTCGGAAGGCGCAGTTTCGAGCATGATACTAGTGGGTGGACGTGGCCAAAAATTTGTTAGTACAGTCTGTTAGCTTGATCCTGGACCTCTTAGTCATCATCAATGGATCGAAAACGCTTTCGGCCTTGACAGAAAACAGCTTGAGGATCAGTGCAGAAAACAATAGGTGTCAGATTATTGCATAGATATATTGGCAATACCAGTATGGTACCCCAAAGCCCGAAACCACTTTAGCTGAAAAAAATTACAGTGGCATGATTCTTTTCCCTACAGAAAAGCTTCCTTTTTCTGATAGAGCAGAAAAGCCTCCTACAATGAACATAAGTCGGCAAGTGGTAAGGAAAGTAGGAAAGGATATGAATGATGTCTTTATAGGCCAGCTTATTATACTTGTTCCGAAAAGTAGATGCATTGATGCAAAGAGCAGGAGCAGAGCACGGATTTTTCCCACTCAAATGGGCAAGCAACAGCAAAAAGACAGTCAAAAGGAAATATGTGTTGCCTGAAATTCGATTTGCTAATTCATGTATTTTCACACACAAGGAAAACAAAACACAAAAACCACTTCTGCTTCTCTGGATTCTAATACTAGTTGGCCACAGTCTTGGAATATGGAGTATAAAGTAAGAGTCCATCCAAAATTAGCCATTGCTATAATTTAAGGAGCCAGAGTTTCTATAGGAGTAGTTATTGTTGGAATTAGGTCTACTGTAAAGCGAAATCGATAAAAGAAAACAAGAGTTTGAATGAGGGTCGATATAGTTTACTGTGCGATTGTTGTGCGGTGGAAACAACCACTGCCTTAGAAGCGGTTTTGCTCAATATACTGCACAAGTATGTTCTAATCTTTTCCACGCACCCAGATATGAGCTGACTTGCTTGTTCCCTAATTGTACTTGTGAACACCAAACAGGCCTTCCTTATTGCTCATGTAATGGGGTGCAACGGGAAGGAAATGAACCAGAACCAATCAAATGATTATTATCAGACGTCAAAAACAAATCTCTAGTTATGGTTACATCATGATTTATAAAGAAGTTTTCGGTGCTTTCTGACCAAGATCCACACAGCAACCATTAATCCGTTTGTCTTATTTTGTATGAAGTACACATCATAAACAGTGATCACTTCCTTATTTTTCATTATTTAACTGCACTAATCTCTGAGAAAAAATGAAGAGGAATCAGTGTCCCCTGTTTACAGAATTCGAGTCCGAAATCCATCTTAGTTATTTTAGATCCCTTCAGAATGAAAGAGATGACAATAAGGAGAGATTAGGACCTGATCATTGTCAAATGACGGTTTATCTATGATGGTTACAAAGATAAATTTGTGCATTTAGCATATCAGTTCTCTGAATCATGTGTTGGCACTGGGAGACTACTAACCATTTTCATCTGCTTAACAACAGCCAGTTGATTTCAAATTAAGAAATTAACAATCGTGTTAAAAGCCGCACCAATTTCTGACAATCACACACCAAACATTTTCAACAAAAGATAATACAATTATACCATATACTTAAATTTCACTATGGAGTATTATTTTGGGAAGTGTACATGTTCTGAGAATCCAGAGTAAACTTCTGACATTCATCTTTTAGATGCCAAACACTAAAATAGGAAGAAGGCAAGATCCTAGACATGATTTTGACAACGTTTGCCATAATATACTCTTAAGACTTTATTCTCTCCCTTAGGCCTTTCCTAGGCGAAAAGGGCTGAAGGAATGCTAGTTATGCTACTACTCAAATCTGGTCTGTGGGTTGTCAGACAGCCAGAGGTGGAGTGACCCAGGTCCCAACTACAAATTCACAAACATTCAGGGTCTGGTGATGGAGGTAACCTACAAGATCACAAAACATCACATAACAATATCCTCTTCGTTCCATTCAACCATGACTTCATGAGTCCAAATGGACTTTTTCATTGTTAATATTCACCATCAACTATCTACTAATATTAAGAGCAAAAAAAACTATCTACTAATATTAATGGTGAGCAATATCTGGCAGTTAATCTATACTACTAAAGAAAATTGATTCCTCTGTAATAATCTTGTTATTAACTTCTAGATCTTTAATAAAGATATCCAGAAGTAAGGCCGTATATCATCAGAAGTGATACAGTTACCACAATTTGCTCGAAAACGAATATGATTTCTAACCTGCTCGGAAATTCAACAATGCTTGAAAAGCGGATATGATCTCTAATCTGCTCGGAAATTCAACAATTTGATATGGAACATACATTTTTAACCCTCTCAAGTAGAAATTAGCAGGCACTCTGAAAACCCCCTAGTTTGGCACAGTAAATTGAAAAAAGGTTCTTGTGCCATGTAAAAATATCACTTTCTTTCTCAAACAAAAGGGCACATGAAAAGGTTGCCCATGCCAATTATTGCAAATCAAATTTGGCATGAAATTAGGGCTTATCAATGTTTGACTCAACTCGAACCTAATCTGAAGTTACTAAGAGAAGCGTGACCACAACATGACAAGAACACGTATAAACCGAATCTGACCAATTTGTCATAGAACTTATTTAACTTTCATTTTATATAATCTTCATTTAAGAATGACATGAAATTGAACGGGATAAAACACAACCCGCCGACCTATTTGACAGCCCTAACAAAATTAGGCGGCCTAAAAATGAAAAATCATTCATATCACTTTTGGAATTCTAGGACAGTGAAAAAGTAATCTATGTGAACTGCCCTGAATTGGGTAAAACCTGTAGAGATTCCAAGCTGTCGATACTCTTCCGCCGTCCTATGCCTGCCCTTGGCTCCGTATATTGTCATGACAAAGATGTCTCCTGAAAGAAGGGCTCGTGTCCGATGGCTGTCATCTGATGTCTCTGGCAACACCGGCTCACAGGCTACCAACTTTCCGCCTGCTGGGAGGGCCTCGTAGCAGTTTTTCATAATCAGCTTTACATCATCATCTGACCATGTTGTAATTATCCACTGCACCAAATGTAACTTGCAGGTTATCACAAATGAGAAATAGATATAAGAGAACAATGACATTAACATGTTAGTTCATGAGGGACAAGTTAGAGATCAATCAGATGTAAGTTCTTTTGAGTACTACCAAGATTCCAAGAACATAAGCTATGTAGCACTATAACAGCACATGTCACAAGTCACAATGCAGATAACTAGAGTCGAGAAAGGTACAAGGTTTAACTATGTTTTGTGAACTTGTTATCTTGGGCTTCAAATCTCCATTTCTCAGGTAACTACAGGGAAAGGCCATAGATACAATCAGATAAGGGCTCGCTAGCAGTTTCAGGGCTTGTTAAGATCCTGCATTCTCCCCATTGCGGATTATTAATTCTTGTACCTAAAGGAAATAATAGAATAGCTGATTTTCGCTAAATCTGAGGTTGAGAGGGAACAATCTGTGTCTTTTTGGTTGTTAAGAGTTCTCCAGTTTCTTAAACCCTGAGCACACTCTAGGGCTCTTCAAGGCCTCCAAACTTGGTTGTATAGCTATATTTGCATTTACTTGCCCCTAATTATTTCTCATTGGGGTTATGGCGTTTACAATTCCTTCTTCAGTTGCTTATACATTTCTGCTCATTCTGTTAGGCAGGACAATGATTTAGAACTGGGTCCTGGAGTCAATTTACAACTGACTTCCAGACACCAACATGATTTAAATTTTAATGTACAGACACCAGAAATCAAGCACCAGTACACAACGTGACAATGGAACCCAAAACAAAAGCATTTTGAAACCCAAGTTCAGAGTACAACCCCATCCAACAATATTAGCAGACCTAGCTGACATCTTCATATCCCAAGCACCCTAGAGCGATCCTAAGTATGAGTAACCTATATGTCACTAGAAATCTCTCCTCTCCAGTGTCCACGTACCCCCCCCCCTCCTCTTCCCAGTCCCAGCTGCAAGAATCCGAACTTCACGTTTCTTTCCTTTTCTTTTTTTAAGGAATAATAAATTGAATATGTGATCAAGCAAAACTTCATCTTTTTAGAATGAGCAAAAGTTGAATTTGTATAAAGGGTGAGAATCCTTAAATCACAGTGCAAAAGAACATTATATATACCTATTAGAGCAGACAATATCTATGTAACAAGCGGTTCACTTCAACTAAAACTATGGATCTTCAGAACTATGTATGTGCAGCCCAAGTTTCAAAATATTCATCTGATTACACAGAAATACTATCCATTAAAACAAAGAGATAATATATTTAACTGTTTCCTTTCCAACCAAAATCTCAGAGGATCTCTTGCATCACAATTTTGACAATTCACAAGGGACTTTTATTAATTAACTTCCCACCGCCCACAACCAAAAATCTTACATAACATGTAGGAGATAAGGAACGTTTGCCCCTCTGTTTGTACTCTGAAATCTTTTGCAATCTTGTAGGGTATACGTCAAAGTTACACAATCTGATCAAGATGGTGTCCAATTTAACTATTAAAACAGATAAGAAACAATGTACAGTTATACAGAAGAATTTGTAATTGGTACCTTCATGAAGATTGCATCACCAGTAGGAATCGATTTAAACATGTCACCACCCACATGACTCACACCTATGGCAACCAACCACAAACACATTAATGTTAATCAAAGCAACCCAAGCATTCAAAAACTACCAAATTTATCTGTCAAAATTGGTCATTTGGAGGTTCAGTAAAGGACTCACCATGGATTTGTGGAGCTTTGGCAACAACTTCAGGTAGATCAAAATTAATCCCTTCCTTAATATTTGTACACTTATTCATAATCATCCTTAAACAATCCCCGCCACTCCCACCTACATCCACCAACTTCACCACCCCACTTCCCTCTCCAAAACCATCATAACCACCTTCAAGCACCGCCTTCATAAACGGCACCGAAACACCTGCCATTGCTCTTAGCATCAGCTCATTCATCTCCTCATCCTTTCCATAATACATGTACGCCGGCTCCCCGTTCGCCACCTCGAACGGAGTACTCCCCGTTGCGCCCACCACCGCCTGATCAACCATCGTCCATGCCTTCACCAACGCGTCCTGATGGTGCTGCAGCACGTAGTCCCCGTACGACGCACCCCCCTCCCCGTCCTCCGCCACCAACGTCCGTCCCACCTCCGTCAGCGAGTACCTCCGATCGCCTCCGACCACCGTCACTTCGCCGGAGGTGACTTTTCCGGCGCCGGAGATGTCGCCGGCGGGGAGGTGCTCGGAGAAGACGCCGTAAGCAGAGAGGAGGCGGAGGAGGCGCTGGAGGTTATCGGGGTCGGCGGAGGAGGTGGGGGCGATGCTGGAGGCGATTTCGGAGGCGGTGACGGGAAGATTGGAGCCACCGGACCAGATGGCGTCGGGAATTTTGAGGCGAACGACGGCGTTTAAGGACATGGGGACACTGAGCATATTGGAGACTTCTAGGATGGCTAATCTTGCTTGGTTTCGGCTTTCGGATGTCTCGTCTATTGATGCTGATAGCGGTGACGCCATTGATGAGGTTTTTTCCGGTGACATTTTCTCTCTCTCTCTCTCTCTCTCTCTCTCTCTCTCTCTCTCTCTCTCTCCTTACTAGTCGCTAGTGTCTTAACACTTTACCTTGTGTTTATTTGGGGATGGATTGGAAATGATTGAAAGATTTTTGTGGGAGTTCTGCTTTTGTATGTGGGCTTTATGGTTCACGAGAATCAAGAGAACCAAGAGAACTGGGTATATTGTTGAATGTTGTATACTTGGGCCACCAACTCAGTGTACTTAAGTAATCTTAGAGTATCTCCAAAGTAAGGTTTTTATGGGAGGTTTGAGAAGAAAAAACTTTTCGTAAAAATCTCATGTTCATAGTGATGAACCTATAAATTTCAGGTTTGTACAAACCGGTTTGTCTAGATAAATCTAGTTTATAAGCTATGATGTGTCATAGACAAAAACCCTCTTAGAGGTTTATAGCATTACAAGATAGAGGTTTGTATAAATAAAGTTTTAATTTTAATGATGTGTCAACGATAAAAACTCTTTTAAGGTTTGTAGCATTGGAGATGCTCTTATGCACGTACTTTCCATTAATAAGAGTACTAAAGGTCTGTTCTCCCCAACTTATTTCTATTTATTTCAGCAAACTTCAACAAAATTCAACAAACTTCAACAAACTTCAGCAAAGTTAAATAAAGTTCAACAAAGTTAAACAAACCAATATACAAACTAGTTATAAAAAACACTTGAATCAACAAGATTAAAAAAAATAAACAAAGTTCAACAAAGTTAAATAAAGTTCAACAAAGTTCAACGAAGTTCAACAAAAATAAATTTTCAGTAATAAATATAAACGTTTTTCAGTTGGGGAGAACAGACTCTTGTTCAATGGAAGCTGATGGTCACAACTTCATAAACAGAGTCTATTCTCCCCAACTGAAAAACATTTATATTTATTACTGAAAATTTATTTTTGTTGAACTTTATTTAACTTTGTTGAACTTTGTTTATTTTGTTGAATCTTGTTGATTCAAGTGTTTTTTATAATTAGTTTGTATATTGGTTTGTTTAACTTTGTTGAACTTTGTTTAACTTTATTTAACTTTGTTGAAGTTTGCTGAAATTTGTTGAAATTTGCTGAATTTTGTTGAAGTTTGCTGAAATAAACAGAAATAAGCTGGGGAGAACATACCTTTAGTACTCCTATTAATGGAAAGTACGTGCATAAGATTACTTAAGTACACTGAGTTTGTGGGCAATTTCTTCGCTACACGCCTACACTTCGTAGTACCTAAACTCTACAGAGTAATGATTAAATGAGTGTTCTTGGGTATATAGAGGAAGGTACACCCAATGTATTTAACAACTATGGCTCAAACTTACAAGATTTAGGAGCCCATTTTTCTCTGAGAGCACATTGCCCACGAACAACCACAAGACTAGAGCATGTGTTTTTATGAGTAATTTTGTGGATATAATGAATTCGGAAATTTCTAAATTCAAAGTATTGGAAAGGGTTATCCAATCAGTTACAAGGTACTTGACTTAATTCCGATTTTACACTTGCATGCCACAATTCACATATGGCACACTAAACTAGCCATCTTGGGCAAATGGTCATGCTGCCTGTTAGGAACATCATATTAAGCTAAGTCATAATAAGCAAACAGTGATCATGCAGACATATGTTCAGCTTTTTATATATGCTGATGTTAATGATTAAATTGCTCAAGGGAGTTGAACTTAGAGGTTAAAACAAGGATATCTGTCCCGAACTTCATTTTCTGAACTACATCTCTGAAATAAAATACCTTAGAATTGGATTTGTTCAATGTGCTTTTGCTTTATTGATGAATGATGAACAAAGACATTAGTGAGTACAGAGATTATGGGACATTTACAACAATCTGTTGTTTCTGACAAGCCAAGAAATGAGCTATGGATACAGCTGGGGCTAATGAAGAAGACTATCTCCACATTTTCCACTGGAGCAAAAAAGATAGCATTTCTGATAGGGGAAGAAACAGGTTTCCATAACATAGGAAACCGTCCAATTGAGAAGGAAAAATACCCAACCCGTCTATTGGATATAGCGACAAACTTCCTGATATATTTCTGCAGAAAGCATCTCCATTTTGGTGGCTATTTCTAGCAAAGCGCCTAAAGGAAAGAAAAAGAGTGAGAAAAGCGTTGTCAACATATCCATGCAATTCATAAAAGAGCATCTACATAATTTAGCATAAGCAACATCGAGATCCTTGACAAAAAAAAAAAAAAAAAAAGCAGAGATCGATGGAAATATGCAGATGAAATATCAAGATCCTCATTTTCGAATGTTGCTAACTTGCTATGACGTAAAAAACAGTTTAAGGTACTAACAGGCTCAATGATTGATACCCTACAGCTGGAACATTACAAATTATGCAAGTTCCAAGGCTAACATTTAAGAATTCACATAAGTGGCATTAACAAAATTCTGAATCCACAAAGGATATGTCGCATCATAAACATTTGGACTACACAATAGTGACCAAGAGTACGTTCAATAATTACTATGTCGTGATTCTGGTAGATGCACAGAGAAGAGTCACATGTTCAATGGAAGCTGATGGTCACAACTTCATAAACACCCAAGATTTTGAGGAGCTTCAGGAACCCATGACAATGCAAATTTCCAGATCAACACAGCATATGCTAAAGATTACCAATGTCAGACGACAGTGAAAGCTTCCCCATTTGCAGATTAGATTCATCTAAAGCCGGGCTTAGCTGCGATAAAGAAGAAAGTACTAGAGGTCATTAACACTTATAAGTATTTTAACCTAGGTCCACAGGATGAGCACAAATTGGCTGCTGAAAGGAGCCATGCAAAACTAGTAATAGAATTGGGAGACCAACAATTTTGTTTTAAGCACAAATTCACATCACTTATCACACATCCTATTTAGTCTCAAGTATTTTCCTCTGCAATCAAGCGTAGGGTTGCACAATATTTTAACCTCCTAAACCCTAACCTCAACGGACACACCGGCGGTGGTGTTGTTGTTGTTAGACATTCTAAGAAATATATAGAAAACCCAGCTTACCTGAAAAAATTCATGGAGCAAACACAGGGTCCTTCACACGTTCCGTCAGTCTCATGTACAAACCCTGAAACAATTACAACCACTTGGGTTTAGAGCAGGCACACATGAATATTTCATTAGCAGAAAAAGTATGCAGTTTTCATGCTTGTTTTATAACAGAGTATTGTACATAAAGTAAAGTATGAGCATGGAGAGATCTACAGGAAGTATACTAGCAAGAGCTCCAAATGTGTTAACAATACTAGAACAGCTAACAAAGCAAACTAACACAGACGTTTATTGGAAGTTCATATGCTTCAGTATTCGGTAATGTCAAAGGAAAGAACGTTTAACTACTATATAAAATTTCAGGACCACGATCAGAGACAAATCCTTCTTTTTCACAGGCAGCTCTGTACAAAGAACATCATGCCGCTAATAATATGCACAGTCTTATGGAATGAGTAGCAACTTTAGATGCCTCAGAAATGTCAAAGTAAAGAACATTAAACTACTGCATGTTGCACACTAGGCCTAACAGTGCTAACACTAGTGACAAAGCATCCTCTTTGCTGGCAGCACAGGACATGGAATATATTGTCGCAATTAGGCAAACATTCTAATGGAATTGTATAATATTTCACGAATCCTCCTCTTTGCAGGTAGCTCTGGACAAGAAAGAGCATACATTGGTGACTAAGTGTTAATTTCATGATAGTTTTGACAGGACAAACTACAGACCTGTGCAGGCATATAGGAACGCAAGCTGGTTAAATAACACATCAAATTAAATTTTGCGTCCTACTCAATCTAACAACATAAGCATAAGTGCATAATAACTGCTGACTTTAGTGCCTTTCACTTATGGTCCTCTACACTGTTTCCTTTTTGTTTCAGATAAATCATGCTAGGCTAACCATACTAGTATAGTACATAGTACCATTGTAATATGATTAAACCAAACGTTTTCCCACTATGTGGCATCAACTACTTGGATCCTACGTTGAGTTTCAAGGAGGTTCTTGAAAGAAAAAGAAAAAAAACAGAACTCTGCATGATGACGCCTTCATGTGTATTTATTTGTGGTGGAAGAGAGTTACATTTGTAGTATGAATGGTCGCTCCAGTAGTCATCTTGATATCCTGATCTGGGACCAACTCGAAATTCATGTGCTGGAGAAGGATAGCAAGAGCCACAATGGCTTCCAGTAAAGCAAACTGGTCACCAACGCACTTACGAGGTCCTCCGCTAAATGGTATAAACCTGCAAAAACGCATATAAAATGCAAAAAAGGAAGGTAAGAGCACATGACTGCCAACTTTTTATAGTTGAGGTATTCTTTCCTCTCTAAGTAATGTTAGGTTTGTATGAGTGCAAAGAGTTAACAAGATGCATGCCTGAAATCCGTATTTGTCTCATTTGGAACAGAACTGTTCAAGTCAAACCTTTCTGGAACAAACTCATCTGCCCTTTCCCACACCTTTCCATACAACACAACAAAAAAAAGGGAACAAATTAACACGAACCATTAGGTAGACAACATCAAAGAAACAAACAAACAAAAAAAAAAAAAAAATGACAAAAAACCCAAAAGAAAACTGATGATAAAGATAGGACGGAATGGCATGTATCCAAAAAAATACACTTGAATCTAAATATCTAATGCCTTATATCAGATATTATGCAGCAAAGTGGAAAATATTCCCTAGTACAAAATTAAGACTGTGCATGATAGTAACATGAAGACAGTTTGCAATGCAGTAAGGAGTTCACCTCATGCATTGAAGTTAAAGATTCTCCAGTACGCAAAGGAAATAGTAGGCCTTTTCGAAAATGCACACACAAACTAATCCAAAGACAGCTCATTAAGTTCACTATCTGTGTTTTCAGTATGAGCTTAGAAACCAGCTATTGCGCAAGGTTTCCCCAAGTCAACCATAAAACAATTTATGCATCAACTATCTGTATGACCAATTAGGCGAGAAACAGTTACTGCTGAACCTCAAAGAGGCAGCATAAATGAATCTAGTGTTGAATAAATAGTAAGCATTGACCAGAAAAGATGCTGGGATACCTGTGGTGAATGATGGATATTATATACTGATATCATTATATCTTGACCAGCATTGACCTTGTAATTTCCAGGAAGGGTGTCTGCAACTTGAGCTCTTCGTAGTAAAACCTGAACCCATAAATTACGTACACAATTTCTTCAGTTGACTGTTCAAGTTATAAAAAATTGTTCATATTGCATGGTCGGAAGTGAAGGACACCTACTGGAGGATGTGGATACAAACGCATAGACTCCATTATGCAACGTGTCAAAAACTTGAGTTCTTTGGTATCCTCATAGGAAGGAGGCTTTCCTTGTAGAACCCTGTCTACCTCTTCTTTCGCTTTTGACAAAGAAGAAGGATCCTGTCAAGAATTTTGGAAAAATTAATTGGTAGAAAGTTCTCTAAGAATAAATGACAGAGTATAATTTTGGTACTACAAATCCATGCCCATTGGCCACATCTGTCCCTAAATTAAAGATTCAAGTAAATACCTTACTTAGAAGATATGCTGTCCAAGTTAACACAGAACCAGTGGTTTCATGGCCAGCAACTAGCATTGACAAGAGGTCATCTCGCAATTGTATACTTGAAACCTGCAATTTGTTGAAAAAATTGATACTCCGCCGTTGAGGAAAGTGGAAGAAATAGACAAAAACCTATGCATATGTAGCTCTCAGATGATCTCATAACAAGTCCAAGAATCCAAGTAACCAACAAAAGTGAATTCATAGTTTTAAAGCATGTATGCATAGAATACAGTGTACATATCTTATCTCTACTTGTACTTGATTCCAGTTGCCCCTCAAAACCCACAGAATCCAACCCCCTCACTCCAAAAGGGGTCAAAAAGAATGGTGGTTATCTCACTTAGACAGAGGAAATTATGTTATTGAGAATATGTATTTCACACCATAGCATCGCTGCCTAACCTTTGGACATCAACTACTACAAGACACGTGACATCTCGAAAGTAGACCAAAAAGGGACCAAAATCCTAGAAATAGCCAAAATCAACCCGTTGGGCTCTTTCGGATGAGGACACTTCAAGCGTTTCAAAATGAATACGAATTTAGATATGCATTCAGAGACATACAAAATGTTCATGCTTATAGACAACTAGACAAGCATGTTGAATTGGAAATGCATAAATAGGTAGAGGTGCTTCAAAGTTCAAAATGCAAAGGGTCAAACACAAGTAATTACACGGAAGGAAGGAGGAAGTTGCATGTATATACAAGGTTGGGCGTGGGCAAGCATGTCGTGGAAACAAGAATGACCATCAGATCACGCAAGTAAACAGCTTTACACTTTTATTAATTTTAGCTAATAAAATGACAGAATAATTTTATAGATTTAATGCAAAGGCTGAACAAGAAAAAAGTATGAATGCTAAATGTGTCATTCTTACTTTTATCTAGAACATTAATCTGAAGCACATTTTCTGGTTGAAGATAAGTGGATATCCCCTTGAAGCAAGGAACCCAATGCAGTTGCAATAATTTTGTGCTATAAGGATGCTCTAGCATGTGGTGTCAATGAAAAAGTTTATGGGAAAGACCAAATACCAGTGATATTACTTCAGAAGCTTTTGAGAATTAAGACAACCTAATATAATATAGCAAAAGGAAAAAGGTTCATCCACATGTTGACGCAAACATGTACATTCTTTTTATTGTGCTTGTTGTAGCTTATTGAAACAATCTCAACTTATGGCAATTATATAATGAGGAAAAGAGTCTGGAAGCTTATAGATTTAGCATAAACTTACCTCCTCCCGGCTAGCTAGCAAGAAACGTAGAATACTTGGATCTGCATCATTGACATATTCTTCATTATCTATCATTTCACCTTCAGCTTCCACAATCTCTCTGCATTTTGCAATAAGTTCTTCGACTGTTTTTCTGATGACTGCAACTGCATTCTCAGCTTTTATCTGTCTTGGGATAACCTTACACAAAGCTTTAACCTGTTACAAAACCACCCACAAATTGAATAACAAAGGTGAACATTCAGTATTCGAGACAAGAGTCGCATAAGCAAGAACTTGCCTTCCAATAAGGTAAAATATCAGTGGAACGAGCCTCTGCTTCCTTCAGTGCAGTATAAACAGCATCGATCACAGGACTGTCAGCATTGAGTGAGTCAAAATTGTAGTTGAATAATGATAGACCAATAACATCAAGCGTAAGTTGTGAAAATGTCGCCTCCATGTTCACAGCAGTGCCGTTGGCTGCACTGGCTTTCAGCTTCTCTACCATCCTTTCAGCACATGTGCAGAACACCCGTTCAACTATCACTGACAGATATTTCTTGTGAAGGGATGGAACCACAGCCCTGCGCCTTGCCTATCAAAAATTAGACTTCTACGCTCACATGCCAACTTTTATTTACCATTACCATAAAGTCTATACTTCTGGTATACCATATTGTATCAACAACCTTCCAAATGTAGCAAAAAATTTCATGAGATCAAACTGGCGCTATATTCATGTGAAAAATGTTCCCTTGTCTATTTTGATTTATCGATTAACCAACAAACATGACGTAAGTTGAATATTCTTAGCAATCTATAGATGTGCAATCAAAACATTAGAGCAATTTAGTTCAATGAGCCAGGCAATAGTCATCAGAGAAGACTGACAAAGCAATCTCATAGTTTCAACAAATTATACTGATAACCTGGCCGGAATAATTTATAAAATATCAGGGGTCCAAAATGATAAACCCGTCTACAATGGATTTCAATTGTTCATTGCTTGCAAACAGTTAAGTCCATTGATATGACTAAATTACAAAAACCTTCTACTCCTAATCTTTGGGGAAAAGACTATAGTTTATGATGTTCAAAGAACATGGTCAGGAGTCAGGACAAACATTGCCACATCTATAGTGGTTTTTTATTCGACCCTTCTCCAAAATATCGCAATATATAAAGGACTAAGCAATCTCAGTTAGTCACTTTTCATTGACATGAAACACTTCAGCCAAAATTCACCAAACAATACTGCATTTTGTGACTTGTTACTAGGCTAGTGATCAGCAAAAAAACAAACCATGTGAATTAGGAAGAACCTAGCATTGCCCCCAAAACCAAAATACCCTTTGGCTAAAACAAACTAAATAGCACAACCCAATTCCCCAATACCAAAACCAAGCAAAATAATTTGATCCAACAATGTTAAAAGAAGCACTAAAAATAAAATCAAATGACGGAAGTGACAACTTACTGGTTGAAGTCATATCCCCCCCTCCCCCCCCCCCAAACCAAGAAAAAAAAGGGGCAAAATCAAAATAGCCCTCAGTCCAGAATCAGAGGTCACAATTCACAATCCCCAAAAAGAAATGATTTGTTATATTTTGGTCAAACTCAACAACCCTTTTTTTGATAGTAATCCACATCCCATTCCAAATTGGGTAACAACAACTCAAGAAGTATCTCAAAACAATAACAAGTTAACACCCACTAGTATCTCCAAATGGAGAGAAAGAGATGAATGTATGACATACTGTCCAATCATTACCTATCCTTTCAGGCTTTGATGTCATTTTACTTCATTACCTTACCCAACAGCAAATCA
Organism: Tetragonia tetragonoides; assembly: GCA_038025085.1. Lineage (NCBI taxonomy): Eukaryota > Viridiplantae > Streptophyta > Magnoliopsida > Caryophyllales > Aizoaceae > Tetragonia > Tetragonia tetragonoides. The sequence continues at coordinate 11,793,457 of CM076139.1, forward strand.
CACCCAACAGGCCAACATAGCCCCTATAACCTCTGTTGCCTCAAGTACCTGTGTCAAATACTCGACACTTCGACATGGGTATGAACACTGGACACTCCATTTTAGGCGAAAAACATGCAGGATTTTCATAAAATGGCCGAGTCCGACATGGGTTTGGGTACTGGACACTCTGACACTTAGCCGAGTCCGAGCAACATAGCCTATAACAATTGGCAATTAAACATATCCAAAATCAAACATAACATTAATCAACCAAAACATCACTAAAGAAACTACACCCAATTTGAACATATACCAAAACATAAAGAATGACATTGAGATTGATATAACATACCGTCCAAAGAGATCCTTCAGCAATGGCAAAACCAGACCCAAAGAGAAACTCAGAAACTTCAGCAACAAGACCCTTAGCATAAATAGTCCCATAATTCCTCAAAACATGTTTAGCAATGGCAGGGTCACTAACAATAACAAAATTGCGGGGCCCAGCAGCAAGGCGATAAATGGGGCCATAGAGAGTCATCCATTTGAAGAGAGGGAGAAAGAGGGCCCCACCAAGGAGTTCGGAGACGTCGTCGAGTTTCGCCGAAGCGACGGGGATGCCTGAGGTTGAGTCTTGATTGAATGAGCTGGTTAGGGATGTTAACCAATCGGGGCTCACCCATGAAGATGATGATGATGAGGATTTTGAGGAGTTATTGGAATTGTTGGGTTTTGGGGGTTTGGGGGGTTCAGAGAGAGAAAATTTGATTTTGAAAGGAAGGGAGGAGGGTTTGGAGTTGGAGAGGAGAGAGAAAGTGGAAGGAGTGTGTGTGAGAGAGATGGAAGAAGAAGCCATGGATATTGGTGATGATTGGAATGGTGAGGATTTAGGATTGTAGTTGGATTGCGTTTGGGTTTGGCGGGTTTAGTAGCCTTAAGTCAAGATGACGAGTAGGGATGTAAATGGATCGGATTCGGATCGGGTGGAGCATTATCCGCTCCATCCGCTCCATCCATCTAATCAATTCGCTCTATCTATTATCCGCGAACCATCCAATCCGTCCGTCATCCGCGGATTAGTGGATGGATCGGGTGCTTAACGGTTTATGGACTAAAAGCAATTAATAGACCCAACTATAATAAAATTGTTAGTAGTCAAACAAAACTTCAAATCATATACGATTGTTTTACCTTGTAACAATAAAAATAACACAATTTAGTTTAAATAATAACAATACAAATTAGAAAACAAGTAAAATTAAACTAAGATGTAAATATAACATATGTTTGATATCTTTTTTATATTGTTCTTTTACACTTTAATATCTAAACGGGTGATGGATGGATTCGCGGATCGGGTTAGTGGATGAGAAATCTCATCCATCACCCGCTCCATCTGCCATCTAATCCATCCGTCATCCGCTCCATCATCCATTTAATCGGGTTTTAATCCATATATTCGGTTCGGATGGAGCGGGTATCCGCGGATCATGAATTCATTTACATCCCTAATGACGAGACTTTCAAATGTCCTTTTACTGTTGGGAGTTTTGAAGGATTAGTGGATGATTCTACGATGTCGTGGAAGGTGGAATCACTCTCTTTGTATTACTTTTTCTTTTTCTTTTTCTTTTTTTGGATATTTTTGAGATTTTAAGTTCTAGAAAAGGCCATAAGGGTGGGTGACTTTGGAGATAAAAAGAGGAAAGAAGAGGAAGAAAAGATGGAGGCGGGAGATTTGAGTGTGAGTTTGATATGGGTTAACTGGCGAATGACTTTAATGGATTTGATGTATAAGGGTTTGGATGTAGGAGATTAATATGTTTTTAATTTTGTACAACACTTTCACCCATTAGTAACTAAAGTACGAGTTGCAGCCTATTACATATTATTCTTGTAGCTAGTGTTGACGTGATATCAATAAATATATATGATATAATAGTTAGCATTCTAAACATCCATTCACACACACCCAGAAGTCTAACTATCAGGAAATAGACAAAATTATCTGACAGCAAAACTCAAATTAAGATGTCAAAAACCATAAAGCTCACTCCACGCCAATAACCATTGGGATTTGAATAATTCACACACACCCGCAAGTCTAACTACTAGGGATTTGAATCACTAGTTAAAGAAATCCTGCCATATTCTTTTGCTCATGGCATCAAATCCTCCATTTGTTAAATCAGGATAAGGTTGTGAGTCATGTCGCCACCCCCACCCTCCCCCCACGTCAAAGCCCTGCCCTCCCAACCCCCGCCAGCCTCGTGCCCAAATCCTTTGTCAGCCCCGCCATAGTCAGACCCCCACCCTAGCGTCATCGAATCCCCTAACCCACCAGCGTGTCCTCTCCCTTGCCCTCTCTATCTCTCAACTGTGCCAATCCCCATCCATTCACCCCCGCCCTCGCCACCGAATCCTCATACCATGCCCACCTAGCCCGCCACTCAAACCACCCACTAACCCTAAACAACTAAAAGTTAAAAGATTTCAAATTTAATATCATCATTAATTTCACCAGTTGTATTGTTTCAAGCGAAGGAATCTTCCAAGTTGATTACTCATTTAGTTTTTTCTTTAATGAACATAAGGAATATATTAGAGAGATTTGAGAGGAAAAAGCTCCCTTACAAATGAAAAGGGTACTTTCGAAAATATCGCGGTGAAAATATTTGCGTTTAGTAATTTAAGATTTACGTTAAGCAGTTCCGTCACATTATTGTCTTTCTTTTTTCTTTTTGAAAAGGCAAGAAAGCTGACCACGAATTCCCAAGAGTCTCAAGACTCAATACAAATTATAGAACACAGAACATAAAAGATAACTACTAAAAATAAAATTAACATCCAATTAAAACTATGGATGTTTAATCAACTGCTACTTCTTCAATCCTGTTGAAAAACCAATCACGGTGACTACCAGATGCATATACTCCGGTCTTCTACCGCCAGGATCACCACTAGATTCACCACCGGCATGTATACGCCGAATCCATGGTGGCTAATAGGTTGTGAAAAAAAAAGAAGCAATCAACATCCAGAGAACAAAGACCAATGAGGGAGGCGGCTAAGCCAAGGCGAAGAAGTACTCCAAAGGGGAGACTGAGCCCAGAATTCGGATTTTATTTTCGTTTTTTTTTTTTTGGCTTAAGAATTCCAGATCTAGAACCAAATCAAAATTCTACGAACCCTCACCTTCATTTTCATCAGCAACCCACCCTTTGAGAGTTGAAAGGGTGAAGTTCTTGATGGTTTACGACTGGAAATCTAATACCGTGACGAAATTTCATAACCCAAACCAGATAAACTGTAAATCAGCAAAACTGGAGTGGAAGAGGCTTGAGTTTCTCTCTCATAACAAGAAGGAATAGACTAGGGGTGAGCGCAACCGTGTACCCACCGGGTATTGTACTACCCGGAATTGGAATTGGAATTGGTTACACTGGTTCCTAATTCTTAGGAATTGGAATCGGATCCACCGGGTACCCACCGGTTCCATCTCAAAATCAAAATTTGCATTTTTTTAGAAACCAAATAATTTTAGACTAAATAACAAAAAACAGCTTAATTAGAATAATAGAGACATGATTCATTTGACGAAAATATCAAGATAAGGGAAAACAACACTCGCAATAATAATACAAATTGTCTCTGAGCAGTGAGCATGCATTATGCATATAGATGAAAAGAGCAAATGGAAGGGCATCGGATCTATAGGAATTGAACAAACATAGTAGTGACTATACTGAGATTGATCAGATCATAGTCACCAAAACCAACTCATATATACCGGGTACCCAACCGGTTCCAGTTCCTAAAAGTCGGGAACCGGAATTGGTTAACACCGGTTTCAGTTCCAACACTGGGTGCCCGAATTTTCTGCTCACCCCTAAAAGAGACCACCATTCAGTTCTGAAAAAAATAAAAATAAAATCTAGAGAAGAAGGCTGGGGAAAGGGAAATAAAGAGATAAGGAGGCTAAAATATGGAGCTTGGAGTTTAGATCTGTCACACTATTGTCTTTTTTTTTTTTTTTTTTTTTGAAAAGGCAAGAAATCCGGTCTTATAGACCAAGAACCCAAAGGTTCAAAGGAGTACAACAAACCACACTGTGTAGATGTGAGGTCCTTAATAGGCCACCTCTCATCTTTCACCGAAACAAAATTAAAATAAAAAATAATTTTAAAAAATACAAATAAAAATTACAGTAAACTGGATGAACAAACACAACCTAATAGCCAACTAGCTTGTTTCATCTTTATACTTTTTCAACTTCATCATCATCAATGTGACTTCCCACAACCATCTCAGAAATTGGGTCAAATAAACCAAACTACTTTATCAACTCTTCTGCATATGATTGTCAGATCTAACCTTCTCTGATATTCATCTTCTTTTATTTTTTTTCTTCACCATCTAATAGCTACAGACTGTTATCCTCAAAAAAGTCCATCAACATAGGAGACCATAGGAAACCAACCCATGAAAAATCAAAAGTCGATAGACTGAGAGCATAACAATGTAGTGATGATTACAAAAAATGGGGGATAGTGAGTGTAGTTCTCGCAACGAGAACTTAAAATCACCAAATCCAGAAAATCAATTTTAATCTGGGCTAGCTGATTTCAGATACTTTCTCACTAATTTCTGAAACGAAATTGGTGGCTACCAAAGAAGAAAGCAATAGAAGGTGCGGCTAAGCAAAGAAGGAAATTGCTATGGCTTTTTTTCTTATGGTGTGGTGGCTGAGCCAATAAGGGATATCTTTAGGATTTTTAAAGGTAGAGAGAGAAGCTCTCCCATCTCTCTAAAAACTCCTTTTGTGACTTGATGACACTTTGGCCATAATACACTCACTATTGTCTTTGGGAAGACTTCTCAAGGTCTTAAGCAACTGGTTGGGTAATTGGGCATAGTCAACTAATATGGGTGGGTGGGTGGGTGGGGTTCCTGGGTTAAGCTGTGATTACTCCATGTTGGCCTTTTTTTTTTTGCTTTTTTTTGAAAAGGCAAGATAATCAGGTAACTTAAAAGTTAACTTAAAATGTCCTTCACCAGTAAATTGGTAATGGACTGATAAAAATGAGTTGACCAAGTGTGTAACGAGAAACAAGAATGCCTAACATGGGCCAGATAGTCATCCACAACATTAGTACAAAAACTTGTGTGGACTTAGTCTATGGTGGACCAATGGTCTAAATATTTTTTAATATACCTTCATGTCCCTACATATTTCCACTAGTGTACATGGTCCATGGTAGACTAAGTCCACACAAGACATGCTATCACATTAGCTTTCCAGAAACAGTGAAAAACCTCCACCCTATCGAAGAAATGCAGATCATTTTTTGTATCAATGATAATATTCTCTATCTCCCACGAAATGTGACATTCTCCATGTTGGCCCATAATAGGCTATGAGCCTATGAGTGACATATATATATATATTTTTATTTTATTTTGATAAGACTTTTTTTTTTGGGGCAAAGGCTATGCCTATGAGTGACGTTGACACATGATACCCATGTAATTTTCAAAAATGAAAAATGGAAAAAAAAAATAAATTTCCCAAATTCAATCCTAACCAAGGCAACCGTGTCCAACCGGTTGTCCTATTTCTTTCTCACTACCGCCCCGACCAGCTGCATAACCAGTTAACCACAGCCCCAAATCCCAATTAATCAAATCAAATCAACAAAGAAAAAGAAAAACCCTAAAATCTCTTGCTTGCATTTTGCTCCGAGTACCCTCAAAGAGCCATGACAACTATTCGTAGATTCTGCTGCAATGATCTTCTTCGCTTCGCTTCTGTAAATCTTGATCATCTCACTGAAACTGTGAGTTTATTTAATTCTGCTGCTTCATGCTTTTAATTTAATTAATTTGTTTATTTAATTTGTTTATTTAATTGGAGCTTAGTTTGACCTAATTTAATTAACCATGTTGATTTTTTGTGTCAGTTCAACATGTCATTTTACATGACCTACTTGGCTAGATGGCCCGATTATTTCCATGTTGCTGAAGGTCCTGGCAATCGAGTTATGGGTTACAGTATGTTCAATCTATTCCATTTTACTTTTGGGTGCACAATTTCACATTCATGGGTGGAAGTTTCGAGTACTTTAATCTGCATTTGTTGCACTTTTTGTTGGATTTGTATGACACTTGCTTGGTCTTTGAAATGTGAGATATGGTGTTTTGTGGAAGTATAGACAAATTTTGGTTGGTTACAATTTGCAAATGCAAAACATTGTTTACTTGATAATATATGGCAGAATTTGAATATGCAACTCCAAGTTATATTAATCTTCCAGGCTAAATCAAGAAATTGTTTAGTAGAGAATGAGGTTGTTCTAAGTTACCACATTGCGTAAACATCTCTTGTTGTATGTTGTGGCATTTGTTTTATGTAAAGAATGTCGATGCATGTTGCTAATGTATTGACAATATGCTGTGTATTGCTCGAGGTGTGTTTCTGTGAGCAAATGTTTTATGTTATTGTAAGAAATGTTGATTTGAATGCTTGTTGTTTGAGGTATATTTGACGTGATTGCAACTGCTCAACTTGTGGGAACAAAGTCTTAGGGGAAGTGGAGAGTTTTGTCATATATTTTCCTCATCACAGCAAGTTTTCATTGTGCTGATGCTGATCACTGACTTGGTTCCTCTCTTGTCTTTTTCCCTCTCACGTTGTTTGGGGCTTCAATATTATCTTAGACAAAATACAATATAATAGCATTGACATATGATACCCTGTTAGTGCTTCTTATTGTGATGGCATTATGTATTTGTTGGTTTGGTACTTGTACAATTCGTCTCATTTTATTAGACCGACAGCAAGCTTGGGGCTTTTAAAGTTGAATTTTTAGACAGTGTAGCCTGAAGCATTGTGTGCACGTAATCTCAAAAGAAGTGACGTGAAATTGTTCAAGTTGGTGTTCTATGCTCCCATCCCCACCCTAAAACTATGAGTTGTAACATGGACTAAAATCAGATTTGTCACACTACCGATTCCTTAAGCAGCAATTGCCTTCCTGGAAACTGTCTTTATATCTATGATGTCTTATTTTTGTACTTGAAATAATATCTCAAGAGGGTTCATTTAGTTTTTTCTTGCCTTTTTGTTGCAGTTATGGGAAAAGTTGAAGGTCAGGGCGAGTCTTGGCATGGTCACGTCACAGCAGTAACAGTTGCTCCAGAGTATCGCCGACAACAATTAGCTAAAAAGTTGATGAATCTGTTGGAAGACATCAGTGACACGATGTATGTATCATACTCACCGCATAGACTTATACACTTGGTTCTTGAAGCTTTAGATATGTGACATCTAGGAATAGACTAGGATGGCGGCTACTAGCCAGTTGGTAATTACTCCTTGAATGACCAAATCTTTATATGTAACATGCAGTGTGACAAAGGACTTCGTGATGGATTTGAAATAAAAATAAAATAAAATGCCCAGTGTTGTCTCCATATAGCAGTAAATCAGCAATGATGGTGCTTTGATCGCTTTTAGCAGTAGTTAAAAAGGGTCGTGGTAGTGTGGTCTACAAGGATTTTCAGCCATCGAAATGGTGGGCAAAGGCATGCTCTACCCCCCCCCCCTCTTATTTTAATTTTCTAATATTTTTAACACAAGTCTTCTAGGATTATATCATTAGTAATACTCATAGTGGATTTTGCATATATGCTTAATTTCTTAGTATATAATATAGTTATTAGAGCATGCTTTTTGGAACTTCAAACCTTTAGGCTAAACATAGGATTTTATTTCTGATTGGACCTGAACAAACTTAACCTTCCTAGTGTCAAGAATATCAAGGATGTTCAGAAGATTGAAAACACCTTCAGACGAGATTTATATTTGTGGTTTAGTGGTAGTATATATGGTACTATGGTAGCATACGACTGTCTCTTTTTTGTTTTTTTTTGAGATTGAGGGTGGGGAAGGGCTGTCTATGTGCTTCTTACATTGCTGAGCTGTATTTGTTCTGTTGTATCATATAAACATATGATCACATTGAAAGTAGCTTGTGTTTATCATTTTCATCCCTGAAGACAAGATTGGCTTTGCTTTGCAGTGATAAAGCTTACTTTGTTGACCTTTTTGTGAGGGCATCAAACATACCAGCAATCAAAATGTATGAAAAGGTAAGGTTCTATTCACTTCTTTTATGTCTTGGTTTCGAAATCCTGTGCATGAGGCAGTTGATACAGGTTGAGGTATCTGTTTTTATGTCATAAATTTGCATGCCCCCCCTTGGTACAGCTTATTGTTGGATGTTAATCACTTACCATATTCCAAAATAGATATTTCTTGTGATCTGCACAGGTCACAACTGATTTAGGTTTATGAATGCCTACTCTGTGGGCCTGTGGATGTGGCATTTTGTATTATCAATCAGGGCTAAATGTAATTTTGAATCTGCAGTTTGTTTTTTTTTAGATAAAGAGAAAATATTATAAAGAGTAATATAAACAGTATTACATCCTAAGATAACAAGGAGTCCTCGAAAGGAATCTATTTACAAGTCAGCCCAGTGAAGCATAACCTGTGAAACCGGATAACTACGAAAACACCCAGCAGCCTTAGCCCACAAGGAGGCTAAGTAAACTACCCTATCACATAACAGACCAACTGTCATAGATATGCTAGAAAAGACTCTAGCATTCCTCTCTAACCATATGCACCAAAGTACTGCAAAAATAGCACTCTTCCACAACATCTTCTTTTCCTTTCGCCACCCAAGCCCTACACCCCTCGCTTGCAAGAACTCCATTACAGTGTCCGGGTACTCCCAAACCTCACCTATGAGACCAGATAATCTGGTCCAAAGGCCATGCGCAACTTCACATCTCAGAAAGATATGTGAAGAGGATTCGCTACTAGATCGACAAATCATACAAATATCAGGTGACAGAGCTACATTTGGTCTCCTCCGCTGGCGTAAGTCATTAGTATTAATCCTATCCAATACCAACGTCCACACAAAAGCCCGTACTTTAACAGGGACTTTTGCCTTCCACAACCACCTCGCAATAGGAAAAGCAGGTTGTTGTGCTGGCAAACCCAACTGATGAAGAAATGATTTACATGAAAATACCCCAGAAGAATCACCAATCCATTTCCTATAATCATCCCTGTCAAGAAGCTGCAGGTTTGTTATGAATAGAGCTCCTGTTATAATATCATGCCCAAGTCTTGGTAGTGGGCTAGGTGTTTTTGGTAAGAGTTAACTGCACAGTAAGAAGTAAGAAATACTTCAAAGTCTTTTAAATTGGTCTTGATCAAAATGTCAAAGAGCCAGGTGGAATGCTCTCTATGCCGGGTTGAAGCAGTTGTTACAGATAGGTAATTGCTAACAGAAGGGGTTGCTAGGTTTAGGGTGCATGTACATCTTCTTATAGTTGGTTGGTATGGGTTGCTAGGTTTAGTGATCCATTTCTAGCGCAGCCTGAAAATCATTGGTTGGTATGGGTTTCCAGACCCGCCCTCGCTGGATCTGGCGGTATTTTTAATGAGCAAGTCTTGTGTGAGACGAACTCAATTGAAATATAGGGGTCACTATTTAGAAATATAAGGGTCACTTTTTATGAGCAGTGATCCTTATTTCACTAAAAAGTGACCCTCGTCTGACCAAAAGTTACGATAAGGCCGTCTTGTACAAATTTTTGTGATTTTTTATAAGCAATAATTAATTAAATAGAAAGGAAACCAAGGGGTATTACTCAGGTACAGAAGAGGGCAAAGAATTAAAAATATCTATCTGCCAGAGAATCATGCATAATCCTATTTGCAAAGACAAGTATCACTCATGATGCACTTGGCACCAACTTTGATCTCAAATGTGAAAATTTCTGATGCGAAAAAGTTTTGCCTTCAATTTCTGCCAATTCCTTTCTTGTGCACCACGAAATAGCTGAAGGTATCAGTATGAAGTTTTGAACTTCATCAGTCCTTCTCTTCTTCATCCTTTTCCTAGCCACTGAAGCATCTTTTGCGCTACTACCTACCTCATCCAGCAAGGCATGCAGCAAGTTGCATAAGTTCTTGATTGCCAGTATATTATGTCATCACCATTTTGGTTGACATTCATTGAGGGGAGCAATTCAAACAGTTAAAAGGTGGCTTCTTGTCCTAATCATTTGAATTCTGAAGAAGTTTAGGTCCCAATGTATCTGATAACCGTTCAGTTAACCACTCTTCATGGTTGCGTTCTTGAATGCCATCCTCAAAAGATTGAATGGGTTGACAATGTAGTCAACAAAAATAGCCTTCCCCCTCTGGACACTAGCTTAGCTTCCATCTTGCAAGTAGGTTTTTGTACCACTCGACACCTTCATTGGCAAAAAGAGCTGCATCCAAGACTTTTTATTATAATTTGAATTTCAATAGTTGGGTACGAGCATTGTTTTTTGCTTTACAGGAAACAAAAGGGAAAAAGCAGCATGCTGTTGTCTGGAACACAAAGTCACCCACATGTTTGTCTTTTCCTTTTGCCAAACCAACCTGTTGTGAGTTGAGCTGGACTTGGACCTGGGAGTTCATTGGTGACATGTACAAAACCCAATTAACACAAGTTGCATCCATCAGACTTAGTAGCTCTTTGTTGGACTTGTCAGAAGGAATTTAGGTCTAGCTGTGTTTGCTGCAGTACTATGAGAATGAGAATATGCTTTGAGTATAATAGAGAATGGGAAGTGTGGTCCACTTTTTATAAGATACTTAAAACTTTTATAACCTATTAATGTTGATGATCGAAAAAAAATAGATTGGGAAGTGTTTGAAATCACAATCAATTTATTTGAGTGGAATATCTGCTGGAGGTTTGCTGGTTTATGGACCACTGGCAACAGAGCATGGTGTGGAGGCTAGGATGTAGGTAACCTTCTCAGGCATGGAACTCAAGCATATAATGTCTCTCTCGCATTACCTTTGTTTCACAATGTATATTTTGGGGAAGGAGAACAGTGTTAATGTAATAAAGTAGCAAAGCAAGGCCCAGTCATGGAGGCTATACCATAGGACTTAAAGTTCTTTCCGGAAAGTCACAGCTTTTTAAGTACTGTAAATGATATCAGCTCCTATAAAGAAAAAGTAAATGATATCAGCTCCTATGAAGAAAAAGTATCTGATATTAGCCATGATCATGCTTTCTTTAACACTTCTTTTCCTTGTCTCAGCTTGGCTACGTGGTTTATAGACGAGTTCTTCGTTACTATTCCGGAGAGGAAGATGGATTAGGTAAGTTTTGTATTAACTAAAGTGCAGATGCACAGAAGTCTGAACCATTGCTGTTGGGATAACATGAAAACACGTCCTTAAACTTATTCACTTCTATTTTCAGATATGAGGAAAGCATTATCACGAGACGTGGAGAAGAAATCAGTCATCCCTCTTAAAAGGCCGGTAACTCCTGATGAACTGGAGTACGATTAGCAACATTTCTGGTGCTTTTTGGTAGAGAGACAGTTACCTGCTTTAGAAAATCTAAACATGCATGTCAGAAGCATAATAACAAGTCTTGGTGGAGTTGTGTATTTTTTTTTTCTTTAACAAATTTTGATGAGATTGTGAATGTGAATCGCTTCGCAGTTCTGATATCATACTCAACCAAAGCTGTACTAATGTCTCATCTTCACATTCACATCTCCCAAAATAGTTATAAGTTTCTACTGTCACAAGTTACAGTTGAGTTCATATGCTCTGATCTAAATGAGCCCCCCTCCCTAATTTTTCAGTAAATAAGGATGCCGTATGTTGTTAAATATTGTCCATCTAATTGCAGGCCACTAATTTACCATGAGATTTTTGGACTTGTCTTGAAGGCCCTGATGAATGTGATGATTGCAGTTATTGTATGGTCATACATTCATGCTAATTAAAGGTCCCAGTGGATTTCTGCCCTGGTTCCAGAATTGTCGCTCATGAGTTTTTTTTGGTGCAAATTGTCGCTCGAGACGCAAGGTTCAATGGAAGATGCATACGACTTCTATGTTAATACTTAGGTCATTTTACAATTATGGGAAGGGGAGGGGAGAAGAATGAACATATATCCTCTTAAAATTTTTTATGATGTAAAGAGTATCCTCTCAAAGAAGGGGAAAAAAAAATGCCTGAGCCATTGTTCATACTTTTATTTGAGTAGCTGAATTGGGTTCGGATCCGATTAAGATGATAAGAGAGTAGTTTTACACTGCAGTTTTACTTCCCTTATTGTGGTATACATGAACACATCATTTTGTATTAGGTTGTTTGGTTTATACTGAATGCAAGTTTTTAGAGGAAGTTTCTTGAGAAATGATAAAGTTGTTTGGTTGATGATAATGATAGTAATTTGTTGCATGAAGTTCATCTTACATAGAATTCGCAACTTTTCTGGCTTTTGTTAGCTATTTGTGATTCAAATAATGAACCAAATTACCACCTCTGAAATATCCCAAAACGAAAGTGGGGATTTATTTTAAAAAGTGTGAGAACTTTTTCAATATGAAAAATATGATACGATATCTTAAATCATGACTCGAACACAAAACCACAAAATAAAGTTACTAAGAGAAATACAAACATTTCTACAAAGCTAAAATAATATAATTGAAATTCAACACGATGTGAATAGCATAATCGAAATTTAACACAATATTAAACCAATTCGTCATTAAATATAGCATATTTATGCAATTCTTTTTGTATATGGACCCAAATAAACACAAAAATAAACACAAAAATAAAATCCTCCTTTATCTTTTTTTTCTGTTTTTTTGTGAGAGGAACACTCCAACTTATTTATACTCGGAATGTCGGCTCTAATAAAACTCGAACTGAAGAAATTCTACCTTTAATTTTCATTTCCAACGCAAACTGGGGAGTAATCTTCAATGGTGAAGAAGAAGCTCTGATTTATTGAAATGGGTCCGAAATTAAATAAACAAACAAGAACTTCCTGCACTGCCCCATTTCAATTCAAATCAGGACCAGTAGTACAGAAGCTGCTCAAATTCAATCTTGTGGCCCACTTTTTTGGCTGGTTGTTTGTAGCTTTCAATACTTTTGGTAACAATCTCTCTCTCTCTCTCTCCTCTCTCTCTCTCTCTCTCTCTAGTTATATGCATATCTGTTCTGAGCAATTTTTTGTTATTATGTTATTCGTTTTCTGTTCGCAATTTCCTATTCGTTAACTGAGCATTTTTGTCTTTGTTTAGCTGAATGATTTGTCATCAATCTTAATCCCACATTTGTTTAATGGATGAATTCTCTATCTCTCTTCAGTGGATGAAAACTGGAACTTGGAAATTAGTGACATTATTACTTAATTTGGGTGAACCCACTTACTAATTAAGTAATTAGAATACATAGGTTTGTTTATCTGCCCTTTATTGGTTTTTGGTTCTGGCGAGGAGACAATGCTGAACTGGGTACTCTTGAAAGTGAAGCCTTTGACATATTTTGGAGGACCAAACATTAGGATAGCCCTTAATACAGAACCTTTAATTCCCATGTGGTCCCATTGGATTTTTCTATTTTTTCCATGAAGATGGTTTGGAACTTGCAGTCTGAAGGACTTTACTAGCAGATGTAGCTTAGATAACATATTTGCAACAATCACTTGTTGCTACTAGGCGACTAGGTAAGGGTATCTTGACCTCTCCAGTCCCCGCCCTCCGTGGGATACGTAGATGTCGGGTCTTTAATTCTGTATGAAGGAAACTATCGCGTTGTATTTTAATAGATTTCTTTTAGCAATTATAAATTTAGTTAACTCAATATAAAGATAAGGGTAAGGTTGCGTACATTTGACTCCTTTCCCTAATACGCGGGACTTTCGTGAGAAGTGATATGGTAATAGCATATTAGGCTCCGTTTGATTCACCTCACCTGACCGTTAACCATTTAAAATTCGTCCAAACATAGTCAATATTGAACTCATTTGAAACTATGCTTTGAGATCTTTCCGATGACATAATTATCATCATGAAATTATTTCGGAATAAAAGGTTATATGAGTGATAAAGTTACACATGAAGTGAACTGAACTGGACTAAACTGAACTGAATTTAAGTAAAATTAAGATGAATCAAACAGAGGCTGAGTATGGTGGTGGCATGGTAGGACAGGTTAGAGTGAAAATAGTAATATACTCCCTCCGTTTTAGAAAAACCTTAACATTTACTTTTTCACGGTCTATATTGCACTACTTTGACCGTAAATATTTGAATGTAAATGACTATATAAATTATATAAAATATGATTTTCCAAAACTACTTTTTAAAATGAATTAGCAAAATGAGGCGTCACTTATTTTAAATGTACTTGGGGTGAGGGTTATACAAAAGAAGTTTGGGTGATGGTAGCTGTGTAGATCTTCTTAGTGGAAGAATTTTCATGTGGCCAACAAAAAATAGACAGGCTGCAACTCATCATAGAGTGAGGAGTAGGCAAGTGAGCTTTGCTTTATCTTCTCCGCTTAGCAGACTTTAAGAGCATGTTTGGCCTAGCTTGTGAGTAGCTTCTACTTTTCCCCCTATTTTTCCTAACAAACCATTCCCTCCACCTCCTCCTCTCACCCATTTTCAACTTCCAAAAAGCTTAAACCACCTCCCTAGGACCCCCTAGAAGCCCCAAAAGTAGAAGCATCAAATTGTAGCTTCTACTTTCGGTTGTGGGGAAAAAGAGGGGGAAAACTAGAAGCTCCTCACAAGCTAGGCCAAACACCACCTAAGTATGTTTGGGGTAGGCAAGTGAGCTTTTACCTTGTTTTATGCCCTTACAACCAAGTTTTCCTATATCTAAATATGAGAAATAAGTAGGAGAAGGTGGATCCTTGGTATTTTTTTTTTTATATTCACTTCTAGACTTATTGTTATTATTCTATATTTTTTTTATGGTGGCAGGAGGGTAGCCATCAAACAAGCTAGCTAAATTAGTAACCCCTCTACGGCTCTACCTCCAAACATCGACGGAGTGGAAGGACAATTCTCCTCCATATTGACTCCCTTTTAGAGCCTGATGATTATATAAATATCTCCCTTTACATTCAGTCCTGGCAACATGAGACCTACTTCTAACTAGTGAAAAATGTAGTTGAGATTATGGTACTTTAGCTTTTAGAAGAACATTTCCTCTGGTCATGCTTAGTCCTAAGGTTTTACTGATGGCTTAGCATTCCGTTGACAGAAGTTCAATTTTCTATAAAAGGCACCTGGAACTGGTGTGTCATGATTTGTGAGACTCCATCTACCTTTAAGATTACCATGTCCACAAACTATTATTATCCTTTGTTTTGTTATTTTTATTTTTCTTATTATTATTATGATTATTTGTGAAGGCTTGAAAAAGTTAAGATGGTGGCATAAAATAAGTTGTTTTTTAGCCTGAATATGGGAAAAGGTTAAGTAATGCTATGCTATGTATAAATAGTCAATCTGTTTTTGGTACCCCAAAACCCATGGAGTACAATCATAATTAATGTCACGTGCTTAACAGGTAGATTGCAAAAAAATAGAGCTGTACATCACATGTACAGCATTAACCGCACGAGGTGGCTTTTTTATGCCTTTAGGCTATATTCCAAAGTTCCAAACTGTTTGGTATATATAAGAACTTTTCGTCTGTAGGTAGTGCTTACTGACAAAACAGTTAAAACTGAATTTTCTATGGAGGATTTAAATTGACCGCAGCCTTGGAATCACCCTTGACTCCTCGAGCCATCTTGTTTGAGGTTCATATGACTAATTGAATTTGTGGACTTTTATATGGTTCTGCAAATTCATGGGAATTTCATTTTTCTGAATATGCACTTCTAAAATAGAGGTTCTGTATGTTTGTGATGGATTTATGTGATATTATCAAGTTTATACTTTATAGATATCATAGCATGCAATGAAAGGCTGAATTACACGTTTGATGACATTTTTATGTTTTGTGCTAGTATTTATAACCAAACTGTCATTCTACCGGATCATGAGAGTTGGGATGGAACATTTAACTGTAAATCTGGTTATATGAATGACATACAAAATGAGAGAATCGTGTTTAAAACTTTAGCTAGGGCATGATTTCCCATTACCAATTGTTTGATTGATGAAGTTCTTGATATAAATTACTCTGTTGGTGGACAGCTTCCTCCTTAAATGTTTTCTTAAAGAACTAGTGTCTACTTTAGCTATTGGCTTAATGATTGAGGAGTATATATTGCTTTGCAAGAGGAGAAGGATTTTGTGTTACTCCTAGAAAAGGTCAGTATATATACAATATTGAAACTGCCTCAAATGTTATCTAATATAGTATACTTGTCAACACGGACTTATTAATTGGCTGATTCACTCATAGTATTGTTAACGGTAAAACGAAAGTCCAACACTCCTTCCTCATCCTTTAACATGTGTATGCTGAGTTTGTGCCAAGACTCCTAGATTGATGATAGCAACACTCTTGTCATTCATAAAATATGGATTTAGTGATCCTGCTTATATTGTGCTTAACTCGTTCAACTTGTAACTTGTAACAAATGGATGTTGTCAATTAAGCACTTCAATCAGTTATTGTGGCTTGATCTCTTTCTTTCGGCTTTATCAGTTGTGACTTGTGACCCAACCTTATCAAAGAGCCTTGTGTTTGTTTCCTGTTTTAGTAAAACATGCTGCAATGAAGAGCTTGTTTACCGTTTCTTCAGAATGCAGGATTCTAGGTTTTGAATTGGAAATCTCTATTTATCCTATTTTGTGTGCATATAGTTGATAAATTCTTCTTTGAAATGTCTGAATAAATAGTCTTTTTGAATTTGCATTCAGTAATTTTGTTTAGGCCATGCTGGGTTATGTTGACATCAGTACTCCAAAATTCTGGTTCATGTAGACTTGATGTCGACTGTTAGTCATTACTTGAAACTTCATAATTTGGAAGAAACTGGCTGCTATAAAAAGTTGACAAGCAGTTGGTTGCAAGAAAATATTTGACTTATAATCTGTATAACTTTTGTTTTTACACCTTTCTGGATACAGTTTAACATGATTGATGTTATTTAATTTGGTGTATTAATTACATCTAGAAAAACTAAGTTATCTGTATAATTGATGCCTCTGCCAATGTGCATGGAACGTCCATTTTAACTGATTAATCTGGATTCCAGGAAATCTTTCTGCTTTGGCTCACATGACGAAATGTACTCCAGAAAAGTAGCAAAATCTGTGTCCTTGTAAAGTCTTGGATTCTCTTTGTTAATGAGTTTGGGTGAAGGCTGAATCATCCGCTCGAATGGAAGACTATGCAGAGACGCTACTGTAAGACGTGTTTTCTCCGGATTCACTAGAACTCTGTGTAGTACGCTTCTATACCTTCCATTGCTAAATATCTGTGACAAAGCCATGTCAGAAGGTACTATTAGTTACTCAATCATTACTGTTCCAGTCATGCATGATTATGTGTCTTCTTACTTTGTTTAACTGATGTTAGAACCTACCTCTAGATGATCACCGATATTTACAACAAAGGCGTTTGGTATAGGTTCGACTGTCACCCATCTTCCTTCAAACTGGATCTGTAAACCCTTGACCTCATCCTGAAGAAGAAGGGTGAGAAAGCCATAGTCTGAATGTGGTGGCATTCCCAGTGTGAGGTCAGGTTCTGGGCATGGAGGATAGCAATTGACAACCATTAGCTGGCTCCCATCTTGAAATTCCTGTAAAATATCCTCTTCTTCTGCCACATCCATCAAGCCCAGGCTCTCTAGGATAGCCTTCATCAGCATCATAAATAAGTTTCTGGTTTCCTTTGAGTATACATCTACCTGTTTCCTGTATAAGAATTTTAAACTGCAAGTTATAGTCTTTCTGATAATATTATATTCCTCAAGGACAATCAGAGACCACTAGTTCTCCATCTTCTTTTGGAAACGGGAGAAGGCAACCACAAAGTTTATCTTCTGTGGTTACTATATTAGCTAAATGAATCATAAGGTAGTAAAATAGTTATCTTATTAGGTAGGACAGAGGAAATGAATAAATAAATTGAAGGTTCTGCTACCACCTTAGGTCTGCTGGTGATGAGGGCCAGTGGGGAAGTTTATCTGGTAGAGGATGGCAAACGAGCTTCAAAAAGTCTCTCCAACAGAAGACACCATCTTTGGTTTGATTGAAGCTAGTTCCATATCGGACTGGAGCTTTCATATCCGATGACATGTACTTGGTTCGTTCTTCATAAGGGAGCTCAAAAAATCTTTTGCACACATCATTCATACTGGTTGTAACATCTTTGGGAACACTATGATTCACGACCTGCATCAATATGTACAAATTGTTTAACTGAAGATGTTAAGTCTCATGCATGATGTTTGGTATCAGAACTTCTTGACATGATGCTAGGAGTATAATGGTGTATCCTGGAGTTTAAATATTGGCTCACCCACCTGAAAGAAACCATATTGTTTACAAGCATTAGCAAGTGCCTTGAGAACTTGGGAACGGTTAGGGCCTTGCAGTTCTGCAAAATCTATAACTGGAAGTTTGATGTTTGTTTCCGTAGAAAGTTGTTCTTTTTCAGTATTTGGACGCTCTGGAATGGGCAATATGTACTTTTTTGGAACTTTTCTGATTCCATTCTCATAAAGATGCTTCACGCCTTTCTGATATTGGCTTTCAGATTTGCTGTCGCCCATCCTGTTTTGTGCTGTCAGTGATATAGCTGGAGACATTGGTATGAGTAGCTACCTGCAATATGCATTCAGAAAATCATCATTTATGGTCTTAATTTATTGTGTATATAGGTGGATAGAACAGGGAAAATCACTACTCAACAGAACTACCATCTATACCTGTGTTTCTGGATGAATGTGTAAAAGGAAGACAAGCCCAAGAGAAAACTTTTGAGGTTTATGAGAACTCAGTTGATTATTTATAGAAATGGCTAGGAAGACTACATCAGGTCCACAGTTGCAAGTTTTAGAAAACCAGAGCCTGAGAAACCAGCTTTGGTTTCTCAGCATATCAGAAAAAGAAAGGGAGGATCAAGTACTCTTTCCTATATAATAAAACCGTTGACCAGAGTTTGGTCAAAACACGAGTTGGTGGGGTTCACAAGCTTCTTCGTGGATTACTGCGCATTCTCAAATTTAAGGCTTTGTCCATTCTTCTTGGACCCTTATATTAGTTTTGCCTTCACTTGAATATTATATGTGCTGAGGTGCAACAGGCTGACTTTTGGCATAAGTTTTATTTTAGGTAGGGCTGCTTCTTTTTTTATTTTTCTTTTCATTTTTCTTCTTCTTTGCCCCCTCTTTAGGGAGGGCCACTTTCTACTATAGGCTACCTAATTGCTTCTATCATAATCATGTCATAAACTCAATTAATACATTGTATTTCGCGGGAGGTAAACAACTTGGATGCCTAAATAATCTCTCAATTTGTAAAGGCTGTCTGCTGTACAGCAACTAGCGAATAGTTCTGGACAATCTATAACCTTTATATTGGGTTCTAGTGCACACGAGTTAGCTCTGATCAGGCAATCAGAAGATAGAGGGTCTAACATGTGCGCAATTAGTACTGACCATAGTTCTTGATGCATGGTTTTAGAGTCATAACCTGGTTCTTATCATGTAAAGGACTATTTCCATAATAATGCTCTGTAAATGATGAAATTGGTGGCCTTGTGGTCATAACGTTCCTTGGTCAAAACTTGTTGCATTGCGATGAAATATTGGTCCTCGTGATTGTAGTTTTCACTTTCTTCTCCAACCCCCACCCTCAAGAAAAGAAATATTTTAAGCCACTTAGGAACTTTTATGTTTATTGTGATTAGCGTACTTATGTCCACAATTTCCAGTGGAGCCAAAAGCTTCTCTACTTTTTGGCTTCGGAATGTAATGGACTAAAGCAAAATGACCCATAAAACTGTCGGCACTTCTTATTTATTGTGAAGTTGCCAATGGTCGTCGCATTTCGGATCTCGGGTCAAACGGAAACAGCCTCTCTGCGAGACTCTCACAGGGGTAAGGCTGCGTACAACCGACCCCCCCTTACCCTGCCTAGGCGGGAGCCTCTTTGGAGGCACTGGGGTAATGTTGATGTTGATGTTGATGTTGATGTTGATGATGTGATTAGTGTACTTGTCATATGACTGGTTGAGCCGGAGAAAACTTTATACTGGTGCTCCTCTCATGCAGGCTTCATTATGGATCATTGGCTATCAGCATGCTGGGATGAGGGATCTTCTAGCCTAATATGTGAATCTAGCAACTGAAGTCACTGTAAGTGTCTATTCGTTAGATTGCCTGAAAAATTATGAAGCCATGCATAATTCAACTTAATGTTTAATAAGTTGATAGGGATGTGGAATAGTACGTACAAGTTGCAATTATTTCTTTTGACTTTTGAATATATAATCAGGAGTCAGGAGGGCAGGTCTCATAGGGGGTTTAACTATACCATTCTGAATATGTTTGTCATTTCAATGTGGGACTACTTATGGTTTAGTGATCATATTGAGCCAACCGACAAACCAATAAGCTCTTTCTATGTGCATATTAAACAATCTAATGACCCCAGAGTAGTTGGTTATCTTTGAAATATGACAAGAGGCAATTAGTGAAAATGAGAAATTTAGCTAGCAGGTTGCCTAGGAAAAGTGACAAATTAAAAGGGAATGGTAAGTGGCACATATGGGTATGTAAATTGGTGTCTCATAGTAAACTGACAAATTAATGGCTGCTTCACTAGATATGGTAAGTGAGTGGATTCAGGATGCTGCAATAATGAGATGTTGCTAAATGTTGTGAGGTGATATGTCAGTCAACTGTATCAATATGTGGGACAGCATAAAGGTATTAGTATTTATCATTCGTTGTCCTGTGCTTGATATTGGCCCATCTTGTTTTGTACTGTAGTTATTCCGTTTTACTTCTGGGTTAATTACCAGTATTAACTATTAAGGGTATTATTCTCAATTTCTTATCCTTTCGAGCATACTTTCATAGTTTCATAAATCCAGTGGTAGGAGTTTCTTCCAGTTGCTATAGCACTGTAGAGGGATAAAACTGAAAGTGAAAGGGACCATTACATTTCAGAATAACCTTCCAGTTTCATTTTGAAGAGTTTGGGCAAATATTTAGCCGTCAAGAACTGGAGTTACTGCACTTTTCTTATTTTTAATTTTTGTTTCGGAGAAAGAGGATATTTGAAAAATGGGTGGTCCTAAGTTTTGTTTCCATGAAAAGTACTGTCAGAAGCAGGACTAGTCTTTTATAATAACATATGCCCTAAAATTTTAACCCCTTTTTTTAGTTCATGTACTTGTGGAAACTTGTAAGTTGAGATAAGAGATATGGACAGTACTTACAAGAGACAGGCAGAAACCAGTAGTTTCTTATTTTGGCATGTTCAGTATTAATTTCTTTTTTTCCCCTTGGGGGAGGGCCAAGGGTGTGGTTTGCTGGACAAGATTTTACTGGATTGTCATGGATTACTATGTACTTCCGTATTTGGGTATGTAACTATGTATTTCTGTTGGGCAAGAAGAGGTGAAGGACAAGTGGACAACACTGGGATATGCTATACTTTGGACATCATTTGTACTGATCAAGCATCGTCAGCTTTAACCCCAAACTTTATGACAATATCCTTCAGAAATTAATCCTACAGTTGTGGAATGCATTCAATATGAAAAGGGGAAAGTAGAGTCACATTTCTAATAGTGAGATGGAAAGCAATGTAATTGTGTCGTCTTGGCTAATGACAGCAGATATACTCAAGCTACCAGGTCATAAATTACCCTATTTTAAGATATGTAGTATAAGTATATGATGAGTTAATGTGATTTGATAAAACTTTTATAAAGAATATAGAGTATATATACAGAAACTTTTAGGGTTTAGGTAAGCATATTACGTAGGAACGTACAAAAGTGAGGTGGTAAGAATGAAATTTGCGAAGCCTGAGGGATATGGCATGCAATATGTGTTGTCGTGTTTTTTAAATTCCGTGCGACTTTATTTTTTTTTCCCTTCCAATTCTAATGTTATATAGCTTTTGTCCTGTGAAATCAATGTGCAACCCTGCAATATAAGATATTTACAGCAATTATGCAAATTTCAATAATCTCAACAATCTTTCTTATATGCTGTGCAGTTGCTGCTAAGGTGTTTCAATGTCCATCCAAGGCTCAAAATCTGTATTGAACAAACGAATCCGCCTTTTCCATTCACATTTCACTTCATGCAATACTATTCTTGCTGTCGTGCAAGTATAGTAGAATGGGTAAGTAAGGTGACTTGGGAATAATATGTTAATGTAAAATGGAAAGATGCCAATATCAACACTAGTTACATTTTGTAGGACCTAGTCCTCACTATCAAGCATTAGCTTATCCAGGTGCGCCACAGCTGTTGCCTTGAAAAAGTTTTTTAGGCTGTGACTTGAGATGATTTTATAATTGTGCATGTGTCCATATTACGTGGCAAGGTCCAATAGTTTTGGTAGATCCGGGTACTTTTTAATTGACCTTTCCGACGTGGATACAGAGGTGCTCTTGGTCCATGGTTATGGGGGGTACTCCTTACAACGAAGAGCTGAAGTCTTGGTTTTAGATCTAAAAATAATTAAGATGCTCCAAGCCTCTAGCCTTTTCTCTGTTCTTGGCTGATTCCTTGTAGGAAATTGCCCTTTTCTCTGGGTTAGTATGCTCTTAAAATAATAGTTTGAGACACGAGTGACATTCGACCCCCTTGAAAGTCAGCTATTGTCTCATGACCTTGTCAAGTAGAGGGATAGTTGTTGGAGCCAGCCCTTCTTTACATTTAAATATTACTGGATCTGCTTCCCAGCTTCCTCCTGCCTTCCTGGGAATACCTATTTCTGACAATCATGTTGCCTAGTTCCTGGTTCAAGTTTTTTGTTTTTTAAAATTTTGGCTTAGTTGGGGTTTAAGGTATGTTCTGTTAAGTATAACCAATTCAGTGTTCCATCTCACCTGAGTCAGTAGACCGTCAGATAAATAACTTAGTCTATGAAGAAATTAGAGGGCTGTTAAATTGAATCATTTAGTAAGCATGTGAATTTCTGCTTAATGCCAAAAATGTGAGAGCAATGTCTAAGGACTTGTTAGCTATGAAGTTGAGTTATGGTGGCTCTTATGGATGTTTAGTGTCTTTGGGACGATTTGTAGTTAATTTTTCTTATCTAAAAAAATGAAGTTGAGTTATGGTTCTCCACTTATGCAATTTCTACGGATGGATGGCTACTTCAAGCATGCATGACCTGGTGTATTATGTTTCAAAATTTTGTAATGTGTAGACTAAGTGGTTGTTTGGTTCACAATTGTAAGTAAGTTCCTGTGGGAACTACCAATTTGTGGGAAATTGAATTTCATGGGAAGTGTCCCATCTTGTTTGGCTGAATAAAGGAATCTTAACTTCACGGGAATTGATGTGGGAAGTTCTTACCAAAGTGGGGGTGCGGGGCTTAGTAAGCAACTTCCTCCATTTTGGGGGGATATTACTTCCTGCACGAACTTAATTCTGTGTTTTTTGGTCAACCAAACAAGAAGAATAGTTACACTTCCCAGAAATGGCATTTCTTGTGGTTTACAAATGTCAACCAAACAAGCACTCAAGGGAAAATATGAATTGGAAAATTGAACTGTTGTGACATCATCGGGTGATGAATCCGTTACGTTCTATTGTCCTTTAATTGGTTTTTTGATATCAGAAAATTATTATGTGGGTTTATGGAAACAACTTCTTTACTATTTTTCTAGTTAGGGTAAAGCTGCATATATCTTGACCTCCCGACTAAGGTGGGATGATTCAGTAGGTGGTGTTCTTTTAGTCGAACTTGGCAATAAATCAGTTTTGACTTTTGAATTTTTGAAGCTGAGATATTCATATAAATTTTCAATATAGGCGAAGTATATCATTTATTGACATATAACCATCCGTACTATAGTTTCTTTTAGCATGTGCTCCTAGAAGTATTATTATGAGGACTGCTTGAATGACTTTTGACCCTCTCAAAGTCAATCAACTCTACCAATGCCTATGGTTTCATTCAACCCTGTGGTTTGATGCTGGTACAGAAGTCTAACAGATTAAGCTCCCGTGATCAATTGCTTTGTCCTTTGCTTCTCATTCACTGCATGATTTCTGCCAAGTCATTATATGAGTATTATATGTATGGCCAACGTAACGGACACTTTTTTTTTGTACCTCTCCTTTTCACTTGTATATGCATATTTTTAGATAGGACTTAAAAAGGGTATTTTGGGCAGTATTGTTTACAAGTTCATCTTTTTCCCTTTATTGATCATTTATTTGCTGTTTGTTACTCCGTATTTCTTTGGTTGTTTTATCTCCTTATCTTCTGCGAAATAAGTTAAGCAGTGATGTAATTAGCACCGTCAATCGTTTGTGAATGATTCCACAAAAATCAGTTCTCTAGTTAATTGCTTTCTTGATTTCTAAATACTGTCCTCTGTCAAGCAGCTTTCTGATAGCTCTTGGATATGGTTATTTATGTGTTCAGAAGCTTAGACTTTCTGAATTGTCAGCGTAAAAGGAACTTAATGTATTGTACCCGTCATTTACTTGTATAAACAATGCCAGAATTGGTTTGCAAGCCACCATTTTAATAAGGGATACCTTAAAATGTCAACTCTCGTGTATGTTTCTGTTACATAATAATTATGTTATGAAATTGGCTTGTAGGTGATGCTGGTCCTGAAGTCTAGTTTGTACATGGGGCAAATCTGGATCAGCATTAATGTTGGGAACATTATCTGAACGAAAAAATTGGTGGCGGATGCAATAGGACCCGAAGGCTTATGTCAATACTGCAAGGTAGCATCCTTATGTTGGTTTCTCTTGTTCTTTTTTCCTTTTCAGTAGTCTAAGACTTTGAAGTGGGCGAACACTCGGCCCAGCGGGCTCTAAGGCTGCTAAGCTTTACTTGTTTGACCGTTTGGATTCTAAAGTTAATTGCCTGAGACTCTGAGTTGATTGAATGCATAATGTAATCCTTTTCCTTATTTTCCACCTCTCATCAGCAACTCCAAATTTTGCATTTTGCACGGTGTCAACTCTTTGTTTTATAGAGAGATTCACAGGAGGTCTTCCTTTGATGTTTTTTGTACTTTCTATTTTCTTGGTATTTTACTTTATATAGATGTGTGTGCGTCCACTCGTATGTTTGCCTTCATGAGCGTGTGTTCATGTGTGTGTATCTGCAACTTGCTCAATGCTCATAGATTATGGCGGGTGAAGGGAACCAATGTTTCAGGTTCATGGTGACTGTATTCAACACCTTTGCCGTACTGAGAGCCTTACCCTTACTAATACTAGGAGTTTAGTTTTTACCTTCTAGTTATGGAAGAAGAATGACGTAGTACTGTAGTAGTAAACTATGTATCCCTCGGTACTTTACATATTACATATACCACTAGCTTCTTTCTATAATATAACTGCGTCCTTTGTATGCTGTATGAAGTGGGCCTGATATAGCTCCATTGCTTGTATATCATGGAAAAGACCATTCCTAAGGGACTTGCAATATCCACAGGCCGGGGCTTTGTATGTAAATGTGCTATGATATCTGTGTCAGTCAGCTGTGAAAAGAGGCATGAGCCACATCTAGCTAAGGTTTAAATTGAATGGCCCAACACTTCGGAAAAATAGAAAGATGGGATAACATGGTAATAGATATTTGAGATTTAAGTTAGACTCTCGACATTCTTTATACTTGTAAGTTGTACCTGTCCACTTTGCCTCGTGTCTTGAAATTTTTCCTCTATATAAAAGTTGTGATGTACTTCAAATTGGATTTAAGGCTAGGAATGTTAAAGGAGTCCACATGTGAGTTTCCGGCTTTCTGCACATCGATAGAATGAGGGAGAAGTACCAAAACATAAAGCCTAGTAGGCTACTCCCTTTACTGCTAGTTGGTATTAAGATGGACGCAATTGCGCATGTCTGTGGCTACCTTGGCTTCTACTTGGATTTGGTCATGCCCAGTGGAAATTTAACATGTCGAACGATGTAATTGCTTTTCTGAAATGAAATTTGACAATCTTGGATATAGACATATACTAAATATCTACGTTATTTCATTTTGGCTTTTGTTTTCCAATTTTTGGGGTAAAATATTTGTCCTACGATCTGGATGTGTTCTTTCTAAACTTTTACGTATCTAAACAAAGTAAAATTAACATTTGCAATGGAAATAAAGTAGGTTTCATCAACCCTTTGGGTCGACCCGGAACCGAAACCACTAGGTCTTGAACAAGCATTTATCAACCCGGACCCGAACCCCACCAGACAAACCTGTTTGACAGCTCTACTTTCTGGATGGTTCATAAGATTTATGCCCTTGCTTTGCTTATATGTAATGATCTTTATAAATACAGGGATATGTCCACCCAAATTAGCTGCTTCATATGTTGTGTCCCTAAATCTCTGTATTAGTACTACTTCTGACTTCTATGCCTCAATATCAGTATATAACATGACCATCTTATAATATAAGGGGTTTTGTATTTTAGGTTTCAAAACCACTCCTAACAGTTTCTCTTAGCAAACCAATAAACAGAGGGAAAGAGAGTTTGAGTATGAGAAATTAAAGAGCTGAGATCAGCTGGATTGCTGGAACATTGAATGTTGGTAGACCAGTTACCTAAGGAACTGTACAGCTCTCTACTATGTGTCATAGTGGTATAATTGGCTTATAGGATCTGAACTTGACAACAATTTATTTCACTGGCTCAACCCCAGGAGGACTTTGGACCCGAGTCTGTAATACTTCAATCTAAATAGAGTATGTGTTTTCCCCTTTGATACAGCGATACCATGTTTTGTTCAACTACCAATCGTGCTATGGAAACATTTTTATATGTTCTCACCAGTCATCAACTTCAATCATTATATTCTTCATTGTGCCAGCATCAACCACTAGCATTCTTGTAAGTGCTACATTTGCTAACTACATATGCATCAATCATAGTAAATGATATGTATGATGTGTATTGGACTTCATGCTAGACTACTTGAATTTGTCATGGTGTAAAACAATCATCATCAGTTCATGATCAATAACTGCTAGTTATCAGACATTACCAATGTCATTTCACCAATCATGCGGGGGTGGGGGAACCCTTATCTTTTCTGTTGAATTTTATCAAGTTGTACCAATGTGGGCATACCCCTTTAGTTGTACAAAACTGCTCATTTGTTTGTTTCTTCCACGTTTTTCAATGTATGGGACTCACCAACGTAAATGTTAAAGATCAGTAAAACAAAAAAATAAAACTAAAAATACTAAAAAAGAAAAGTCAGTGTACAATATAAAGTAATCAATTCCCTACTTTGCTTGCATTTAGAAAGCAAGTTTATGTGCTAAATATAACCATATGAATTATTATTTTTTCAGGAGGCGATTTGAAGCTAAATATTGTGCTGGATAGAATGCGAGAATGAGAAAGAACATGGCTTTCGGCATTAAAGTAGGTCTTGCAAAGATAAAATGGAAGGAAAGCAGCCAAGCAGGTAACAGGGGAAAGGAATATATAGGGGATAAAAGGTGTGCAGTGACTGTAACCAAAAAAGCTTTCCATTGGTTTAATGTGATAAGTTGATATACAAATGAATGAATGCTATAAATTTCGTGGAAATTGATATTACCAGATTTACAAGGCTGTACGTACCGGTTTTGAACGTTGCCACAATTTTCTCTAAGACTTTTAGTATGTCTGCAGATGATATATATTACAAATCAATTTGCTGCTGGTAATAGCGGATCCATAGGTTCACTATATCTGTCTCTCCCTCTTAAACTTGATAAAACCCAATACAGAATGCCTGCAGAAAAGAAACTGAAGAACCAAGCATTGTTGTAGATTGTGATTAACAAATCTGGTACAGAACCCAGAATTCCGGCTTTCTGTAGTAAACCAGGTACCACAGGCAAAATCCCAACAATCAAAGCTATCATTGCAGCCAAATTAAATCCCCCTGTATAATAATAGGTCCCTTTGTGATTCAATGTGTACAAGTCCTTTATGTTCAGCTTCATTTTCTGTATGAGATAATAATCTGCCAGTATTATACCCCCTATTGGACCCAATATTGCAGAGTACCCAACAAGCCAAGTATAAACAAAACTCTCACTTGAATTCAGTAGCCTCCATGGTTGAAAGGCAATTCCTAGCAGTGCTGTTAGAAGGGCTCCCTTCCTAAATGTGAACTTTGTTGGACTGAGATTGACAAGTGCATTTGCAGGGGCTACAACATTTGCGGCAATGTTGGTGGTGATGGTGGCAAGGCTGATCCCGATGATTGCCATAACCATTGTGGCGAGCCCTCCAATCTCTCCTAGGAGCTGAATGGGGTTTGAGATCACACGGCCGAAAATCACTTTGGTAGAAGAGGTCACAGCCAATCCAACAAAGGTGAATGCTCCCATGAAAATAGGCAAGCCAACTTGACCGATGATTTGATCCTTCTGGCTCTTGGCATACCTAGTGAAATCAGGGATGTTAAGTGCAAGAGTTGCCCAGAAGCTTATGTTTGCTGTAAGTGAAGGGAAAAAGAGTGACCAGAACTGAGAGGTGGAAAGGTGGGAGGAAAGTGAAAGCATATGGCCAAATCCACCTGCATTGACATATGCCCAACTGAGAAGGCATGATGTGAGGACTATCAAAATTGGAGCAGAGTACTTCTCAAGAACCCGAATTCCTTCTATTCCTTTCCAAACAATTGCCAATTGAGCCAGCCAAAAAACAATGAAACAAGAGAATTCCAGTGGAGAAGTGCCTAACCAAGGTAAGATTTGGGACATGGAAGATTGCTTGATGGAATTTGGCAATAAGAGAAAAATCGCCTCACCACCAATCCATGTCTCAATACCATACCAGCCACACCCAACCAAAGCTCTAAGGAGTGTAGGGACATGGGCACCCCTGATTCCAAATGATGATCTTGCTAGTACAGGGAAAGAGATGCCATACCGAGCACCCGGCTCTCCGGTGAGGACTAACGGGACAAGCAAGACGATGTTGGCGCCTACAACGGTGGCGATCCCTTGCCACCATGCCATTCCAAGGTCAACAAGGCTACCAGCTAGGTAATATGATGGCACCCCCACAACCAACCCAATCCAAAGGCTGGCCATTTCCCATCCTGAAAAGGTACGTTGACTTGGTGTTGTTGGCTTGAGGTCATCATTGGTAAGCGTCGGATCGGGCTCAAAGTCGTCAAGTTCAGGATTCGGCGTTGGTTGGGGTGATGCCATTGAACGAAAGGAAGAACATCTCTTACTGAAGGCACTAGAGGAGTAATGAAGGTGCTTCTGGTTGATGGTTGATTTGGTAGTTAAGACAGGTAAAGAGAGTGAGGATTTGTGTTTTTCATTGTAGGGAGAGGAGAGAGAAATTCTATGGTGGGGGTGGGGATGGAGATGGAGGCTGAAACACTTGGACACCATCATGGCTCTGCCAAAAAGTGACTGAAAGATGGGCAAATTGTGGAGCCTGTGGTGTTTCTGTTTGATATAGATGATGTGTGGCTGTTTCTGCAAAGCTCGTCACTTTCTTTCAATTGAAAGTTTTTTGTTTGATTGACAATGAGAAATAATTTCAGTTATGGGCAGGTGAAGTGATACAAGAAAATGATTCCATTTTCAATCAGACAAGGCGTTTGTTATGGAAGTTGTTGGTGGATCCAGTGCAAATATTTTAGCAAATGCAGCTGGTGCTATGAGGACTTTAAAGTAAAGTTCAACTTGAGAAGAAAGTTGATTAAATTTTATTGGAGGTTGAAACTCCTTTAATTAGCTTTAAGAGCTAATGCGAATGTATACCCTATTATCCTTTGCCAGAAATGATAGTAACTAATTAGTGCTTCGGTGAATCAATGTTCAGAAAGTTAATAGTCTGTTTGAAAATTTTAG
The DNA here is from genome assembly GCA_038025085.1 of Tetragonia tetragonoides. Lineage (NCBI taxonomy): Eukaryota > Viridiplantae > Streptophyta > Magnoliopsida > Caryophyllales > Aizoaceae > Tetragonia > Tetragonia tetragonoides. Next base: position 11,823,358 of record CM076139.1, read on the forward strand.
GTTGTTTGTCTTGTACCTTTTATGTACCGTTGTGCTTTCTTCCATAGTTGTGTTTTTCTTGTAAAAATTGCAGAGAAACACTGAATTAAGTTTCCCAATTTGCATCGATACACTTATTAAAACAAAATTTGTATAGAAACACCTATTATAACAATTTTCCTATGATCAACACACCTTTAAGTAATTTTTCAGTGAAAAATACAACTTATATGACCGTTTTACCCTTAGAGAAAATATATCCGTGAGTGAACTAACACCATTAAATTGAATCAAACCAATTATTAAATAAGTGGAAAATAACACACATTTTTTATTCATTCAGATTCATATATTTAGTTTTAGGTGTGTATGTGTCGGTGTGTGGTCTTAATGTAAGAGAGCTAGTAGGCAATAGTTGTAAATTGTAAGAATGATGCTAGCTGCAGCCTCACTCCCACAAGTCGACACATGTCAAAATTCACTTTTTCTCTCCTTTTTTCTTTTCTTTTGGGGTTCCTATTCTCATTTTAGGGTGTTTTTTTGGGGGTTTGAGGTTCATTCTTTCCATCTTAAGATTTTCCTTTTTATCTTGGGGGTTTTGGGGTTCACCCTTCCCATCTTAGGATTTTCTTTTTAGGTTTTTGGGGGGTTTTGGGGTTCACACTTTCCATCTTAGGGTTTTTCTTTTTGGGATTTTGGAGATTTTTAGGTTCATTCTTCCCATTTTAGAGTTTTATTTTAAAAAATTACGACGGCTTAATAATGTAGTTGCGGTAAAATAATTGATCAAATTTCAATTAAGTAAACATGGGTATGGAGGAGAGAGAGTGAATTTATTGTAAAAAGCCACAACTTTTAAGGAAGTCAAAAATTATACACATATCAGCTTGTGAGATGAAGCTGCAAATTAGCTAGCAGCCCTCGAATTGTAAATTTGTAATCACCAAAACAAAATCAAGTCCATCCAATCAAACAGAACACTTTTTAGCCAAGTTTGTGTAGGCCTTTCCTGTTTTCTTCTGTTTCTTTTTGTTTGATCGAAATCATCGAATAAAGCCTCGTCTTTTATAATGTAAAGAAAGGAAAAAGAGTAAGTAGCTAACAAAATATAACATTTAACAAAATAAAAGAAATAAATAAAACCAAAGGTGAATTTTCTACGAAAGAGATTTTGTAGTTGCTTCCACCCAACAATATTAAATAAAAAAGTGATATAGTGACCTGATCCACCAACATTTTTTTTTCTTGTCAAAGAGAGGGTACAAGTGAATGGCGATCGAGGCACCCCTGATACGTTATGTTCGGATTCTCGTGTTTAATAGCGAACATATCAGATTAGCTGAACAACCCGCGCAAGTACTGACCCCGTTAATGTAGCACCAACAATGGGCTAGTATAGTTCCTAGAAGCCAGCAGACACAAAACATGGAAGGAATGGAAATTTGAACCCATTTGACCAAACTACTTGGAAGTAAGCTTGGAACCACTAGACCACCACCCTTGTTGGTACTTGATCCACCAACATAAGTTTCAATAACCTTAGACAAAAGATAATTTCTGGATTTTTTTTGGACATTTTAAACTTCATTGCACAAAATTGAATTGAACTTATTTGAAAATTTATTGAACTGAACTTCTTTTACTAACTTTGCAATAAGGACGAGTTAAATAGTACATCATTTTACCGAATTGAATTGAAGTATTCTGAACTGGACAGAAATTTACTAAATACTTTAAAAAAAAAAAAAAAAACAAAGTAAAGAGAACCAATCTAATTAACCTAAAAAGAATAAGAATTGATTAAAACTAGGGATATTGTATCATAAGCCCCGTCAATATGATAAACAAAGGAATATTCCTCTCAATTTGTTACAAAACTGAGCTCCACAAAACTAATGAAAATTATTGTTAAGGTCATATTCCTATAGATTCTCCCTATAAAAACTCCAATTTTAGCGCAACTACTACTTATAACCTCAAAATGCGTTTGCTTCACTTAATTCCCACACACACACAACCAAACATCTTCACTCAAATCAATACATAGAGCTCATACCAAAAAATGAAGGGCCCTTATTTTACAGTCTTAATGCTCGCCATAGGTGCCTTAGTCTCTACACTCGTAACCGGTGCACTTGTCCACATATTATTCATCAAGTATTGCAAAAGAAGGCGTCAAACAAATGACACTCTAATCATCGAAAAATGTTCCATTGGTCTTCATTGGCAAATTCTCAACACTATACCAATCTTGTTTTATTGTTCCAAGACGTGTAAGATGTATCAAATTAACCAAGGGGATCAGTGTGTTATATGTCTAGGTCGCCTCTCCAAAGGAGATTTAATTCGATGGCTTCCTATTTGTAACCATGTGTTTCACGTCTCATGTATTGATAATTGGTTCGAAACACATTCCAATTGTCCCACTTGTCGATCACTCGTGGTGAGTGATTGTCGCGATGGTGGTAGTGGTCGTAAATGTCTGTCTAGGACAAGATCTGGTAACTTGATGTGTCATTGCAATAAAATGGTGTTGCCAATTGAAGGATTAAAGCCAACAGATTTGATCAAAGCGGGTTTGAAACGTTCGTTGTCTATGGATAGATCGAGTGTCAAAGTTGACATAAGGGATCATTCCTCTTATAACTCTTCTTCTTCTCCTCCCTTGTCGAAAATTGATTTTGTACTGAGTAGATTATACCAGACTCAATCGAAGAGGAATCTTGAAGAGCATGGGCTTAGGGTAGGACAAGGTGGTGGTTTTAGGAACATTGGAATTCTACCATATTGATATTGATCCATGGGCAACTCTATTTTAGCATGATACCTTTGTTTCTTTTCATTTGCAAAGTATTAAAGCATATGACACATTTTCAAGAGTTGAAGTCTCCAAAGCATGATGTTTCCTTTTCAAATAAATATACACCAATACACACCATGAAGTAAGAAATTACATACGAGAAGTCCACAACACAATTGTGTGCTTCATAAATATAGTTTTAACTAAAAAAATTATAAGAATGTGATAATTTGGAAATCTAATATATATATATATATATATATATATATATATATATATATATATAATTGGATCATGTACGTTGCTGCATTGACACGTGTCATGCCATGTCAGCATACCCAGTTAGCATCATATCCAGTAGTTAATGCTATGTCACTTAATTAATTAAATACATGCATGAACCTTATAATCTAATTAAAGTATGATACATGAACATAAACAACATAAATACGGTTCATGAACTTAACCTAAATTATACAAAAGATTAGGCACATCGAATTTAATAAGGGAGAATTGTCACAAGTAATAATTTTTATACATACATCTTAATTTTCTAAGTGATTTTATACCTGAGCAATATAGTAGAAAATAGTTATTGGGCATTACATGATTAAACCCTATGGAAATGGAGAAACATAGTATTGGTAGAACGTGACCGTGAATAAGGTAGTCGTAAACATAATTAATTTCTTCAACAATTATTTTAATTAAAAAAGAATGAGAACATTGATTGATATATTCCAATAGAGTCCAAATAACCGCTACATACCAAATAATATGACGCATAGGAAATTTAACATATTAAATCGAAGTATGTTAAGAAAATGAAAATTATATTGTAAAAGTATTTTCTAATAAAAACCCAATAAATATTCTTTCATATTTTGAATCTAAATAGTTTTTCGTTTCAAATTTTCGATGTTGAGTTTTGACCACAATTTTCTCATAAATCGGAGTAAAAATTATGAAAGTTATATATGGTGAAATTACTTTCCAATACGAATCCAACAAATATTCTTTCATATTTTGAATCTAAATAGTTTTTCCACAAATTGAGGTCAAATTAAACACGACGAACATCTAAAATGACACTTAAAAAGGGCGGGACACTTATAATCCATGATATACTAACAAGGTCGTGCATCACAATGGGTATAAAAGAAAACCACGACAATTGTTGTATTGATATGTGGCATCCATGTCATTGCATACATAGGCGACATTTCATGATTCGATGTATTTACCTTAAAAAGTAGGCGAAGTTTAGTTACTGACTTACTACTCTCACTAACCATTAAAATTATATCATTAGTATTCATAAAAGTTATTGTTCCATTCTTTAATAACTTAAGTTTCATAAACCATAATTTTTTTTTAATATATCACGTCAATCGGCATATTTCAACGAGTAAATATTAACTCATTAAGAATTTTCAGAAAAAAAGAACATACTATAAAAATGAATCTATTGTGTACTAAAATTGGATCATACACACTGTTGTATTGGCACGTGTTCTGCATGTCGATCACCATATCCAATCATCATCATATCCAAAAGTTAATGCCAAATTAACCAATTAATAAGGATAATGAACCATGTTATCTAATTAAATTAGGATACTTGGAACATATAAATATTTTTTTTGAGTGAAAGATACATGAACCATAATTAAACTTAAACTAAACTATGCTGAAAACTAGATACAACGAATTTAATAAGGGAAAGTAGTCACAAGTAATAGATGCATAAAGTCTTCTAAAAAAAAGAAGTAATAGATGCATAAAGACTTTAAAACTAACGGATAAATTCACGTATTATGCATCTCAATCTTCAAAGTGATTTCGTACCCCAACAAAAATACATGATTCATGGAGATCGAGCAATATGGTAAATTGGTAAAATAATGTGAACAAGGGAAACTAATTTATCTACATGGATCAAAATAATCGTTGCCATATCACATTACATGACACACAAGTAATATTATATAAAAAAATATTTAAACCAAAGAGAGATAAGAACCAATAGTAGTATATTGACTATTAATAAAGGTAGGTAAATAAATTTATGGACTACATAAGTACACAAATGTGCAAATTTGTTGGTTGATAGAGTATATCAAGGTGTGGGAATATATCATTTAACTAATTTTGTGATTACTTATTTAAAGTATGAAAAATATAAATTAATTTATCCATTTAAATCCAAAAAACTGTTATCGCATGTCACATAAACAACTTTATAGTCCACATAGCACAACTTTGATTTTGTATGGATAACTCCATTTTAGTTATTATATACACTATTAATAAATCATTAATCTATTTTCTTTATAACATTCAAAATATATTTTCTAATGATAAACTACAAGCCCGTGCATCGCACGGGGCATACACCTAGTGTTAACTAAAATTGAATCTAATTATATTTTGTGTGCTTTATTAATATACTAGCTCAATTGGTAGAAGAATGTGTTCCGTTTTAAGTATTCCCCGACATATTTTTACTTAAACATTGACTCTACTCCATTCCTCATTCTTGTTTCCATTTGGCTTTCCTCAGGCTTCAATATGACACTTTGACCATTGGTGATTATAATTCTATAACTAAATTATAAGAATGTGATAATTTGGAAATGTTATTAAAAATGAATCTAATAATATTTATTTTTACTTTTAATTTTTATACTTTTTTGTTTATATTAGTGGTCAAATTTTGTAAACTTTGGCCTCAAAAAATCAAAATGAAAGAAGAATTTAAAACGGATGGAGTACTATGAGTAATTTATCTTATTAATCACGACTCCAATAGATATAAGAGTACAAGTTTGTGTCTAGTTGTATCTTGTATACCTTGGAAGTAAACCATACACAATCCTATAAATTTTGGTTATAAAAGGCCAACAAGCCTTGTATGAGGTCGCCTCAAGGTGAGACTACTTCTATATACAAGCATGATGTCGACATGACATCATGCATGTATGAGAGGTCTCACCTTGAGGCCGCCTCATACGAGATTTTGTGATAAACGGCTCCTTTCTTTTTCTTTTTTTTTTGGGTGGATCTGGGTAACAAGTAGTAGTAATGGAAGAGAAAAACATGAAGAGCAAAGTCACCATCTGTTATTCCAAATGGGCAATGAAGGAACAAGGCAGCAATCACAAAAGACCCAAGTCCCAACTCCCCCACCCACCCCAAAAAAAAGGGAAAAAAAAAAACACTTGGAATTACCCTATTTCCCTAACACTACTCTAGAAACGTGTACCCTCATCAACCAAAATGGTATCTGTACAAAATAGCAAGAAAGGGGTTAATGCTACTCAACATAAGCTCATGTACCTATCAAAAACCCAAAATTCCAGGATGAGGCCTATGAGTCCAAATTCGCAGATCAAAATTATCAAAAACCCATCACCTTCAAACTAAGGTCGAGCAAGGGATCAAGGGCACTAGGAGCAAACTTACGAGCAAAAAGGTGACAAACTGTTGTTGTCTGCAAATTATACACACATCCCGTCCCATTATTCCTAATGTTCTGTATAAAACTTTCTGTAATGTTCTCTCTTTCAAAGGTTGCCGGATGAGGACCCCCTAACGACCAATCAACCCATGTCACAGTGCGATTGGAATTGAAAGAGGGATGGAAAATGTTGAGGTAAGTAGGAATATAGTGTTCATCAGGGTAGCAAGATGGATGACAGTATCTCCTGAAAAGATAATAGAACTTAAAGTCTGATAAGATATCAATTGCCAAAGCTCTGTTGAGCTCGAACCACTGGGACCCTTTCCTCCAATGATGGAGCTTAATGTCAGGTGCCATGTATCGGCTGTAGCGGCCACGGCCATAACGAGAGGGATCATCATATGACTCGACAAAACTGTGGAGAGATTCAGTGAGGTATTTGTACACAACTTGGAAATTGTACACCGGGATGCAGCTCTCAGAAAGCAGAGCAAACCGTTCATTGGAGAAGTCAAGCAGGGCATTTGCCAAAAGTCGCTTCTCTGCATCTGCAAGTGATATTGATCCCCAAGAAACTTTCTGCAGACATGAAAGCTATGTTTTAGTCATACTCAACATCAGCTAATTAAGCTTTGACAATTGATAAATGAACTTACTAATCATTAATCAACACAGATAGATCACAGTAGAATATAAATACTCATATTGTAGGAAGCACAGAAACATTGCAACCACACACAGCAGTTAGACAGGGCAAAGAAATTAGAACAGGGAAAAAATATAGAGAGAGAGCAAAAGACAGAGACCACTAGAGATTTTCACAGGCAAACCAAAGCCCACCATGACAGCAAGCGACTAATTCACACCACAGGCATGTTAAATCGGAATGAGGACGCGTCGGTAAGGAGGAACAAGAAGTAGCACTGTAGCAGATATTGGTGAGTGCTTAGGGAATGGATACAGAAATTTAGGCGTGTCTTTTCTATCCCAAAGGATTATATGGATATAAAAAAATTTGAAATCTATGCCATGGTCAAGGCTATGCAGCAATCCATAGAAAAGGAATGGCCGAATCTGATTCGAGTAATGCTGTGGAGCGCTATTGTTTATACAAAGATTATGGCACAAAGGAAAAGATGGACAGCCTTCCAAATTGTGCATCGAGAACATTTGGCTAATAAGGTGGCAGAGAACTTTGTAAATCTACTGAGGCAGGATCTGTTTGTAGCGTGGATGAGATAGAGATGTTAAGAGATCAAGAAACAAGCATTGTGGGAAATCTAGGTGGTGGTCCAAGTTGATATGAAGCTGGCATAATCTTATCTCAAGCATAACCTGGGTCTTAGTTATGAAGTAATTCATCATGTAAAGTTGAGACTTTTTTCGCATTTGCTTGGTTATTTTTTGTAGTATTGTGAAATTTATAGGACTTTATTAATTTTTTGATAAAGAATTTTTTTTTTAATATCTTTATAGAAGAAGAGTTTACAAGCTAAGACGACGATGAGTCCTCAAACAGTAATATAGATTACAAATTACCCTAGCGACGTTGCACGTCAGTGAGGAACACTCCTCTAAAAGCCCTCGAAGCCTTGGCCATAGAGACGCCATGTACACCACCTGATCCCAAACAAAACCAAGAGGCTTAGACACTCCCTCAAAGATTCGTGCATTCCGTTCCAACCACACACACCAAAAAATATATAAGAAACATTATTGGGACTTTATTACTCAATAAATCTAGCCTTTCTCAACTCTTCCTAGAAGGTGGGGAAGTTGTCCACTAAAATGCTAAAGATTGATTAGTTTTTTTTTTTTGTTTTTTTTTAGATAAGGACTAAAGATTGAGTAGTTTGTGATGTATTATATTAATCAGTTTGGTATCTTGGTGATTCATTATTCAGGGAAAAAAAAGTGACTCAATTCACAAGGAATCAGCTGATCATAAATAACAACCACAAAGGAATGAGGTCTTCAATGGACCAACTCTTGACGGTCTTGTTAACCAGATTGAGCGTGACATGAAACTTCATCAAGTGCTAGCTCGTAATACAATTTCCTTCATGTCAAATATGATCAGAATGGATTTATAATGTGCAATACAGATAAAGTCAAGAGCTCCAGAAGTGCAGATACCAAGGCTACAGTACATATGTATCCGATTTCTATTGCTGTAAACTTTAATGTCCAATAGATATAAGTTTGACGGGAATAACATCTGCAGTTCATGAATTGAGATTAATGTTCCATAAAAACCCCTAGACTGCTTGATCTACTTCAAAATCATCATGGTGTTCAAAAGGAAAAATATGGTGAGTCCTTGCACTACGATGCCCCGGCTGCAGTAAGTATTTCTGTTACACTGCAGCAACTTACAAGTGGGAGAGAAATACAAACATAAAACTTTGATACAGAGCAACATGTGCAATTAATTAGCAGAGGTTGATGCTCCTTAGACATTAGACTGCTTCCTTTATTTCCAATTTGAAAATAACACAACGGTTACACAGTCTTTCACTTATCAAAAAGTGTGAAATTTTCCAGTATACCCACAGAAATGCTTTTCAAACAATATAGATAGCAAGTAGGCAACTACTAACAAATTAAGTACAGAAGCTCAGTCATGGTGAAGAAAGTAAGACACAGAAACGATAACTTCTAGCACAGCCAATGGCATGACTCGATTCAACAACAGTCCCATACTTAAGCCAGAAACAAATCTATAGAAACAAAAAATGAGCTCGACTCATGGTTAGTGAGACCAGTCTGCATGATCATGATTCATGAACACCATTGAGGTCATCCATGGCAGTTGCAATTCTTTCACCTATGTGAATAATATTGTTTCCCATGAGGCATCACCTCATGTGTAGTAAAGGCCGAGCACTTCAGCCTTAAATTGCACTAATCATGATTTCATCTCGATACTGAGCCTAGGAGAAAGAAGGATAGTCGAGAGCTAGAGAACTTAAATCTAGTGTCAACTATGATGGTTGTGGATTAAAGAGATGTTTTTAGTAAGTATTGATTGTACAGGCTTATTCTTTTAGGATTGGTTGAGAATGGTTCTGTATTGAAGACTCAGGTAGCCTCCTCCTCACAATTACTATAATTAAGTTTACGCAGTACGTTATCGTTTCATCAGTTAACAAATACTAGTCTGGTAAACTAAGATTGCAGTTGTCAAAACTTAAGAATGATGATGTTCGTATGGACTCCAAAGGGCCACTGCAATAGAGTGATAAATGAAAAAGAAAACTTTTTCTGAGAACACTTATAGGGCATCTCTTCAAATTTATGTTACAGAAACCCTGACTCATATGAAACAAGAAGATCATCTATGAACATAACCACTTCAAAGCCGAAATGAACCACAAAACTAAATCAATAATAATGTGTCCTCTAGCTTTCTCTTATCATATTTTTAAAAAGCGCCTCTTTTGGTGTTTAAACACTAAAGCTTCAGAGCCAAAAGTTAACCACAAAACCATATTTCCAATTTTGTGCCCTCAAAATCTTTCTTATCGCATTTGTAAATGGTTAGTAACTCAGAGGAGCTGAAATTCCTTGCTAGAGGCCAGCTCAGTTCCTTACTCCTTCAACAAGAAACTGGATACATGCACTACTTTTCATTTTGAGTTTTGAGTAATCTACCACATCTAGAGTAGAGTTGTGCCACCAGAACTTCAAGACAACTACCACAAAATGCTTTCATTTAGTTTGCACGGCGAGAAACAAAACAAACATAACAAACAGAAACAAAACAAACATAACAAACACCTAAAGGCAATATCTTTATAGTTCTCTAGAGTTTCCTGTAATAAGATCAATAGTTTTACTTCTAACCAACCATCCGAAAGCAAAACTCAAGCTGGCGGGAAATTTGGATCTTTAAATGAATGAGTGTTTGTTCAACATCTAGGATAACTTAAGCAATTTCCTTAATTTAAATACAGATGCTTTTGATTTCCATATCAATCAAGCTTTAAATTTCACCCAAGAGGAATGTGAATGCCAAAACACATACCAGACCACATACACTCATCATTTACAAGCAATATGTTCCATTGCTGTCCTCCATCATAAAACACACCAAAAACTACAATTTCATATATAACAATGTTAAGTTTTTGAGTGCATACCTGGCTGGGGATCTGTCTGCCAAAGAAAACCGAGTCTGGAGACACATTGAGTATATAACCCGGAACTGTATGCACATAGATTGAAAACATCCCCTCATGGCCTCCAAAAAACCTCTCCCACAATGGCAAGAATGGCAATGGACCCCTCGTCAAGAACATGAAAGCCACTTTAGGCACCCTCTTAAAGGGATACTCCATTATCTTGGGCACCATTGATGCCCTCCAAAACAGCTCTCGATCAGATAAACTATGAATCAAATCCTTAGGATGAACAAAATTCTCTATGCTGAAGCAATCAACCTTCTCACAATATTTTACAATAGTGCAATTATTACTGCCTGCCGCACTAACCGGACCACCCATCATTACCTCATGATCCCTATAATACATTAACTCAGGTCGGGAGCTCATATACCAATCAACATGTGAACTTGACGCCAATCCTATAACCACACCAGCAACAAAAAGAACTAAACAGACCACAAGCCTCACAACTTTGAAGGATGCCTCTTTAATATTTAAGTTAACATTATTATAGTTACTATTCCCTGATAAAACCAGCTTCTCTGAATCCTCCTTTTCTCCTCTATTTCTCGCCATTTTTGGCAATTCCACAAACCCAATCAACCTGTCCTACCAAACCTAACAATAACTTTAAACACCCACCAACATATTTATGACATTGAGAGCTTATACCCACCAAATAATACCCAATACCCACATCATAAATCTTGATTACATGACAAATAGATGCAATTATCACATCAAAGTTTGAAGCTTTTTTCAGTTCTTCCAAAAACCCATTAAAACAACAAGAAAAGGGTATCTCTTGAAATTCACCAAACCTGAAACGGCGATGAAACAGCGGTTAGTGTGGCCTCAGAGAAGCGGCAAAGGATCTTCGCCCGTCAGTTAGAGAAATTTTAGGGAGTGGAGAGAGAAAATAGAGATGTGGGTTACCAAAATCTAATACTCCGTGTATATATATATATATATATATATATATATATATATATATATATATACTGCTGCATTGACACGTGTCATGCCACGTCAACTTACCCAGTCAGCATCATATCCAGTAATTAATGTTATGTCCTGTAATTAATACAATACATGCATGAACCTTATAATCCAATTAAATGAGTATACATGAACATAAACTTCATAAATACGGTACATGAACATAACATAAATTATACTAAAGACTAGGCATAATGAATTTAATAAGGGGTAGTAGTCCATAAATAATTTTTATTTTAATATAAATGATGAAAATTATGTATCGGTAATCTTTATCGGAATTGCTTAACGTAAATCCCATTTTACTAAACGTAAATATTTTTTTCCCAATACTTCCCACAATACCCTTTACATTTGTAAAGCACCTTCCTTCTTGTTTTTTTTTTCCTCTCAATCCTCCCTAATATCATCCCCTCTCTCTCATCCTTCCTTCAAGTCAATCAATAATTCAATATGCAGGATTCTTTCGATCAAACAATATATTTGATAAAATTAATGATGATATTGAGGGATAATTTTTATGATTTAGATTACTTAATTTTTTAAATTACTAATTGATTAAGCTTTTGTGGGTATTAAGTTAGGGTATATTGGAGGGTGGTTGGAGGTGGTGGGCTGGGTGGGGTTGTTGGGCGGAGGTTCGGGTTGATGGGCGGGGGGTCGTGATTGTTTGGGTGGTGGGCTGGGCTGCTGCTGGGTCGTGGTTGTTTCCTGGGCGGTTTGGAGAGACAGGGAGGGGCGGCGGTTTGGAGAGACAGGGAAGGGCGGTGGTTTGGAGAGACAGGGAGGGGCGGTAGGTGGTTGTCGGTAGGGGGAGGGGCGGTGGTCGTCGGCAGGGGGAGGGACGGTGGTCGTCGTTGGCACGGCTGGGAGAGGGGCGGTGGTTGGGGAGGGGAGGGGAGGGACATGGTTGCTGTTGATGGGTTTTGGGTTTCATAATTTTTCTTTCTTTTTTCAGTTTTGTTTATTTGCATCTTTTAGCTATGTAATTTGTACAATACTTGTTTTGTTGATGAAATTTAAAAATGATGATGATGAACAAAATGATGAATGACAGAGAGGGAGTGAAAATTGGTTGAGAGAAAAGGAAGGAAGAGAGAGAAAGGGCTGAAAATTACTTAGGGGTATTGTGGGAAGTGAGGATTTACGTTTAGTAATTTGCGATTTACGTATAGCAACCCCCATCTTTATACATACATCTCAAATTTCTAAGTGATTTCAAACCTCAGTTGTATAGTAGAAAGCCATTGTTGGGAAAGTACATGATTAAACACCATGGAGATGGAGAAATATAGTATTGGTAGAATTTGTAAATAAGATAATTGTAATGATAATTAATTTCTTCAATAATGATTTGAATTTTTTTTTTTTGAAAAAATCAACTGATATCTCCACATCTATTTAAACAAGAGTTGCATAACAAATGAATGACACATAAGAAATTTAACATAAAATATGAAGTAAACCTACTATAGTTAAAATGCTCATAAAATATGATGTAAACCAACGATGGATAAATAAAAACTACTCTTTGTAGAAAGTTATGGATATACGTAAATACATGAAGGTATACATATACTAATTTGATTTGTATATAGTATGTCGAGACGGTAGTTATGAATTTGACACTTAACTATGAAATTCATTTATCCATTTGGATCAAGCAACTATTTCATGCATGTCAAATAAGAAAATTTAAACTACACATAGCTAAAAAAATAAGAGAAAAAATAAACATCATACACATCATAATTTTGATTTTGTGTAACTCTATATCACTTGCTATATGCCTAATTGATAAATCATTCTTAATTAAAAATTTGAATAACAATATTGTAAAATATATTTTCTAATGATAATTTACAAGCCCGTGCATCACACGGGATATACATCTAGTTTAATGTAAAAGTGAATTAAAAAAAGAGAGTGATCCGGGGGATCAAAAAGAGGAGGGAGGGGAGGGCACAGGATCTCGTCGGAGGGAAGAGAAAGAAAGTTTGTCGGTTTTTTTTTTTTTTACGCTTTTATTATTCGTTTTTAAAAACCCCCAACCCCAAACGGGCCAACGGAAACCGTTTTTGAAATGTTAAAAAAAAAAAAAAAAGGAAAAGAAAGAGACATTCTGTTTATGTGGCTTGTGACTTGCGATATTGCTTGTGGCTTCCAGTTCCAGCCTACATTCACTAGTGGCTTTTGCCCCTTTTGGATCACTAATGTTTGTGTATAGTCAAACTCTTTTCATTTACTCTAATGCATAGGTGACATGTTTTTTATGTTGATTTTTCTTGTTTGGATTTGTTAGCAATTCATATTTGCGTAAGATTCATTATAAAACACAGAGATAAAAATAGTTAATCGGATTAAAAAAGGACCGTGGTGTTGGTAATACGAATAAATAGGATTACTGAAACGAAATGAAAAAAATGATTAACCTGATTTTGCACTCCTTTACCAACCATGCTCCACTTTATTGGCTACATATAATTACCACATTGTTGCACAATTGGGAGAGAAGAAAAGGGGGAAAAGAGACTTTCTTTGTTTCTTATTGTTTCCTCATACTCTTGACAATGTCGAATTGATATTGTAATGTTGGTAAAAGAAGCTCCAACAAAGTGATTTGTGGTTGTATTTTGTCAAGTTAAGGCGGTTTTGTTACATTTACTAATTTACTTCAATCAAATACCTTTTGTTTCCTACAATTTGTTTCTCAATTACTTCCAATTTTATTTGGTTTTCAATTTTGAGCTCTTATATTCAACAAAAAAGCACGGAACAAAAACAACTAAAAAGATGTTAAAAGGAACAAAAACCTAATGGTGAAGTCTCGCAGATTGACAAGGGTTTGGGTTTCAAGCAACAATGACAAAGAAAAACAAATTAATCTTAAGGCTTTCCAAGTTTTCAAAACAACAAAGTATTATATTAAATTTTCAATGAGCCTACCGCCTGCAGGCCCACACGTGGAGGTGAGTAGACTGCACATAAGTCTAATGGGGTTTCATCCTAAAATTAATTGGTGTTAGGTGGACTAACCCACTAACTTATACAATTCAACTACAACTCTTTCAACGTGGGACACTCACATGTGGGTTATCCTCTTAACACCCCCTCACATGTGAGTCCCTGTCAATTCGGCAATTTGGAGGTAGGTCAACACCATCAATATGAGGTTCAACATGCTTTTCTTGGGCTACCCTTAACGTGGGTAAATAAACATTGATGGGCCTTCTTGACTCCATACATCAAATCATATCCTCCTCCAGTTGCTTTAATTAATGGGTCCCTTCCTGGCGCAAATAACGGGCCAGGACATTCACCATGGGCTCTGATACCATATAAAAACTTCAATGGGCCTGCAGCATGTGGAGGAGAGTAGACTGCACATAAGCCTAGTGGGGTTCCACCCTAAAACCAATTGGTATTAGGTGAAGTAACCCACTAACTTATATACAATCCAGCTCTCTCCAACTCTTTCAACGTGGGACACTCAAAAGTTTTTCAAAACAACAAAGTACTACGTGAGACAAATTTACTGTAAAATAATGGAGTCAATATTTAGAAATATATGGATCAATTATTATCGCGACACTTTTTTAAAATGGGGTCATTAGTTATGAACCCCCACACCATTCATAAGCAGAGCCACCCTAAATGGTGGTTAATTGAAACCCAGTTAGCTATTAAATTGTTGGGTTATGAACCGCTAGATGAAAATAGAAAATTTGTCGAGCCTCTGTTGACATATATTTTTCCCGGTGAATGATCCATGTTTGAAGGAGAAGGTGAATACACTTCTTGAATACAGGATTCGAGGTACTGAGCATATACGAGAACCACCTCCAGTTGAGGTGGGCTCTGTCTGCAATAAAAAAAAATTGATGACACTCCACGTCTTAAATATGGTGAGATTTATATACATGCTGGAGAAAATGGAGAAGATATCACTTATGAAATTTACCATAGAACGTGTAGCGATCCACAGAAAGTTAAAACAGGTGGCGAATTTGTTGGAGTATCCCTCCTACATGGAGGAAGAACCCAATTAATTTGGGATATATTTGCTTACCATATGGGTTATCCATATGATGTTTAAGTGAAGGGCAATTTCGTATATTCACTCACAAGTGGCTTCCCTTATAAGCCAAAAGGTTAGAAGGGCTGAGGGCAAGAGAGAGAAAGCCTAGACACTCAAAAATTCAGGAGAAAAGTCTAGAAGAGAAGAGGAGAGAGAGAAGAGGAGCCACCCACGAATTTTGGTGCTGGCAGCCCAGAAATCCGCCCCGATCGACGACCAAACGAACTCCGATCGTCGCGAGATTTTAGCACGTTGTTCCTGACATCCCCCTCTTCAAATCCAACGGTCAGAATTTCATTTGGAGCTCTCTAACTCAGTTTTCTAAATTCAGCTCTTATTTTATACGAAATTGTATTTCCACTCTTTTTGGGTGATGATTTGGGAGACTTGTTGTGCCAAGGTTGATCCTTGATGATTGTGAATACCTCTAGTTGATCTAGGGAAGAACTATTGTTGTACCCACTTGTTAATTTGTTGATTAGTGGAGGTTTTGGCACCGTTTGTTAACGGTCCCGTGGTTTTTTCCCCACATCGGGGTTTCCACGTAAATCCTTGCGTCTCCTTGTTTATTTACTGTTTTTGGGCTGATTTATAGTTCCATTTGCTGCTGTCATTTTGGTTCAATATTGTTTGGTTGCTTGAATTGGTTATTGCTCATCTTTGCATCACAACCGGGGAAAAAGTCTTTGTTGCTTCCGCTTGTGTATTTGTGTGCTTTCCCCAACATAGTGGTATCAGAGCTTTGGTTAGAGTCATTGTGAATTTGTTGTGTTGTTAAAGATGGATGAAAAATCTGGTGTGCACGGAATGATTAGTTTGAATTCTGGAAATTACTCCGTGTGGAAAACTAAAATGGAGGATATCCTTTATGTGAAGGATTTGTATGAACCAATTTTAAATGCAACCATACCAACTGGTGTTGTTGAAAGTGAGTGGAAAATATTGAACCGTAAAGCCGTTGGAACAATTAGACAATTTGTTGATATGAGTGTCCTCCAACATATTGCCAATGACACGAATGCTTATACTCTTTGGAAGAAACTTGAGACCATGTATGAAAGGAAGAATGCCTTGAGTAAAGCGTCATTGATTAGAAAACTTGTGAAACTGGAATATAAAGATGGTGATAGCATAGTAGTTCACTTGAATGAATTTCAAAGTTTGATTAACAAGTTGTCTGCAATGAAGATGAATTTAGATGATGAGCTGCAGGCATTGCTACTACTTTGCTCATTGCCAGAAAGTTGGGACACTCTATTTGTATCACTTAGCAACTCCGCACCAGAGGGCACGCTGACAATGGAAATTGTCAAAGCTAGTTTGTTGAATGAAGAAACTAGAAGGAAGGAAATGAGTTCCTCCACACAACCAGAGGCTAATGTGACACAAGAATCAAGCAGGGGAAGAAGTAAGACTCGATATCCCCAGCATAGAGACAAGTCCAGGGGGAGATCAAAATCAAAGGGTAAGATCATTTGCCACTATTGTGATAAGCCAGGCCACATTCAAAAACATTGCAGGAAAATGAAGAGAGACAAGTCCAGAGAAAGGAAAGAAAAGGGTGAGACATTCGGGCAACAACAAGAAGAGAAAGATAACAACACCACTGCAATTGCAACAAGTGATGAATTATTTTTTATTGGTGACCATTGCCTAAATCTAGATAGTGATGATTGTACTTGGGTGATTGACACGGGTGCTTCGTTTCATCTAACCTCGCACCAAGATTACTTCTCATCTTACACCAGCGGTGACTTTGGCTATGTAAAGATGGGGAATGATGGCTCATCCAAGATTGTAGGCATGGGTACAGTGTGTTTGGAGACATCCACAGGTTGCAGTTTGGTGTTGAGAGATGTCCGACATGTTCCAGACATTCGGCTGAATTTGATATCTCCTGGGTTGCTCGATGATGCTGGTTACTCCAGCAACTTTGGTGGTGGAAAGTGCAAGCTTATCAAAGGAAGTTTGATTGTGGCTCGTGGGAGCAAGCAGAGATCCTTGTATGTGATGCAAGCTAAGTTGTGCAAAGGAGAAGTACACGCAGTTGATGATTCCTCCAGCGAGTTATGGCACAAGAGACTTGGTCACATGAGTGAAAGAGGTATGCAAATGCTTGCTAAGAAGCAACTCCTTCCTGATGTTCAAGGTATGTCCTTGAAACCCTGTGTTGATTGTTTAGCTGGAAAACAACATAGGGCAGCATTTCATACTCGTCCCCCATCTAGAAGAAAACATGCATTAGATCTTGTTCACACTGATGTATGTTCTATGGATACTAAGTCACATAGCGGTGCACTTTATTTTGTTACTTTTATTGATGATTATTCTAGAAAACTGTGGGCTTTTGTGTTGAAAACCAAAGACCAGGTACTACAGTTTTTCAAGCAGTTCCAGGCCAGAGTTGAGAGAGAAACAGGCCGGAAGCTCAAGTGTGTTAGAGCTGACAATGGTGGAGAGTACAGGGGTCCATTTGAAGAGTATTGCAAAGTACAGGGCATCAGGCTTGAGAAGACAGTTCCCAAGACACCTCAGCTGAATGGACTTGCAGAGAGAATGAACAGAACAATTGAAGAAAGAATTCGATGTATGCTCTCTCATGCGAAGCTGCCTAGGATTTTTTGGGCCGAGGCAATGTTTACAGCAGTGTACCTCATCAACCGGTCACCTTCAGTTCCTCTTAATGGAGATGTTCCGCAGAGAGTATGGACTGGTAAAGAGGTATCATTCAGCCACCTGAGAGTCTTTGGGTGCCTTGCATATGTTCATATTCCCAGAGATGAGAGGTCCAAGCTTGATAGCAAGACAAAGCCATGCATCTTCCTAGGGTACTCAGAGGATGAGTTTGGGTACAGATTGTGGAATCCAGTTAGCAGGAAAGTGATTAGAAGCAGAGATGTAGTGTTCTTTGAAGACAAAACCTTTGCAGATTGTGAGAAGAAGAAACAACCAGAGCCTTCTCCTAGTGACAGCGCCAACTCAGATCCAATATTTCCTGAAGTAACTCCTAGAGTTCAAGGGGGAGAACAACAGGAAGATGGCAATGATGATCATAACAGTGATGATGGTGATGATGTTCAGCCACCACCAGATCATACACATGAAGAAGAACCCCATGTACAACCAGAACCACAGTTGAGAAGATCCACCAGAGAGAGACAGCCTACCTCTAAATATCCAGCAGATGAGTATGTGTTGATGACCGACGGGGGAGAACCTGAAAGCTACGAGGAGGCTATGTCACATGAGCACTGCAAGGAGTGGTATAATGCCATGCAAGATGAGATGAAATCCTTGCATGAGAACCACACATATGACTTAGTGGAGTTGTCTAAGGGCAAGAGAGCACTCAAGAACAAATGGGTGTACAGACTGAAAACTGGAGAAGATGGTTCACCACCTAGGTACAAGGCACGTTTGGTGGTGAAAGGCTCAGGTCAAAAGAAAGGCATAGACTTTGAAGAGATTTTCTCTCCAGTTGTAAAGATGTCTTCTGTTAGAGTTGTTCTTGGCTTAGCTGCTAGCATGGATTTGGAGTTGGAACAACTTGATGTGAAGACTGCTTTCCTCCATGGTGACTTAGAGGAGGAAATCTACATGGAGCAACCAGAAGGTTTCCAAGAGAAGGGAAGTGAGAAGCTTGTATGCCGTTTGAAAAAGAGTTTATATGGCTTGAAACAAGCACCTCGACAATGGTACAAGAAGTTTGAGTCTTTCATGAAAGACCACAGTTTCCACAAGACACATGCAGATTCATGTGCGTTTGTGAAGCATTACGCCGGAGGTGATTTTCTCATTCTCTTACTTTATGTGGATGACATGTTGATTGTTGGACAGGATAAGGAGAAGATTGCCAACCTGAAGAGTGCCTTGAGCAAGTCCTTTGCAATGAAGGACCTTGGCCCTGCAAAGCAAATTTTGGGCATGCGTATCTCTCGTGATAGGAAGAACAAGAAGATATGGCTATCACAAGAGAGTTACATCCAGAAGCTGCTAGAGAGGTTCAAGATGGACAAAGCTAAACCCGTGAGCTCGCCACTTGCAGGTCACATGAAGCTAAGCTCCAGCCAGTGTCCTACAAGTGAGAATGACAAGAAAGAGATGATGACGGTGCCTTATGCATCCGCCGTGGGGAGTTTGATGTATGCCATGGTATGCACTAGGCCAGACATTGCACATGCCATTGGGGTTGTTAGCAGGTTCATGTCTAATCCTGGTAAGGAGCATTGGGCAGCAGTAAAGTGGATCATGCGGTATCTCAGAGGTACTTCTAGAGTGTGTTTATGCTTTGGTCCCGGACAACCTGTGTTAGATGGCTACACAGATGCTGATTTGTCGGGTGATATTGATGCTAGTAAGTCTACCTCCGGATACTTGATGACAATTGCAGGGGGAGCTGTTTCATGGCAATCAAAATTGCAAAAGTGTGTTGCTCTGTCTACCACAGAATCTGAGTATATGGCAGCGGTTGAAGCTGGCAAGGAGTTTATTTGGATGAGAGATTTTCTAGAGGAGTTGGGTTTGAAACAAGACAAGTACCCTCTTTATTGTGATAGTCAAAGTGCCATCCACCTTGCCAAGAATGCAGCCTACCATTCCCGAACCAAACACATACGGAGGAGGTATCATTGGATTCGAGAAGCGGTAGAAGACAAGTCATTTGAGCTTGTGAAGATTCACACCGATCTCAACGGATCGGACATGTTGACGAAGGCCTTGCCTAAGGAGAAACTTCTTGTTTGTAGAAAGATTGCGGGCTTGGTCGAGCCCCCCATGTAGGAGTGAGGGGGAGATTTGTTGGAGTATCCCTCCTACATGGAGGAAGAACCCAATTAATTTGGGATATATTTGCTTACCATATGGGTTATCCATATGATGTTTAAGTGAAGGGCAATTTCGTATATTCACTCACAAGTGGCTTCCCTTATAAGCCAAAAGGTTAGAAGGGCTGAGGGCAAGAGAGAGAAAGCCTAGACACTCAAAAATTCAGGAGAAAAGTCTAGAAGAGAAGAGGAGAGAGAGAAGAGGAGCCACCCACGAATTTTGGTGCTGGCAGCCCAGAAATCCGCCCCGATCGACGACCAAACGAACTCCGATCGTCGCGAGATTTTAGCACGTTGTTCCTGACATCCCCCTCTTCAAATCCAACGGTCAGAATTTCATTTGGAGCTCTCTAACTCAGTTTTCTAAATTCAGCTCTTATTTTATACGAAATTGTATTTCCACTCTTTTTGGGTGATGATTTGGGAGACTTGTTGTGCCAAGGTTGATCCTTGATGATTGTGAATACCTCTAGTTGATCTAGGGAAGAACTATTGTTGTACCCACTTGTTAATTTGTTGATTAGTGGAGGTTTTGGCACCGTTTGTTAACGGTCCCGTGGTTTTTTCCCCACATCGGGGTTTCCACGTAAATCCTTGCGTCTCCTTGTTTATTTACTGTTTTTGGGCTGATTTATAGTTCCATTTGCTGCTGTCATTTTGGTTCAATATTGTTTGGTTGCTTGAATTGGTTATTGCTCATCTTTGCATCACAACCGGGGAAAAAGTCTTTGTTGCTTCCGCTTGTGTATTTGTGTGCTTTCCCCAACAGAATTAATATTAAGTTCCCCGAGTGAATGATTTTTGGAAATTTCATAAACTTACTTGGTTAAAAATGAAATTGCGTGATAAAGCCCAGAAAAATGATGTGTTTGCAACAGACGTTTTCCTTTGGTCGTCAAAATGATGAAGATGAAGATCTAGATATCATCTTGAACGTTCTAAGATGAAACTTGTTCATGCTAACATTGGATCAAACTTCTTTATGTCAAAAAGAATTCACTATGAATGATCAAGAGAATAGATATTTTAATGTTTATGGACACGACAAGACATATGGTCTATGATTCTTCTACCGCACTTTGCTAAAACAAATCTAAGGAGCTTTAACGAGTGGAATTAGGAAGTTGTCCCGACACATTATTCACTTGTTTTACAATTGTCATTATTTGAGTTTGACACCAAACGCCCAGTTATCAAAGACACAACTGTATATTTACCCAATAATTTGACCTTAGGGTTGTTGATTATCCTTAATTGATAATATGTCGTGGTTTGACGCAAATAATGAATCATGTGTATGATGTACAATGACAACATTTTTAATACTAGAAAAGATTTACAAACAAATAAGTCGCCACCCTACTGGGTGGTTAAATGGATGCAGTTAGTTATTAAAGTGTTGGTTTGTGTGGTAATAGATTGGGTTAGGTTATATTATTGTTTTATAGAAAATGTAATTTCTCGTCAAAAACGGGTGTACTCGATTTTCATTGGCCGTAAAAATCATGAAACCACAATGACTTGTATTAACATTCCATATGCTATCATGGCGCCTGTGTCATTTTATATTAAGAAAAAGAAGACAAGTTCGTAGCGCGATGTGATACCACATATGACAATTATGATGGTGTTTCCGAAGAGTATGTTTCTAAGTAAACTTTTCAAAAAACAATTGACAGATTTTGAAAGAGTAGAAAAAGGGAAATTACATGTTTATC
Organism: Tetragonia tetragonoides; assembly: GCA_038025085.1. NCBI lineage: Eukaryota > Viridiplantae > Streptophyta > Magnoliopsida > Caryophyllales > Aizoaceae > Tetragonia > Tetragonia tetragonoides. The sequence continues at coordinate 11,845,384 of CM076139.1, forward strand.
TAAATATTGGGTGGCTGTTCCAGCCTATTCTTCCCTTGTTTTGTATTTAAACTTATCTGAGTATGATAGCGACCGCCTAATTATTAGATACATGACGGTGTATTCTGCTAATGATATTTGGGGTTTTGGTGGAACATTGAGAGGAGATGATTTCGATATCGAAGTGGAGGTGTTGTGGCAGTTTCCAATTTCTTCTAAAGAAATTGTGAAAGATGAGAGTGACATTAAGAAAAACGTAATCATAAAAAGCTAGTTTCTTTTTTGTCTTGGTTTTTTTTTTTTCATTTTGTTTTCTATTTCTAATTTGAATTATTATTTTTGTCATGTCCCTTGTCACTTAGACCTTGCGTCGAGCTTTTTCATCTTTTTTATCTCTTCTTCAAGCTCCTTCTTCATCGGTGAGCATCTCTAGGTAAATTCCTCCACATTGTCTATGCAACCTCAATTTATTGTCTTCTTTATATTTATTTTCTTGAATTGTGATTGTTTTTGCATTTTATTTTTCTGGGAGTCCATCAGCGTCGTCTATTATTGACACTAATTTATGTGGAAATCTGTCAACAGAGGTGTTCTTGATTTCCATTGACTGTAAAAGTCATGAAACATTGAGACTCTATGACACAATTCAAGTTATATGTAATCATAAGGGCACATGATCTCGTCGGAGGGAAGAGAAAGAAAGTTTGTCGGTTTTCTTTTTTATTTTGCTTTTTAATTTTCGTTTTTAAAAACCCCCAACCCCCAACCCCCAAACGGGCCAACGAAAACCATTTTTGAAACGTTAAAAAAACAAAAAACAAAAAGAAAGAGACATTCTGTTTATGAGGCTTGTGACTTGCGTTATTGCGTGTGGCTTCTAGTTCCAGCCTACCAGGCTAGTTTGCTTTCGGTAGTGGCTTATGCCCTTTTGGATCACTAATGTTAGGTTCTGTTTAATTCAACTTAGTTTTACTTAAATTCAGTTCAGTCCAATTCAGTTTAGTTCATGTGTAACTTTATCACTCATAAACTTTTCATTTCGAAATAAATTAAGGGTAAATTACATTGAGGTATACTGAGGTTTGGCGAAATTGCAGAGAGGTATACCCACGTTTGACAAAATACACTGAGGTATACTCCCTGAGCATTTTTTGACCGTTGACCAAAGTCAAACTAATGTTTGGACATAAATAGCCCTACCTGATTGAAAGTTTATAAAAAAAAAATTATTGTCCAATAATTTCTCACTTATTTTGCATTGCATGCTCGTATATCTTTTACTGATTGTGTTATATCGTGATCAAATTTGTTACCAAGATCGACATATAATTGGCATCAAAATCTCATAACTTTATATCAATAGCTTTTTTTCGGTGCAGACACAAGATTAGACTTGTGTAGTTAATTTTGCATGATGAGAAAATTGTTTAAATCGAGCCATGAAATTTAGTAATTTATGGTGCAGTTACTCTAAAAATCAAAAACTAAATACAAAGGAAAAAACTGGGAAATCATTGCACAATAGTTTTTTAAACACTTTCGATGAGGTATACTAGGGGTATTTATGTCCAAAAATTAGTTTGACTTTAGTCAACGATCAAAATGTGGTCAGGTAGTATACCTCAGTGTATTTAGTCAAACGTGGGTATACCTCTCTGTAATTTCGCCAAACCTCAGTATACCTCAATGTAATTTACCCATAAATTAATGATGATAACTATGTCATCGGAAAGGTCTTAAAGCATATTTTCAAATGAGTCCAATATTGAATATGTTTGGACAAATTATAAATGGTTAACGATGAAGTTTAAAAAATCAATTCAGGTCAGTTCAGTAAATTTTACTTCAGTTTAGTTTTTTCCAGGTGAATCAAACGGAGCCTTAGTGTATATTCAGACTTTTTTCATAAGCTGTAATGCATAGGTGACATGTTTTTTTATGTTGATATTTCTTGTTTGGATTTGTTAACAATTCATATTTGTGTAAAACACAGAGATAAAAATAGTTAATCGGATTGAAAAATGATCATGAATTCATGGTGTTGGTAATACAAATAAATAGGATTACTGAAACAAAATCAAAAAAATAATTAACCTGATTTTGCACTCCTCTACCAACCATGCTCCACTTTATTGGCTGCGTAGAATTACCGTATTGTGGAACAATTGGGAGAGAAGAGAGGGGAGAGAGACTTTCTTTGTTTCCTGTTGTTTCCGCATGCTCTCAAGTTAGCAGGGTGCTATGTGCAGCCTCACCCAGAGGCTGCTATTTGCACTCATCAACTAGAACTTGACATATACGCATTTACAAAAAAAAAAAAAAAAAAAAAAATTGAAATAGAAAATCATTTCTCATTGCAAGTGTTTATGTGTCTAGTTTTACTTGGAGGTGCAAATTGCAGTCTCAAAGTGATGTTGCACATAACATCCCTTAAGAGCATGTATTGTATGAAACGTACTTTAAGTCGATCACCCAAAATAAATAAAGAGTCAATTCGTGACTTAAAGATTGGTTATGGTGAATGTGACGGTTCTGATGATGGAGAAGAAGGTGGGGAGGAGAGAGAAAAAAGGATCGTGTGAAATGGAGAGAGAGAAATGGGGTGGGGTAATTATTATTTTCTTCCTAGTTTTTAGGAGGGTAAAAGTTATTATACAAGATAATTGGAATCTTTAATTCAAAATACTTAGATAAACCAGTAAAATTCCCAAAAATAGCATTCTTAACCAGTTATCCTGAACAACTCGTTAACATTACCCGTAATAAAATAACAAATCTTTCATATCCTAATCGAAGGTATTTCTCTCTTCTCTTTTCTATTATTTCATTTCTTTAGTTCTAGAGTTTCAAAATTGAGAATTGGAATACTAGGAAATGGTTTTTTAGTGTTCTTTGTTATGGATTTTCCCCTCTATATGATAACTAACATATTATGATGTGTTGCATGTGGTTCCATTTTGCACTTTTATGTTAACCTGAATCCTTTAGTGGTAGCATTTATTGGCTTCACTTTCTGTTCTTGGTTTCTAAAGTGATATCATTCTAATCTTGTTGGTGTGCGTGCCATATTTTCGAATATGAGTTTTCAAATTCTTCTTGATAAATATCAAGAGGTTAAAATGGAAGATTTGCCATTGCTTTGTTCAAATGTGAAACTTCCTCAGAGTGATTCCTTTTTTCTGGAGTTGTTTAGAGAGTAAGGTTAAGTTTCTTAATGAGAAAAGGATTAGAGGTCTTGATCATATAAGAGCTGGGCATCTAGTTGAGGTGTGTTCTGTTTACATCCAAACAAGAAAAACTTATGACAAACCATGTCAAATTTATGGTGAAATTTATGGGAATGTTGAAGATAATATGAGTTATGAACTTTACAATCGAAATCGTAGTGATCCTGAGGTTATTGAATCGGGTGGTAGCTTAACATTAAGTGCCCCAACTCAAGACTTTTGGAACTTTTATAGAATTAATGTCATAGAAATTTCACTACTCCGTGACAAGGCTCATAATAAAGATGCTGTGATTGCTAAGGGCATTTTATCTTTGAATAACGATGATGATAATGTTCACTTTGAACAAGCAAAAACAGAATCTATTCTTGGTAATATATGATCGGCAACAGTGACTTGTATTAATATTCTGTATGCTATGATGGCGCGTGTGTCGATTTATATCATGAAAAAGAAGACAAAAGTTTGTCAATGACTAATCAAGAACTTAATTATGTTGATATTAAAGGGCAGATTATAGCATGATGTGACATGACACCACATATGGCAATTATGATGGTGATTCTGAAAAATGTGCTTCTAGTAAACTTTTCAAAAACCAATTGACAGAGTTTGAAAGAGTTGAGATAGGGAAAGCAATTGCTTTGTCTAAATGTTGGGTGGTTGTTCCAGCCTATTCTTCCATTGTTTTGGAACTTGACTTATCTGAGTATGATAGTCGCCGCCTAATCATTAAAGACACGATAGTGTATTCTGCTAATGATATTTGGGGTTCCAGTGAGACATTGAGAGGAGATGGTTTCGATATCAAAGTGGACGTGTTGTGGCGGTTTCCAATTACTTCAAAAGAAATTCTAAAAGACGAGAGTGACACTAAGAAGAACCAGAATCATCACAAGGTAGTTTCTTTTTTGTGTTGGCTTTTTCATTTTGTGTTTCTATTTCTAAATTGTATTATTATTTTTGTCATTTCCCTTGTCACCTAGATCTTACGTCGAGTTTTCTCATTTTTTTTGTCTCTACACAAATCTCCTTCTTCATCAGTGAGCATCTCTAGCTAAATTACTCCACATTGTCTATGCAACCTCAATTTATTATTTTATTATATTTATTTTCTTGAATTGTGATTGTTTTTGCATTTTGTTTTTTAAGAGTCCATCAGCATCGTCTATTTTTGACACTAATCTATGTGGAGCTCCGTTAACAGAGGTGTTCTCGATTTTCATTGGTTGTAAAAGTCATGAAACATTGAGACTCTGTGGCACAATCCAAGTTATATGTAATCATAGTGCTGGTTACATCTTCAAGAGAGAGATAAATAATGTTGTAGAGTTGTCTAAGGACTTTAGATTTCTACCCATACCAGAGCCCCATATTGTTTTGTGCGCGAATCCAATGGAAAATGAAATTTAATTTGAGGGATGTTGATGGTATTTTATCAATTAAGGGCTACATGTTGTGGGTTTACACAAACATCCGTTCAGATGCGTCTGGCATTTCATGGTACGATAGGAGTTTAAGCTCCATCTTTCAAGGCCACTATGGTTTTGCAGCTGTTCATTACACATTATTCTCTTATACTGTTCAAGTTGTCGAGAATGTTGTTTGCAAACCTAAGGGTTCTTGGTCTACAATTCATGGAATCATTATTGTTGAGTACGCCAACTACGATTATCAACTCGTTAACAGAGAGATCACTTTCGAAGTGTACTCTTCCAGAAAACTCAAAATGATTCTTTAGAGCTTGTGAGTGATTTGCATCTAGAGCTTTCTAAATCTGTCATCGTTGTGCCGTTAACTTCTAGTGTAGTTTTTAAAGTAAATTTGTCTATGGGAGTTAATGGCGAAGGAGTAAAATCCAGTTCAGTAATTGAGTGTGGAAAATCTTTCAAGACTATTGAGTCACCATACTGTGATCTCGATATTGGCTTAGAGTGGAGAACAAATGGGTGATTAGAAAGCAGCTGATCTTTTACTGGTAAGTTTGCAAATAAACTGTTTACCACCTATTTTTAACGTATGGATTTTAGTTTGTGTTACATTTCTAAGTTATATATTGGACGTAAGGTTATGTTTATCATAGTGTCGTGGCATTTCCAGTTTGTTGCTTATTATTTGGTGATAGTTAGTAGTGAGCAACAAAAACTGTTGTCTTAATTGTTTTGTTTGTCTCCTGCCCTATTTTTTCTTAGTCTGTTGAGTCACTACAACCCCTCTCATTGTCTTACCCCATTAGCCATCTGTAGCTATTTGGAGGTCTTGTGCATTTGCGACTCCTTGGATTAAGATGCATCGTTTATGGTATGTGTTACATCGTTGTGCTGCGGCTTTAAGTGTTTGGTTTGAGGAATTTGTGGTTGTATACCTCATATAGCTTTTATGACTAGATTGGCATGTTGTTAGATCTTGAATGATTATTTGTACAACTGTTACTGGTATCTTGAGAGTCATGACATGATCTTTTGTCAGCTAATATTTGATGATCCTCTTTAGGTAATCAATCTGTATTGATCTCCATGGTAAATAGTAGCCTGATGATTCAAGCAGGTTGACACTGGCATGTTGTTATTGACCTTATGTGTTTTGTACTCTCAAAGTAATTAGATTGTTTCAATATGCGGTGACTATGGCTTCATTGCTCCATGTTTTTTATGACAGTTGCAGATGCATGGAGGATTCACAAGAAGTTTACTTTGACATGGAAAAATGAAAAAAAGAATAAGAGGGGAGTAAAGAGTAGGTTGAGAAGTGGCTTACCAAAATTTATTGTGAAAAATGAAAAAGCGGAATTTCAAGTTTTGTGTTTCAAAATCTATTGAAACAACAGAAAGGAAACTATCGTTTGGAATTCTAAAAGTTAGAATTCTGTTGGGAACTATCCTTCAATAGGCCTAATTTGCAAGGTAGTACATTTTATTAAAGATAAAATAGAATCATGGAAATACATTATATTTCTAGGTTGGTTGTGGGAAGGTAATAATGTCGTAATTCGGAGAAATTATTTAAATTATGCTGACTTTACCAATTTGATGCTGAAATATATTCAAGACTAATTTGATGTTGATTTGGCAAAAACTGAGTTCTACTTTAGTGATCTATATGATTCATGGCATAATAGATGGAGTAATCCAATTCAGTTATTTTAAAAAGCCTATTTTGGTATAACTCAAGTATGAAAATCAAAATTTTACTCAGTCCACATCTGTAGGTTGAAAATTTACCTAATAGCCAATTAATCACTCGAACAATGGACGGATTGAGATGTAGGTGAAAGTCATGTAGTGTACAATACGATCCATTGACATCGCAAATCTTCCAACTTCAATTTTTTGTTCCATACAATCTATCTCTATACTTCACTCACGAGCTAGCAGAGATACAAAATTAAGCTTATTGACCTCTTAAGCGAAAAACATAATCTAGATCAATGAACTTTGACATATACCATTTTCAAATCGATTATTGTTATAAGGGTGCAACATACTTGGTAAATATTCAATCGCAAACAAGCAATACCTCTAAAACCTACTTTCAAGGGCGAAGCTAGGTAGACCAGTAGAGGTTGTGGTCCCCATTCAAAAAAAATAAAAATAAAATATATATATATATATATATATATATATATATATATATATATATATATATATCGGGTACATTGATTACAAATGTCTATTCTAGCTCATATGGTGAGAGTGGGGCGCGAGTGAGTACCCCATTGTGTGCCTAGATCAAGGCATCAAAATCCCCTTGCAGGCTTCGCCACTGCCTCTTACCCCTTTTATTTCTTTACTCTTTATGAAATTTATGATATAACAACTCTTCACACAACTGAAGATTTAAATACTAGCTCATTGGACAATGAGCTGATAGCATTTTGTAACATTCATAATTTTATTGTACAAAAATTTCTATAAGATGGTCTTTTTGTAACTTTATTATTGTTTTATTCACAAAAACTTGTATAAGAGGATTTTTTTTTAGTATTTGTTAGTGAAAGGGGAATTACTTTTCAATAAAACAAGAGTCACTACTTACAATAAGTGACCTTATTTCTTTGTGGATTGGTCTCACAAAAGGCTTTCTATATATATTTTTTATTTTTATTTTTATTATTGTAACATTCACAATTCATGGCGGAAAAAAGGGATAAAGTTATCGTACTACCAATTAGTGAGTAAAGTAGATTAGCAAAAAAAAGAAGTAGGTAAAGTCTAAAAGAAGGGTTCTTGCCTCTTGGTGAGTCGGTCTCTCACAGTCTCACCTCCAGGGAAAAAAAAAGGAAAAGAAAAGAGAAGTTTCAGGGTCTAACGTTATTCTGTCAGTTTTGTCTGTCTTTCTTCTTATCTGTCGAGAAGCCTCACCGTCTCAGTGCCACCCGGAATTCTACTCTCCCCGCTCGGCCTTGCAGGAAGCCTCCTTGTGTTCGTCGCGCTAAAAGCAAAATCTATCATTTCTAATCGAAGGTATTTCTCTCTCCTCTTTTCGTTTGTTTCATTTCTTTAGTTCTAGGGTTTCAAAATTGAGAATTGGAATACTAGGAAATTGTTCAAATTGGGAATTACTTTGATTATTGATACTTGCTGGTTTATTTTACAAGTTTTGGTTTTTTTAGTTTTCTTCCTTATGGGGTTTCTCGTTTTTATGATAACATATATATTAGGGACAATTTCAGTGAGGTATACTGAGGTATAGCGATATTACAGTGAGGTATACTAACGTTTTACAAATTACGTTGAGGTATACCACATGAAAACCCTCAATGAAAAATAATTTTTCAGTAACGGAAACAGGTAAAAAGACAAATATAACCCTCATTAAAATTACAAAAAAAAAAAAGAAAGAAAAAAATTAGACCAAAACAAATCTTATTTTTCCCCCCTCATTTTCTCTCTCCTCTCTTCCCCAGTGGCATCCCCAGCATCCTCCCTCCCTCTCCACTCCACCCACCAATCCACCACCACCATCATCGTCACAACCACCGCATCTCTGCTGTCACAACCACAACCACAACCACAACCATTCAACAACCATCATCCCCAACTACCGTTGAACCCCCACCTCCTACAGACCGCAACCACGAACCCCCACCAAACCAACCGCGAACCCACACCGCAATCCACCACCAGCAAAACCACCAAACCAACCACGAACCCCACCAAACCACCCCACCACGAACCCCCACCAAACAAACCACCCCCACCGCGAACCCCACCATGAACCCACACCGAAACCCCCCCCACGGAAACCCACACCATAAACCCCCATCGAAACCTCCACCGCTTGCACACCGCAGTCCACAGATTAGTAATAAGTTTGGTTTGGATTTGGGGTTTTAGATCTTTGAAGGGGTGAGAGAATCTGGCCTTTTGTTCAGATTATATTTTTCAACTTTCAATTGCGCAATTTGGTCACCGATTTATGCATTGCATATTGGGACTAGTGTGCTACGGAGTAATTATCATTAAGACTAAGTTTAGGCAAAGAGCTTGGCTTCAAACAGTTTTGAATGAAGTTAAATTTTTTATCTTTTTTGGAAAAAAAGAATATCATTGAGGAATATTGGGGGTCTTTTGGTCTTGAAACATTGTCCCAGAATTAAGATTTAAAATCAGATGAAAAAATTGCCCGAAATAGCATAAAATGTCAACGGAGTATATCTCAATGTAATTTGTGAAACGTCAATATACCTCGCTGTAATATCACTATAGCTCAGTATACCTCGCTGAAATTTACCCTATATATTATGCAGTGCATGTAGTTCCTGGATCGGTAGCATTTCTTGATCTTGTGTTCTTGTGACATATAACAAGGTGTCATCATTCTAATCTTGTAGGGGGAGTGCCATTTTTCAGATATGAATTTCGATTTTCTTCTTGATAAATACCCAGAGGTGAAAAGAGAAGACTTGCCTAGACTATGTTCATATTTAGTTCTTCCTGAGGGTGATCCTTATTATCTTATATGTTTGGAGGGTAAGGTGCAGTCACTGAAAAAAGGATTAGAGGTCTTGAGCATATACGAGCAGCGCCTCTAGTTGAGGTGTCCTCTGTCCATATCGAGAAAAAGAAATCTGATGACAAACCATGTCTAATATATGGTGAGGTTTATGGGCATCCCGGAGAAAATGGGGAAGACGTCCCTTATGTAATTTACCATCGAACACGTGACGATCCTCAGAAAGTTAAATCGGGTGGCGAATTGATATTAAGTGCCCCAAGTGAAGATTTCTGGAAATTTCATAAACTCACTTGCCTAGAATTGGAATTACGTGATAAAGCACAGAAGGATGGTGTGATTGCAAGGGGGTGTTTTCCTTTGGCTCATGAAGATGAAGACCTAAAAGATCATCTTGAACGTTCTAAGATGAAACTTGTTCATGGTAAAATTGGATCCGCCATTGTGAATTACATTGATATTCCATATGGTGTGATGGCTTCTGTCTATCTTTATGTTAAAAAAAAGTCACCCATGAATGATCAAGAGGATAGATATGTGGATGTTTATGGACATGTCATTGCCCAATCTGACAACACGTATGTGAACTATGATTCTTCTACCACACTTTCATGAAAAATTCTAAGGAGTTTGAAAGAGTGGAAATTGGAAAGGCTATCCCTCTGTCTAAATGTTGGCTTGCTGTGCCAGCATATTCTTCTCTTGTTCTACAATTGTCATTATTTGAGTTTGACACTGAACGCTCAATTATCGAAGACACGGGAGTATATCCAGCCAATGAGTTTTCAGGTTCCCATGGGATATTAGCCGGAGATAACTTTGATATTGAAGTGAATATACTATGGTAGTACCCAATTCCTTCGAAAGGATTAATCCATGATAACACTGAGAAACAACACAAATCTCATAAGGTAATTTTTCTTTGTTTTGGCTGTTTTGATTTTGTTTTCTATTTCTCATTTGAATTCTCAAGCAGTTTTTTTGCTTGTCAACTCAGACCTTACGTCAAAGTTTCTCGTGTATTTTATCTCTTCATGAAGCTTCTTCTTCCTCTGTGAGCTTCTCTAGGTAAATCACTCTCCATTGTCTGCGCATTCTAGTGATTTTATGTTTATCTACTCGAATGATGATTGATTATGCGATTTTTGTTTCACTAGAACTCCTTCTGATGCTGAACCATTTGGAGTTCCATTAAGAGAAGTATTCTCCATTTTCATTGGTTGTAAAAGTCTTCAAACTTTGAGTATATATGGAACCATACAAGTTACTTGTAATTATAGCACTGGTTATATTTTCAAGAGAGAGAAAGAAAATGCTGCAGAATTGCCTAAAAACAAAAGATTTCTACCTATAGTAGATTCTCCGATTGTTTTGTGGCACAACCCATTAGAAATGAAGTTTGACCTTAGGGATGTTGAGGACACTTTAATTATTAAGGGTCATATGTCTTGGGTTGAGGAAAATACTTAATCAGACGTGTCTGGGATATCATGGTATGATAGACGCTTATGCTCTATCTTCCAAGGTCAATATGGTTTTGCGGCAATGCATTACACAATGTTTTCTTCTGCCGTACAAGTTATTGTCAACGTCTTTTGCAAACCTAAAGGTTACGGATCTGGGGTTCATGGGACTATTGTTGCTCGGTATGACAACTACGATTATTCGACCCGCTACCAAAGAAATAATTACCAAAGTGTACTCTTCCAAAGGTTTAAATACAATTCTTTGCTACTTTTGGATGATTTACATCTAGAGCTTTCTAGATCTGTGATTACTGTGCCATCAACTTCTAGTCTAGTTTTTGACATAGATCTATCCAAGAGAGTTGGTGGTCAAGGTTTGAAGTCCAGTGTGGAAATTGAGATTGGCAAATCTTCAGAGACTATTGAGTCATCGGAATGTGTTCTGGATATTGGCTTAGAATGGGAAACATACGTCACTTGTTATTAGGAGGTAGCTATTCTTTTCTGGTAAGTTTGCATTTTTTTTTAGTCTGTTTCTAACTTATGTTTTCAATTTATTTTGTTTACGTGTGAGTTTTATCTTGGTCTAGAGATATTATTGTGCCTTGCCATTTCCAATTGTTGGAGTTTTTTTCTTGCCATTTGTTGATAGTTCGTAAGGAAGCAGTAGAAACTATTGTCTTATGTGTTATGCTTGCCTTCTGCCCTATTCTTCCCCAAAATGCAAATCACCAACTTGGATGTTTGGTAGAAATAATTGAAGGCTCCAAATATGGCTTTGCCTCTACTGTCCCTCATCATTTTGTTTCAAGAATACTCTTCTTGTAGCTAATTGGAGGTGTTATGGGTTTGGTACTCGATGAATTAAGATGTTATGCCTTGTAATAGTCTGAACTTGATTGTGTTGCATGGTTGTGCAGAAAGTGTTTGGTCTCAGTAATTTGTGGATGTCTACCTCATACAGGCATACAACATTTATGGCTTGATTCGCATGTTGTCTGATCTTGAATGATTAATTGTGCAACCGTTATTGGTATCTTGACAGACACGAGAGGCACATCTCTCAGTTATTCTTTGATTGTTAAGTAATCAACCTGTTTTAATTTCCATGGTAATTAGTTGTCTGATGATTCTAGGAGGTTGACAGTTGCTGTTTAATGATCCTTCTATGTTTTGTCATTTTTGTAATTTCCAAAGTAGTGGGATTGGTTCAATCTGCGGTGACTATGGCCCATTGTTCCGTTGTTTTTTTTTTTTGTGACAGTCGTGCTTGTGGATGAATGGAGGGTTCGCAAGAAGTTTACTGTGACTACCATGGAGAAAGTGCAAGAAGTTTTCTGTGACCAGTAGCTGGTTAGGTATTTTTTTTGTCGGTTTCTCCTGGTGGGAAGGCTGGTCCAAGCGGAGTGTATGTGACTTTTGCAAGATTTCTACCGATGTATTTAGGCCCCGACTTTTGCGAGATTTCTACCGATGTATTTAGGCCCTGACATACTATATGTGACTATATTTTGTATGTAGGCCCTGACATAGTATATGTGACTGTATATTTTGGCCAGCAATGCAGCACTTACTGCAAACTATTTGGTGATGGATATGCCTGGAAGGGGGTCGCATTTATCAGGTGTAAGTTACTGCGGTACACTTTAATTTAGACCATTGGAGTGCTGTTATGTGAGCTTTGCAGAAATTGTTGATATTGAGAATAAGCGTAATTCCCCCTTGAGGGATTAGTGTTGTATTAGTCTCTTTATATAGTAATTACATGGAACAATCCAGAAGATTACAATAATATGCAAGTATAATCTACAATACTCTAAATATCTAGAATACTCTAAATATTATCTAGAATACTCTAAGTATAATCTAGAGAAATACAAATATAATTAATGCTCTACATACAAAGAGGAATATTTACATATTCTAAATTATTTACATTATCACACCCCCGCAGTAGGAGTGGGAGGAGGGCGAACGCTTAGACTGGAGCGAAAATCATTGAAAAGAGTGGATGGAAGGCCCTTCGAAAATATGTCCGCATATTGAGAACTGGAAGGGACGTGAAGAACACGAACATGGCCCAAAGCTACCTTCTCACGTACAAAATGAATGTCAATCTCTATATGTTTCGTGCGTTGGTGTTGAACTGGATTAGTAGACAAGTACACGGCACTGACATTATCACAGTACACCAAGGTAGCTCGAGTGAGAGGGCAATGAAGCTCTAGGAGCAAGTTGCGAATCCAACAGGTCTCAGCAACTGCGTTGGCGACACCCCGATATTCGGCTTCAGTGCTAGATCGAGAAATGGTAGCTTGCCGCTTAGAAGACCAAGATAGAAGATTATTACCCAAAAACACACAATACCCCGATGTGGAGCGTCGGGTATCAGGACATCCACCCCAATCAGCATCAGAATACGCAATGAGGCCGGTGGTAGTGGATGGATACAGATGGAGGCCATGATCTATGGTGCCCCGGACATATCGGAGAATGCGTTTGAGAGCATTGAAATGGGGTTCTCGAGGATCATGCATAAAGAGGCAGATCTGCTGGACAGCATAAGAGAGATCGGGTCGAGTGAAAGTGAGATATTGCAATGCACCGGCAAGACTACGGTAGAGAGAAGGATCCTCAACTGGAGGACCCGAAGGACCAAGTTTGGACTTCGTATCAACAGGGGTGGTGCAAGGCTTGCAATTGGTCATATTGGCACGATCAAGTATCTCAAGAGCATACTTTTGTTGGGAGAGGAAAAGACCGTCCTTGGTGCGGGTTGCAGCGATCCCAAGAAAATAGTGTAGAGGACCTAAATCACTCATGGCAAACTCAGAACTGAGAGAGGAAATGATACGCTGTAGAAGGGTGTCTGAGGAAGCTGTGAGTATGATGTCATCAACATAAAGTAATAAGAATGACATGTCATTCTTGTGGCAGTAGATGAAGAGAGAAGAATCGGAGACACTATGTTGGAAGCCGATGCGGGCCATATACTCGGAGAATCGCTGATACCAGGCACGGGGAGCCTGTTTGAGTCCATACAGCGATTTGCGAAGACGACACACATAATCAGGATGAACAGGATCAACAAACCCAGGGGGTTGATGCATGTAAACGGTCTCCTGTAGGGTCCCATGGAGAAAAGCATTTTTCACGTCCAATTGATGGATCAGCCAGGAACGGGAGAGGGCAAGGCTTAATACAGTGCGAATGGTAGCTGGTTTTACAACTGGACTGAAAGTTTCATCACAATCAATACCAGGACGTTGAGACTTACCATTGGCAACCATACGAGCCTTCTATCGCTCCAGGGACCCATCAGAATTGAATTTGTGCTTGTATAACCACATAGAACGTACCACATTAACCTCGGGAGGGCGGGGTTCCAAGACCCAAGTTTCGTTTTTAATAAGAGCATCATATTCGGCCTGCATGGCCGCACGCCAGTTAGGATCCTTGAGGGCTTGAATATGTGAACGAGGAATAGGTGAAAGGGTGGAGGTAAGAAGGTTAAGTTTTTGGATAGGTTTAAAAATTCCATTTTGACCCCGGGTAACCATGTGGTGAGTGGGATGGGGAGGGGGAGGTGGTGGGGGAGGAGGTGTAGAGTTGGTCGATGTAGGGGTGGGAGACTCATTAGGGCACTGGCCATTTATGGGAGATATAGAGATGGCGGTAGGGCTTGTGGGCGGAGATGGAGTCACCCCCGGAGGGGGAAGAGGCGTATCCACCTGTGGCACCGGGTGGGGAACACTCGGAGACTCAAGAAGAGAGCGAGAGATAGGTGAGATATCAGAGGAGACATCCAAAAAGTCATATGTGGAGGGTGGTGTAGAGGAAATAGAAGCAAAAGGAAATACGGACTCGTCAAACGTGACATGACGAGAGATGATAATTTTACGAGTCTGAAGGTCAAGACAACGGTAACCCCGATGATTAGCAGGGTAACCAAGGAAGACACATGGTGTGGACCTGGGAGCTAATTTGTGAGGGGCGGAGGAAGAGAGATTAGGATAACAGAGACATCCAAAAACCCTAAGATGAGAGTGGGAGACGGGTTTGTTGAAGAGTTTAGAGAAAGGTATGTCATTTTGGATTGTGGTGGATGGGAGAATATTAAGAAGATGAGTAGCCATGTGGAGAGCTTCAACCCAATAAGTCGGTGGGAGGTGAGCCTGAAAAAGAAGGGTGCGGACAATATTATTGATGGTGCGTATCATCCGTTCGGACTTCCCATTTTGTTGGGAGGTGCGTGGGCATGAAAAACGAATCACCATCCCGTTTGCCGCAAAAAGATCATGAAGTGGGGTATTATCGAATTCACCGCCATGGTCACATTGAAAAGCTTTTATTTCACGATTAAATTGAGTATGAACATAAGCACGAAAATGAAGAAATTTAGAGAAAGCATCGGATTTGCGGCGAAGAGGATAAACCCACAAAAATTGGGAGAAATGATCTAGAAAAATAACATAATATTTTATTCCACTCACACTAGAAATGGGAGAGGTCCAAAGATCTGAATGAATTATATCAAATGGAGACTCTATGACAGTCTCAGAACGACAAAATGAAAGTCTAACATGTTTTCCTAGTTGACATGCATGACATAAGTTGGAATGTTTGTCCTTTTTATTACAAGAAATAAAACCCCTAGAAACTAAAGACTGGAGAACTGTGTCGCCCGGGTGACCCAAACGGCGGTGCCAGGTGGAGTGGCTGGTGGTGAGGAGAGCGGTAGGTGGAGCTGCGGAAGGTGTGGGAGTGGCAGAATAGAGGTCGCCGTCACTATCACATCGGAGTAGCATTTTCCGCGTCAAAAGATCCTTCACAGTAAAGCCATTGGGGTCAAATTCAACAGAACACTTATTATCTCTAACAAATTGACGAACTGAAATAAGATTTTTAATAATTTTAGGGGACACAAGCACATTCTGAAGGTAAAGGGGACGATTGGGATTGGGTAAACAAGTGGAGCCCATATGAGTTACAGGTATCAAGGATCCATCACCGACTATAACAGAATTAGTGATGCTTTTATTAAAAACAGAATTTAGATTACCTGGTGTGGACGTCAAATGGGCGGAGGCCCCTGTATCCATATACCAACCGGGATCCTGGAGAGAAAGAGTGTTGAAGGCTTGCGGAAGGGAAGTGGTAGGCGCAATTGGAGCAACATATTGGTTGGTGGACGCAGGTGAAAACCAGGTCCATGGTAGAGAATGCTGAAGGGGTGGCGTGTGGGCCCCGTCCGAGCACGCCGGGCGCAGGGGAGGGCACCGGAACACGTGCCAAGGAAGGCTGAGGGGTGGCGGTTGAAGTGTTAGGCTGGTGCCAAGTAGGGGCTACGGGCCAGGGTGGCGGCCAGTAGAAGGGTGGCCAGACCGGTTGTGTTAGTTGAGTCGCGTTTTGTGAGGTCCTAGCTTGTTGTGGTGTGGAGTTATGGCGCCCACGACCATTACGACTCCCTTTGTTATTGTTCTTTTTGTTATTGTCGGTGTGCCGGGGCATTGAGGTGGTGGGGTAGATTGGGCTTCCGGTTGTGAGAGGGTAGGGGTGAAGAGGATAGTGGAGGAGGATGAGTGATCAGTGTGGGAGGTTATGGGTTGTCGAGGTTTGGAAAGACGTTGTTCCTCGAGGAGGAGCATTGAACGAGCTTGAAGAAAAGAGGGGAAAGGATTGCGGTGGCGAATGATGGGTCCCATATGTTCAAATTTTGAATTGAGACCATTTATAAGGTAAGTGATAAGATTCTGATCCGGGACAGGGTTGTCAATATTGGCAAGAAGGTCGGAAAGGGTTTTAATGCGGTTGCAGTAGTCATGAACAGAGGACTCACCCATTTCAATATTGCGAAGCTCGTTGTCAAGCTGAATGGCACGATCATCTTTGTTATCGCGAAAGAGGTTTTCAAGACTAAGCCATACCTCACGGGCAGTCCCGCCTTTCTTGAGAATCATTTGGAGAAGGGACTTGGTGATAGTCCCATACATCCACAATTTGACAATACCATCAAGACGTTTCCACTCTATGTCAGTTTCTCCCGAAGGAATGGAAGTGCCGTCAAGATGACCAAGAACCCCAAAACTCAAGCAATGAGTTTCAAATAATTCTCTCCATGCATCATAGTTGAGTTCGTCAAGGTCTAAGATAAAGGGTATATAGGCCTTGATGTTGTTGATGCCATAAGGCTTTTCAGGATTGATGGGTGGAGGAGGGTTGATATTTTTTCTCCGGCCATGAGATTTTTTTTTTTTTTTTGTGTGTGTGTGTGTGTGTGTGTGTGTGTGTGTGTGTGTGTGTGTGTGTGTGTGTTGTTTAAAAGAAAAGATGGGTTGTAAAATGAATGGGATAAAATGGACTTTAAGGGTAATAGGTAATAAGTGGGTTGTAGGTAAAAAGTCTTGAAAATTTAAATGGAATGGGAAAAGGTAGTAAGTGGCTGGAAGGTGAAAGGAAAAGAGGATAAGGTGGTTTAAAGGTTTAAGTCACGTGGGAAGAAAGAAAGTTTTTATTTTTTTTTTATTTTTATTTTTTTGAATAGATGAAAAGAAATAAAAGATAGGGCTTTTAGTTTTGTGAAATAGAGGACAGTAGAAGTGACGAGAGGAGTGGGAAATGAAAGGAGTGAGATATTAAAGGAGTGAGATATTAGAGGAGTGAGAGAGCACTGAGGGCCGAGTACGAAGGTTGGGTGGGTGGCGAGTAACGGCGGCAGTGGAAGCGGATCTAGGAGATCGGAGTTGGGACGGCGAAACTGTATCGACGTTCAGACCGTGACTGATGAGAAGGAGGTGACGATTTGGTAAGGTCGCTGGTCGAGAGGGATCCGGTGTCCTAGGTTGGTTGTTGGCCCGAGCAGCTGGGGTGAGAGAGGAGCAGAGAGGATGAAGAGTAGAGAGGGAGGAGCGGTGCGTGTTTTGGTGGTGGTGAGGGGACACAGGCACAGGAGAGAGAAAGGGATTAGAGAGAAAAATTAGAGAAAGTTAGAGAGTGATTAGAGGGAGGTTTAGGGAAGCTCTGATACCATGAGAATAAACGTAATTCCCCCTTGAGGGATTAGTGTTGTATTAGTCTCTTTATATAGTAATTACATGGAACAATCCAGAAGATTACAATAGTATGCAAGTATAATCTAGAATACTCTAAATATCTAGAATACTCTAAGTATTATCTAGAATACTCTAAGTATAATCTAGAGAAATACAAATATAATTAATGCTCTACATACAAAGAGGAATATTTACATATTCTGAATTATTTACATTATCAGATATAAGTAAAGAAGATAGAGTACACTTTTAGACCTTTGGATTGCTGTTCATCGGATGATATATCTCTTTATACATATCAAACTAGTGTTTGGGGTACCTCCGGACCAAAGGAATTCTTAATCTTCAATATGTAACCTCCTGAGCAAAACCAGAACTAAAATTGCGGTACTTTGAAATAATAAGAAACCACAAAAGGCATATCAAAACCAGTTTTCATACAATTTTGATTGCAGTCATGTAATATCCCGTATATTTTGGATATTTTTCGAAAAAGGTTTATTATTTTGTGAAGTAATTTATTTAGTTTTTGGAGTTATTAGATATATGTTTTAAGTGTTTTATTTTGGTTGTGTTTTGCACTTAAAACCAAAAAAGGGAATTAGAGTTTGACTTGTACTAGAATTTTTCCACCGCCTTATACCCCTCGGTTATGTCAAGTGGTCTCCTTCTCTCACATGCTCTTATTTTGGCAAGACTCCACCAGTCACTCATCACTCTCGCACAAACACCGTAACCCATGATTCTCCATCACGATTCACCACCACCATCGCTACTTTTTCTCTCTCCTGCTACTTTCCTGGTGGGTTGAATTCTTTACTGCTGGGGATCGAAGTTCGCTGCTCCTCCTCTCTCTTGTTTTCTGTTTTGGTCCGTTCTCTCTCCTCTGTTTTGTGCGAGTTGCTGTCCATGGTGGTTACCATAGATTCCGGCGACCACCAGGTGCCAAACACCGCCTAGTCGCCACCCAAGTCCTTGCCCAGTTCAATCAATTCGTTGGTTTGTGCCCTGAAACCCTAACCTAAATTAATTAGGGTCTTTGGTAATTTAAATTCTGATATGGGTGTTTAGTTACTCAATTCTGTTTATATACGTATTTACTAGATTTTTGATGACTGAATTGGAGAGTTTATGGTGCGTAATTGCTTTCGGTGGTTCGATTAGAGGTAACTTATATCTGTCTCGTACAACCCTTTGTGATTCAATTTTAGCCTAATTATGTGTATTTCGGTTTATTGAATTGTCTTTGATGTGAATTGGGGGAGCTTATGATAGGTGCAGTAGTAAGATGTATTTTATATGAAATTCAGTTTCGGCTTTGTTACAGTTCTCGCTGGTACTAATGTGTGGGTGAATTATAAAAGCATGTTTTATTGCAATTGAGTTGATTTATGAACTAGTGTATATGCTAGATGCTACGGTTGGGTTAATTATGAAACTATGTAAAGTTTGGTTTTGCCTGACTACTGAAAATGCATAAGCTTGACTTAGCAGTAGATAGACCAAGATATGCTTTTATGTGTTGGGATTGAAGTTAGTGTAGAAGGTATTCAATTGTGTCCAGCACTGACTCAGCTTACTATTTTGATGGTAGTTTTTGGGTTAGAAATGATGTTAAAGTGTATAGTTAAGATGCAGGTCGTTGCCTTTAATAAATGTGTGGGCTGATTAATGTTTTCTGTACTTCATGTATGTAAATTATGTGAGATTATAGACTTGCTAACCAAGCTCAGCAACTTTATAAGTTTACTAGAGTTATGAAGGGATAGCTAGCTTATCTCTAGAGCCTTGTGATATAATAGTGAGTAAAGAAGTAATGTCAAACAGAAAAGAAAATGACACTTAAAGTGCTCTAAAGCTATGAGCTTGAAATGAATGATATAAGCAAGTATATGACGTATAGTGTAAACGTCATAAGAAAGGAAAGAAATGAAGAGCTATTAAGATCTCAAATCAGATATAAAAAGAAGAAAGAATGCTGATATGATTGTTACTACAAACTAGCATTGAATATGTGAGTAATTATGTGATGTGTTGTGCTAAAGTCATAAGATACAAAAGAAAAGAAAAGCTACTTAAGCTACTAATAACGTAAAGTGGAAGATGGCTCTGGCAGTAGGAACCTATGGGTACTCCAGATGTGTTATATGGGAGACGTCCCCAGAGCTTAGCTGCGGTCCCCAGTTGTGACCTAGCCCCCAGTTGTGGCTATGACCCCCAGTTGTGGTCAGCAGGTGTAGCACATTTGGCCCCCAGTTGTGGCTTGACCCCCAGTTGTGGCTTGACCCCCAGTTGTGGTCAAGGATTTAAACGCCCCCGAGATGCGGCGGCCCTAGGAACCTCTCCCTTATGCCCAGTTCAGTAATGCAAGATTAATAATAAAAGTTATCTTAAGCTATCAAGATAACCGGAGTTATAGAGGTTATCTAAAGACTGATACTTACCTATGTTTTGAGAATGATTGATGATGTTATCTTCGGTGTAAATGCTATGGTATTTGTAGACGCAAAAGAAGTAGATTAAGGTGTATATATGATCTGAAGCATGTTTATACGTTTAGACTTGATTCGAATCTATAATGAGCTTTACTAGATAGATATTGGTTACTCAGTTCACGCTG
The DNA here is from genome assembly GCA_038025085.1 of Tetragonia tetragonoides. Taxonomy (NCBI): domain Eukaryota; kingdom Viridiplantae; phylum Streptophyta; class Magnoliopsida; order Caryophyllales; family Aizoaceae; genus Tetragonia; species Tetragonia tetragonoides. Next base: position 11,865,683 of record CM076139.1, read on the forward strand.
ACCCATTTCGGGCTGTCACCCACGATGTGAATCGTGTCTTTCCCTGGTGACAGATTACTTGTGTGCAGGTAGTAAGGACGCTCACAGATAGTTCAGATTGTCTTGGTAAGAACAGTTTATTTTTAGATATTAATTATGTTTTTAGCTTTCACATCAAATTGTAATAAATAGACCACCTAGTATATTTTTAAGATCATTATTAATAGTTTCAGTTGAAGAGCCTTACACTCATTCGTATGAGTGAGTGTGGGGGTAGCGCCCTGAATTTGATTAGAATCTTCGGCTGGGTTTTTGGATATGATATTATATTATTTTTGTTAAGCAGGTTTATATAAGCCTTTTTAGGCTGGTTTGTTCAGTTTTCAAACAGAACTCTGCCAGATTTTCGGCGCGAGTTTTATTTATTTTTATTTAATTATTAGGCGTAAAATTTGGGGTGTTACAAGCCATTACCAAATCACTCAAGTGACTGAATAGTTATAATATCTTGCATACTTTTGATTTAGTCCCCCCTAGCAGTAGGGATTTGTTTCACCAAGATTGTATGGGAACCTAATTCAAATAGTTCATTTTCAGAAAAAGAAAATGAAATAAAATTGACGGACTAGTGGAGTATAAGCTACTAAGCTAAACAACTTTGATTGTTCAATAATAAATAACACAAAAACTTGTATGAGGCCACCGTATATACGAAGATCACCGGGACGATCAGCTCCACATATTTAAGTGGTAATTTAGCTTGAAAATGTGGAATTTAGCTTGAAAATGTAAGGCTCTTGTTGTCTCAAGTAGGTGTTTGTGTTTGAGTACAACAATGCCATTTTGTTGAGTTCCCACACAAGAAGTTTGAGAAAACATTCCCTTTTTAAGGAATAAAGTGATCCTTCTGTAAACTCAAGACCATTATCTGATCTGATAGATTTGACATCAGTATGGAATTGTGTATTGACAAAAGCAAAAAAAGAGTCAAGCACAGAATAAGCATTGCTTTTATGAGAAACAAGAAAAGTCCAAGTAGCTGTAGAAAAATCATCTACAATAGTGAGGAAATACTTGAATCCATTATATGTAGCTTGATGATAAGGACCCCATAGGTCTACATGAATGAGATCAAAAACACTTGAAGAAACACTGGAACTATGAGGGAAAGGAGATCTATGTTGTCTGACTTGAGGACAGACTTGACAAACTGAATTAGATTTATTACAACCACTGGGAAGACAACTAATAAACCTTAACCTATCATAAGGCATATGTCCCAATCTGTAGTGCCAGAGATCAGCATCTGTCATGACTGAAGCAAGAGTAGTAGAGTGTGTTTGGGAGACAGAAGAAACTGCAGGAAGCTTGTTCTTGCAGCAGACGTAATAGAGATCATTGAGCTCTTTACCAAGTTGAAGAACCTTGTGGCTCACAGGAACCTGAATATGACATGATGTAGGAGTAAAAACAACATGAGAATTGTATTGTTTAGAGAGTTTTCCAGCTGAAATGAGGTTAAAATGGAACTTAGGGACATGAAACACAGTGTAACAAAATTTTAGGAGTTATCTGAACTGAACCAATATGTGATACAGGAATTTATCTACCATCAGGAATAGTCATAAAGCAAGAATGAACAGTTCTATAGGAAGTAAAATGATGAAGATGTGGTGTAACATGGTCAGTAGCACCACTGTCAATAATCCAGGTTAAATCAGATTATGCATTAAACAAACAGAAGCTTGTACCTGCCCTCATAGAAACTCCATTATCAGGTCTGTCAGAATGAGAATTTTCCAGAGTTTGTTTGCAGAGAAGTCCAATAAGCTGATCATGTTGCTCTTGACTGATTCCAGTAGCCAGATGAGATACAAAACTGCTAACTGAACAAGAATTGGCCTGCTTAGGATGCGAATCATTCATTTGAGAATACCCTGCAAACTTCTTTCCTCTATTCTGTAACTTGTAACATTTCTCAATAGTATGCCAAGGCTTCTTGCAGTAATTGCAGCTAAGAGAACTTGAACCTCTCCTCTCAAAATTCCCTTGACCACGAGGCTGATCATAAGAGGAAGATCTGTGTTGCTGAAACTGAGAAGGATTATGTGACATATGTTCAGAGTTCCTTTGTTGTTGAGGAAAAACAGGTCCAGATTGCTTGTAATTAGGAACAGGTTGTCTGTGTTGAGCATACATTGCTGATGCTTCAAAAGGAGCTTTAGTAATAGTAGATTGCATGCCCCTTTGCCTTTCTTCTTGCAATACAAGATTATTCGCTTGACTGACAGGTGGTAGTGGACTCATCATCAGAATGTTACCACGAATGAACTTATAATCTTGATTCAATCCCATGAGAAACTGAATCAATTGTTGAGTTTGAAGAAATTGTGCTAAAACACTTGCACTACCACAGGTACATGCTGGAATATTCATCAAGGAAGAATGCTTATCCCATAGCTTCTTCATTTTAGTGAAATAAGCAAACACATACATATTTTCTTGTACAGAAAAGTACAAATCTTGCTGTATTTGATAAATTCTTGTTCCATGACTATGACCATATCTCTGCTCTAGCTCAGACCAGACTTGTGCAGCGGAAGAACAATACAACAAGCTTTCAGATATATCTTTACTAACAGAATGTAAGATCCATGACATTACCATACTGTTGCAACGAATCCACTGAGTAAATGTAGATGTAGATGTAGATGTAGTTGCAGCAGGTTTTGTACAGGTTCCATCAACAAATCCAAGCTTGTTTTTGGCAACCAAAGCAATCTCACAGGACTTTTTCCCATGTCCATAGTTATCTCCTTCAAGAATCTGAGTAGCAAGCTTATGATCAGGATGATCTCCATGATGAAGATACAGTACATGAGAAGAATCAATTGATACTGTTTCTGTAGGCATGTCTGAAGATTGAAGAACAAATGCTGGAAATTGCGAAATCCAAAAAATCAAGCAAAATGAACTCTGATTATGCCAAATCAAAGATCGCAACACAAGAAATTGATCAAAGAAACTGTTGATCAAAAAAGAATTGAAGAATTCCTAAGATTTGATGAGCAAATCACTTGAAGAAATCAAACCAAGCGATTGACAAAGAAATGAACAAATTCTGTTTAATCAAAAACAAAAATGATGTAAAGTAAATTCAGCTAGATCGATCAATGAAACTATATTGATCAATCGAAAAATGAAAGAAATTGAGAAAACTTAGGAATTCATAGGCTTTGATACCATGTCAAACTCCATGGTTGAGCATAGAGAGAGAAAGATAATATGTGAAGTAAACCTCATGAATGAGGAGAATTCTGTTATGATTGTCCTCTGTACAACTATTGTCTAAATATATATATACAAGTGCCTGTTATTACAATAATTAACTAAAGGCTATAACAAACTAATGTAACCGACGTCTAGCTGACATGGAGTTTGTTAGAGGCTTGTGCTTATGTGGCAATTCTGTTATAAGAGAACTTGAGGGTCCCAACAGAAGAAGATACAGGAACCATAAAAACAAAGCAAAAAAAGAAATCTAACGTACCATACATGTTCGAGAAGAAAAAAGAAAGGGGGACAGACAAACAATAAACAAAATCGAAGAAAAACTATTCCACCAACCAAAGAAATCTAACAATGTACCTGACATCGTAAGAGAAGAATGGAGAGCATTGACCCCCATGGCCCTTTTTCATGGAGCAGCATGATATGTTTAATTCCCCTTAAAAGAAAGATTACCCTCAAACAGCCTTAGCCCTCTTCTTTATCGGGCATGTAACAACCCGAATTTCCGTCTAATTTAAAACCATTTACAAACACGAGTTGCAGCGAAAAAACCCTAGAAATTCGAAGCGCTACCGCCGTATTTAATGTTCAAATTAAATACAAGGCTAGAAAGAAACCAAATGTTTATATCCCAAACATACATACTAGATAATTAAATAATAACTATCTTTTCCAACTAAACTTAAAATAATTAATCCAAATGAAATAAGAAATAGTAACTATTAATTCTCATGCAAGAGAATTAATCTCATTACAAATATAAAAATCCCAATATTAAATAATTCCAAACTAAACAATAAAAGTAAATTGTTCTTAGAAGATATACTATCTTCTTTCGTCGCCTCTCCTAGCTCACACCACGAGGTACAAAATCCTGTCAATCTACTCCCCCATATAGACGAATTCCATATAGGTTCATCATAGGCCCACCATTGAAGAGAAATGGACAACAAACACAAGTAAAAAGAAAAACAACCAATCAACTACGCTGAGTAGTTCATAACCACATAGTCCATTTAAATCTCCAAGTTAAGCCAACATGCTTAAATAAAAAAAATAACGATCATGCTTTAAGAAAATAAAAGACAACATGCTTTAATTTAAAGACACGTATAAGCACCAAATAATAAATCCAATATTTACTATTATTCAATAGCCAAGTTCATTAGAGAGAAGAGAATCGCATGAATGTCAGAACCAATCGCAGAAGGCTCAACAGGATCAACAATCCTGTGCATAATAGCAAAGAGGGATCAACCGTCCCGGAGTATAGATGACTCCCGAAGTACTTCTAGATGTTCCTAAGTATGCATACCCTCTCTCAACCCTTAGGTTTACAAGAAGAACAGTTTCCCAATTAAAACCTCACTTTCCCAATTACTCATGTATGGATACAAGCTTTAACCAATTACGTTGGGGCCATAACCAATGAAATCCATGCCACGTATCAATTGACAATTCCCATTCGCTCCCTTTGGTGGATCCATTACCAAAGAAATCTTAACTCTCAATTTATCAATTCAAAGGTGATCACATAGTCAAGTAAATCACATAATCTTGGCAATTCTCAAGTAACACAATATGGTTACAATTTCCGATGGCAAATTTTACATGAATGGCATCTAGGCCTCAATTCAAAACCACCTAGTTCAATACCTTTAAGTAGGTTCCAATAGTCAAAGTTCAATTCAATTTATTGAAGTAACATGCTTACTAACATGAATCCACATGCTTACAAACATGATACAAAATAGCATTACAAGCTATATTCCAATTGAACAATTATTAACATAATTTTCGTTCAATAAACCAATAAATCATGCATCTCCTCACATGAATATCAACAAGTAGACATTGCTACACAAAGTGAATTTCCAACATATTACATGCATTCACTAATATAATTCTATACGAATTATCACAAGGAAATAAATATCAATTATCCCTTTCCAAAATACGCATAAGTCCAAATATGAATTATCATTCTCAATCCAATACCAGACAAAATGAATACAAATTCCACTAGTCATGAATTATGACAATGAAATTACATAATTCACCAACCAATACTAGACAATGAATTACATAATTCATCAAGACATGAATTACCTTTAGCAATAAGGCAATCTAATCAATCAAACAACGTAAGCTCCTTACGTTCAAGTGCGGTCAACGGGCCCTAACAAATCCACAATACACCAATAGTCAAAACTTTGACTTCTAAACCTCTTTATTAAACTTTAAAGATGATTTAGTACCCTTAATTAAATTAATTAAGTTGCTGGAATTTTCAGTTACTCATGCATGCTCAAAGTTTCCGAAATCCATTTACATAAACTAAATTAGGAAACTTTCCAAAACCCTAAAACAAGTCAACAAGTCAAACCTCACAACAAGTCAAAACACCACCACCATCACCACCACCAGCAGACCCGCTGGTGGCCCGCCGGCTGGCTTCTGGCGGAGCACGGCTGGGTCGTGCGTCGCGCAGGCTTCGGCCGTGTGACTCTTAAATTATTCTTTTTTTTTTTTTGTTAGTCAATTTAACAAATCCAAATCTAAATTAAATCCGAATAATTAATAAATTTTCAGATTTAATAAATCACAAGATCCAACCTTTTAAACTCATACTTTGATTCAATTCAATAAAACAACAAACCCAACCCTAATCATGATCCTATTATGCAAAAACAATAGAATCTAGCAAACCCTAGGCAAAACATAAATTAGGGTTTACTCATACAAAACTAGGGTTCATTAAAACTCATACTTGAATCAAAATTAAAGCATTTAAGAATCAAAACAAGTTAAGAACACTTACTTGGAAATCAAAAGGATTAAACTTTGAACAAAAGGATGAATTGTGAAGAGTGAAAAATCTCCTTCTTCTTCCCCTTGGATTTTCGGTCGTGAGAGTGAGTGAGAGAGAGAGGCGTTTTTTTTTTTGATTTGGTAAAGAGTCAGTTGATTTAGAAGTTGAGTGTATTTAGGAACTAAATACACTCCTTCTTTCCTAAAACCTCTCCTAAAATCACTCCACCATCCAACAGTTTAGGAGCCCAAATACTTTTATTTGTTTTGGCGCATTTATATTTTAATTCAGTCCAAAACCAAAACCCAACATTAATTAGGCACTTTAAACATTTATGTGCCCAATTAATTATTTAAATTTGAAATCGCATTTTCTTTTTAAGTAATTATTATTCTAAAATGAATAATAATACGGGGTATTACTGGACAGCTGGATAAAACGAATTGATTCCACTTCTGCATCGGCTTTTGCACCCTAGGCAACATTAGATTTTAAGGCATAGTATATAGTTTTCCTATCATAAGGACTACAAACTCTGCTTTAATGAAACACAAAGTAAAAAGGTAGCATAACACAATAATAGTATGCATAACTCAAAGAAAGATATTCACTATGCCACCCACTAAAAATTAGAAATTTACACTTTAGAGTCCAGAATATCACCAACAAAGGACTTGCTAACAACATGTTTTATTGGAAACAAACGAGCACCCTCAGCGAAATGAACACAGAAAACATCAAAAACAATCTTCCATTCATCTTCATCGGAAGAGTTACAACCATACACGGTGTTTACTAATCCAAGCGGTCCAACTGTCGCCCATGGAGTCCCTGATATGTCATTGAAAAAGTAAAAGGTTTCGCCCCTTCAACTTCATACTTTATGCCTTTGATAGTCATTCAACGTTTAATATGATGGATCATTGTGGAAACGTTTCCTTTCACTAATCTCGACATGTCCTTAGCCGAATATCACACCCACACCACTCCATCACTTGCTCAACCCATACCCGGTCTCACATACTTTGAGCCGGATCCTGATACACCATCGCAGCTCAACCCAACCAAACCCAACCCAGCCTCATGACCCGGATCAACCCAACGACTCCTACAGGTCAGCCCATCCAGCCCTCAATTCCGTTGACTCCTACAGGTTTAATCAACCCATCCTCGGACCCTGAAAATCAAGAAAATCCAGCACCGCAACCTTTGGGTCGTGGCCATCGTACTAAACAAGCCTCGGTGCTAATGTTCTTGAGCTGGATCTCAGCAATATCAAGATCTGTGAATAGAAAATATTCTTTTTCCGAGAGACAATACACCATCCATGCCCAGCTCAAGCTTGACCACCTATCAAATAATGCCCCCACATGGTTGGGCATTTCGAGAACCCTATCCATTTGAACAACCTCATTAGCCCTTGTCACATTAGTAATATCCTCCTGCTTGAGAATTCTTTTCCTAATACTCTTATCATAATAGAACAAATCAGCACACTCATCACGTACACTCATTGATTCATTGTTGCCTCACTTCAACTATAGGTTCTGAGTCCAGAATATCACCAACAAAGGACTTGCTAACAACAAGTTTTATTGGAAACAAACGAGCACCCTCAGCGAAATGAACACAAAAAACATCAAAAACAATCTTCCATTCATCTTCATTGGAATAGTTACAACCATACACAGTGTTTACTAATGCAAGCGGTCCAACTGTCGCACATGAAGTCCCCTGATATGTCATTGAGAAAGTAAAAGGTTTCGCCCCTTCAACTTTATACTTTGTGCCTTTGATAGTCTTTCAACGTTATTGACGAAACGTTTCCTTTCACTAATCTCGACATGTCCTTAGCCGAATATCACACCCACACCACTCCATCACTTGCTCAACCCATACCCAGTCTCACATACTTTGAGCCGGATCCTGACACACCATCGCAGCCCAACACAGCCCAGCCCAACCCAACCCAACCCAACCCAGCCTCATGATCCGGATCAACCCAATCCGCCCCCTACAGGCCAGCCCGTCCAGCCCCCAATTCCGTTGACTCCTACAGGTTTAATCAACCCATCCTTGGACCCTGAAAATCCAGAAAATCTAGCACCACAACCTTTGGGCCGTGACCATCGTACTAAACAAGCCTCGGTGCGACTAGCTGACTATGTATGCACCAATTTGATTTGACCGCCAGATACCTCTTTCTCTCTTCCATCCACGCCGTCTTCATGTACTCCTTATCCACTTTGTAATTATGTATATTTCACCATAAATTTCACACGGCTTGTCATCAGGTCTTTTTAATTGAAGGTAAAGTGAACACAACTCAAGTAGAGGCCCAACTCTAATATGATCAACACCTCTGATCCTTTCCTCATTACATCTCTTAACCATACCGTCCTAACAACTCCAGAAAAAAGGATCACTCGAAGGAAGATTCACATTGGAAGAAAACATTTGCAAATCATCCATTTTAACCACTGGATATTTATCAACAAGAAAGTGAAGACGCCTATCTGAAAATATGGCACTCTTGCCTAAAGGATTAAAATGAGGTCACTTTAGAAGCCAAGAACAGAAAATCAATGCTAAAGCAGAAACTTAGTAAGTTTGTAAAATAAATCAGCAAGTATTAGAGCAAATTCCAATTTGAACAATTTCCTAGTACTTCCCAATTCTCAATTTCGAAACCCTAGAACTAAAGAAGAAATTAAAAAAATCGAAAGAGGAGAGAGAAATACCTTCCATTAGGATATAGTAGATATGGATTTTTGGCGCGATGACCACAAGGAAGCTTCTTACAATTCATACGCTAACGATGTCCAAGGGTCTAATTAATGAACTTTTTTTTTTCTCCTTTGAGTGCGTTTGGCCTAATCAAAGGGTACCTCCTAACGACCAGCCTGGGCTATTCAACTTGGAATGGGCGTAAAATAGAAACAACGTAGTTGGTTTGATTCAATGGGTCGGGCTTGATTAAATATTTAAAATGGTTATTATGGAAGTATCTTTAATTTTTGAAGGTCGAGAAACAAACTATATGAATAAAGAGCGAATCATGTGTAAGACTAACAAAAAAAGTCACTATTTAGAAATATAGTGGTCACTTAGTATGAGCACTGACCCTCGTTTTACTAAAAAGTGACCATTGTCTTATTGCAAGGTATAAATATAATGTAAATGAATTAAAGCTCATCGAGTTATTTTGGTTTAGCAATTTGTTTTTTTTGCTTGACTATTCTCGTGAGATAGTAATATGTTCGGGCTAGTTCGATTGGGATCGAGACATTCAACATGCTTGTCTAGCTTTGCAATATCTTCAGCATTCACGGTTCAAAAGCTTCAAAATACAATTGTATTGTGCTATCAATGAAGTTGCAATATCTTCAACAATCGCGCTTCAAAAGCTTCAAAATATAGTTGACTTGGGATATCAATGAAGTTGAGACCAATTAACAACATATATACAAAACACTAGAGTAAATTACTCGTCAGACTTCAAAGGAATAAGTCATTTCATCCGCACCTTTCCAATTTCTTCAGTGATAGAAGTTTTATGTTTCTCATTCTTGATCCCTTTCAGTTTCAGGGCAACATCTACAATATTGTAGGATTACTTTATTAAATTTTCAAACAGCTAGCTTAATGAAACCAAATAAAAAAGAATATTAAGATCATTAATCATAATCTTTCGCAGAAGAAAGGAGAATCGCAAGAACGTTACGAACACTGCTAATGTTCTTGAGCTGGATCTCAGCAATATCAAGATCTGTGAATAGAAAATATTTTTTTTCAGAGAGACAATACACCATCCATGCCCAGCTCAAGTTTGACCACCTATTAATCAATGCCCCCACATGGTTGGGCATTTCGAGAACCCTATCCATTTGAACAACCTCATTAGCCCTTGTCACATTAGTAATATCCTCCTGCTTGAGAATTCTTTTCCTAATACTCTTATCATAATAGAACAAATCAGCACACTCATCACATACACTCATTGATTCATTGTTGCCTCACTTCAACTATAGGTTCTGAGTCCAGAATATCACCAACAAAGGACTTGTTAACAACATGTTTTATTGGAAACAAACGAGCACCCTCAGCGAAATGAACACAAAAAACATCAAAAACAATCTTCCATTCATCTTCATCGGAAGAGTTACAACCATACACAGTGTTTACTAATGCAAGCGGTCCAACTGTCGCCCATGGAGTCCCCTGATATGTCATTGAGAAAGTAAAAGGTTTCGCCCCTTCAACTTTATACTTTGTGCCTTTGATAGTCTTTCAACGTTATTGACGAAACGTTTCCTTTCACTAATCTCGACATGTCCTTAGCCGAATATCACACCCACACCACTCCATCACTTGCTCAACCCATACCAGGTCTCACATACTTTGAGCCGGATCCTGACACACCATCGCAGCCCAACACAGCCCAGCCCAACCCAACCCAACCCAACCTAACCTAGCCTCGTGATCCGGATCAACCCAATCCGCCTCCTACAGGCCAGCCCGTCCAGCCCCCAATTCCATTGACTCCTACAGGTTTGATCAACCCATCCTTGGATCCTGAAAATCCAGAAAATCTAGCACCGCAACCTTTGGGCCATGACAATCGTACTAAACAAGCCTCGGTGCGACTAGCTGACTATGTATGCACCAATTTGATTTGACCGCCAGATACCCCTTTCTCTCTTCCATCCACGCCGTCTTCATGTACTCCTTATCCACTTTGTAATTATGTATATTTCACCATAAATTTCACACGGCTTGTCATCAGGTCTTTTTAATTGAAGGTAAAGTGAACACAACTCAAGTAGAGGCCCAGCTCTGATATGATCAACACCTCTGATCCTTTCCTCATTACGTCTCTTAACCATACCCTCCAAACAACTCCAGAAAAAAGGATCACTCGGAGGAAGATTCACGTTGGAAGAAAGCATTTGCAAATCATCCATTTTAACCTCTGGATATTTATCAACAAGAAATTGAAGACGCCTATCTGAAAATATGGCACTCTCGCCTACAAGATTAAAATGAGGTCACTTTAGAAGCCAAGAACAGAAAATCAATGCTAAAGCAGAAACTTAGTAAGTTTGTAAAGTAAATCAGCAAGTATTAGAGCAAATTCCAATTTGAACAATTTCCTAGTACTTTCCAATTCTCAATTTCGAAACCCTAGAACTAAAGAAGAAATTAAAAAAATCGAAAGAGGAGAGAGAAATACCTTTCATGAGGATATGGTAGATATGGATTTCTGGCGCGACGACCACAAGGACGCTTCTTCCAATCCATACGCTAACGATGTCCAAGGGTCTAATTAGTGAACTTTTTTTTTTCTCCTTTGAGTGTGTTTGGCCTAATCAAAGGGTACCTCCTAACGACCAGCCTAGGCTATTCAACTTGGAACGGGCGTAAAATAGAAACAACGTAGTTGGCTTGATTCAATGGGTCGGGCTTGATTAAATATTTAAAAAGGTTATTATGGAAGTATCTTTAATTTTTAAAGGTCGAGAAATAAACTATATGAATAAAGAGCGAATTATGTGTAAGAATAACAAAAAAAGTCACTATTTAGAAATATAGTGGTCACTTAGTATGAGCACTGACCCTCGTTTCACTAAAAAGTGACCATTGTCTTACTGAAAGTATAAATATAATGTAAATGAATTAAAGCTCATCAAGTTATTTTGGTTTAGTAATTTTTTTTGTTTTTTTTTTTTTTTTTACTTGACTAATCCCGTGGAATAGTAATATGTTCAGGCTAGTTTGATTGGGATCGAGACATCTGATTTCTAGTTGTATTTTAGAAGCTAAAGCGAAGGCTAACTAGATCCATGAACAGAGAAACAAAACAAACCTTGATTTAGGCATTTAGCTTACTCCTCGCTGCATTAAACTATCTATTCACACTAGAAAGAACTCAATTAAATATTGACAACAATATTAGCCACACATTTAGCCTTGTAATCTGAACTTCCTTAGGGAGAAACCTGTGTTGCAATCTTTTCCTTTGTCAATTTTTGTGTCTATTAGTAGTGAAAGTATACGCTTGACAAAAGGTTCAATGATTATTTGAGTTATTAGACTTATAGCTTGCTCCACTCATCTATGCCAAGCTTCACAAAGTTTCTCAAGCGTATGCATACATTTCCTATACTTCAGAATGTTTCTCATCCTATGTTTAGGTATACCGTCTCAGCAATTTATGCAAAGCTAACATAACAGCAATCCAATGGTCTAAAAGTGTACTCATCTTCTCACCATAAGTAGTATTTTCAAGTCTTGTTTACATAATATCAGCAATTTATTCAAAGCTAACATAACCAAATTAACTTCCACTCATTACATGTGACCCCTTTTCAGATAGTTTGCAGAAACAAAGTCTAAATTATATATCAGTAGAAACCTTGCAAAAGACAGGGCCTAAATTCTACACTCTACTTGGACAAGCACTCCAGCAAGTAGATTCCAACAAAAGAAACACCCAACCAGCTGATGGTCACATAAAACTTCTTGCGCTTTCTCGACGGGAGTCACAACAGTAAACTTCTTGTGAATCGTCCATGCATCCACGAGTAAGAAAAATAAATGGAACAATGAAGTCAGTCACCATATATTGAACCAATCATCCCACTACTTTGGAGAGTATAAAAGTAACAAAACACAAAAGGATCAGTAAACAGCAGGCAGTGTCAACCTCCTAGAATCATCAGATCGACCACTAATTACCATGAACATCAAAACAGGTTTATTACTTAAAAATCAAAGAACAGCTGAAAAATGTGCCTCTTATGGCTGACAAGATACCAATACCGGTTGCACAATTAATCATACAAAATCAAAACATGCAATTCTAGCCATAAATGTCATATGAGGTTGACAACCACAAATTACTCAGACCAAACATTTTTTCTGCCACAACAATGCAACACATGCAAGTTCAGACTATTACAAGGCTTACATACCATGCATCTTAATCCATCAAGCACCAAACCCGCAACACCTCAAATTAGCAGCTACTCTAGAAGATGGGTAATGGTGGAAGAAAAAGATGAGCAACGGTAGAGGCTAAAGCCATATTTGGAACCTTCAATTACTTCCACCAACCATCCATCTTGGTGATTTACATAATGGGGAAAGAATAAGGCAGGAGGCAACCATTACAAATAAGACAACAATTTGTGTTGCTTACTACAAACTATTAACAAACGACAACAATTCTAAGCATAACCATATCTCAAGACCAAGATAAAACTCACGTACACGTAACACAAATAAATTGAAAACACAAGCTAGAAACGGGCCGTAAAAAAGGATAATTGCAAACTTACCTACCAGGAAAAGAACAGCTACCTCCTAATAACAATTTGCTTACGTTTCCCATTCTAAGCCAATATCGAGAACACAGTCTGATGACTCAATAGTCTCGAAAGATTTGCCAATCTCAATTTTCACACTGGAGTTCAAACCTTGACCATCAACTCCCATGGATAGATTTATGCTAAAAATTAGACTAGAAGTTGATGGCACAGTAATCACGGATCTGGAAAGCTCTAGATGTGAATCATCCACAAGCTGGAACGAATTGTTTTCAGTCTTACGAAAGATTACACTAATAATTATCTTCGTAGTAGCCGGGTCGAATAATCGTAATTGTCATACTGAGCAATAATAGTCCCATGAACATTAGATCGAGAACCTTTTGGTTTGCAGAGAACATTCACGGTAACTTGTACCGCAGAAGGAAACATCATGTAATGCATAGCCGCAAAACCAGATTTGCCTTCAAAGATAGAGCATAAGCGTCTATCATACCATGATATACCAGATACACCCGATTCAATACTTGCTTCAACCCACGACATATGACCCTTAATAAATAAACATCCATCAACATCCCTAAGGTCAAACTTCATTTCTAACGGATCGCGACGAAAAACAATAAGAGGGTCTATTGTATATAAAATCTATTGTCTTTGGGCAATTCTGCAGCATTATCTTTTTCTCTATGAAAGATGTAACTAGTGCTATAATTACAAGTAACTTGAATTGTTCCATAAACTTTCAAAGTATGGCGACTTTTACAACCAATGAAAATCGAGAATACTTCTGTTAATGGAACGCCACATGGTTCAGCAATAGATGGAGTCCTAGTGAAACAAAAATTTGCATAATCAATCATCATTTAAGAAATATAAAAATGGAACCAATAATAGAATGCACAGACAATGGAGAGTAACCTACCTAGAGATGCTCAATGAGGACGAGGATGTTTCATGAAAACATAAAAGAGACGTGAAAGTTTGACGTAGGGTCTGGGTTGACAAGAGAAAATACTAAGAATTCAAATGAGAAATTGAAAACAAAATCTAGCCAAAAAAAAATGAAAACTTACCTTCTGACGTTTCCGTTGCTTCTCAGTGTTGTCATGGATTCCTTTTGAAGGAATTGGGTACTGCCATAACACTTTCACTTTAATATCAAAATTATTTTCTGCCAATATCCGATTGGAATCCCAAAAATCATTGGCGGTATATACTGCGTTGTCTTTGATAATTGGGCGTTTGGTGTCAAAATCAAATAACACCAACCGCAAAACAAGTGAAGAATATTGCTGGAAGAGCAAGCCAACATTTAGATAGAGGGATAGCCTTCCCAATTTGTACTCGTTCAAACTCCTTGAAGTTTTTCTTAAAGAGTGTGGTAGAACAATCATGGATCCCATACGTGTTGTCGGATCGGGCAATGACGTGTCCATAAAGATTAACATATCTATCATCTTGATCCTTCACAGACGACTTCTCTTTCACATAAAGATACACACAAAGCATCACACCATAACGAATATCAATGTAACTCACAATGGCTGCTCCATCTTACCATGAACAACTTTCATTTTAGAATGTTCAAGATGATCATTTAGATCAAAATATTTTTCTTCATCTTCATGAACAAAAGTAAAACGCCCCCTTGCAATGACAGCATCTTTTTGGGCTTTATCACGCAATTCCAATTCTAACCAATTAAGTTTATGAAATTTCTAATAATCGTCACCAGATTTAACTTCCTGAGGATTGCTACGTGTCTGATGGTAAATTTCATAAGAAATATCTTTTCTATTTTCTCCAGCATGCCCATAAACCTCACCATATATAAGTCATGGTTTGTCATCAGATTTTTTTTTAAAGATGCGGACAGAGCACACCTCAACTAGAGGTGCTGCTTGTATATGCTCGGGACCTCTAATCCTATGTTCATGAAGTGTTTCCACCTGACCCTTCAAACATATCAGATAATATGGATCATTCTCGAGAAGAACTAGATATGAACGGAGTCTTGGCAAGTCTTCTTTTTTAACCTCTGGGTATTTATCAAGAAGAAATTCGAAATTCATATCTGAAATATGGCACTCCCCCTACAGGCTACAAGATTAGAATGATGACACCCTGTTATATGTCACAAGAACCCAAGAACAGAAAACCAAGTCAAGAAATGCTACCACTAAATGATCCAGGAACTACATGCAACAAGCCAACACATAATATATGTCATCATAAAAACGGGAAAATCCATAAGGAAGAAAACTAAACATAGTTAAACTTGTAAAATAAACTACCAAGTATCAATAATCAAAGTAATTCCCAATTTGAACAATTTCCTAGTATTCCAATTCTCAATTTTGAAACCCTAGAATTAAAGAAATGAAACAATATCGAAAGGAGGACAGAGAAATACCTTCGATTAGGAATGGTAGATTAGGGCTTCTTTAGACTAGAATTTGGGGTGGCACGGAGATAGTGAGGCTTCTCCACAGTTTGGAAGAAAGAAGAGACAAACGGATAGAATAACGGGTTAAACTTAACCGTGAGACTTCTCTTTTCTTTTCTTTTCTTTTTTTTTCTTTTTTCTTTTTTCTTTTTTCTTTTTTTCTCTTTTTTCTTTTTTATTTTTTCCCCCGGAGGTGAGATTGTGAGAGACCCACTCACCAACTGACCAAGAGGCAAGAGCCCTTCTTTTAAGACTTTACTTAATTTTTTTTTCCTTTCTTTCTAATCTACTGGTATTAGGGGTGCAGCAAGTCTTGAGATCAACTCACAAAATGATGGGGTCACTATTTTTATTTTTATTTTTGGTTCACAACCAAGGGTATTCGCCGTCGACCACATCGACTATTTCCCCACGCTGACTTGTAGGCACCTCAAAGGGTGATTCGAATTCTCGACCTTGGTTAAGGATGAATGAGTCATTACTACTCAATCACACCTCATTGGTTATAATGTGGTCACTATTTAGTAATGTAGGGATTACTTATTATGAGCAGTGACCCTTATTATACTAAAAAGTGACCATCATCTCACGAAAAATTAAAATAATATTAATACCGTCTTAAATAAGTTGTTGTGCAAAGAATAAGTAGAAAATCCGGGCATAAAACATGGTTTATCATCCAATATTTTTAAAAAAATTCGGACAGAGCAGACCTCAACTAGAGTTGCTGTTCTTATATGCTCAGGACTTCTAATCCTCTGTTCAAATCTGAAAATATGGCATATGTAAACCTGCCACATACAAGATTGGAATTATGTTTGCTATAAGTCACAAGAACATAACAACAGAAAACAAACTCAGTAAGTCTTGTGTGAGACCCCCTTACAGAAAAATGGAGTTACCATGTAGAAATGTAGGGGTCTTTATGGTTGTTTCATTGAAAAGTGACCAAAAGTTACAAAAGACCGTCTTATAGAAGTTTTTGTACAAAACAGCAAGTCTTGTGTGAGACAATCTCACAAAAAGTTGGAGTCACCCTTTAAAAATGTAGGGGTCACTTATTATGGTGAGCAGTGATCCTTTTTTCAATGAAAAGTGACCCCGTCTTACTAAAAGTTACAAAAGACCGTCTTATAGAAGTTTTTGTACCTCTGAAAGCAAGGGAGAGTTTTTCTTTTTTCTTTTTCTTTATTTTTTTTCCTGAGGTGAGACGGTGAGATTTGACTTTGACAGACCGAGTGATCGAGATCCCTTCTTTTCGCTTTGCTGTTATTTTTTTTTATTATTTTCCTGAGAAGGTTAGTTTTGTTGATTGGGTGATAGTCAAAGGGTAGTATGGTACAATAATTTGGAAAATTGAACATTAATGATACCACATTTGGCCTTTATTTTTTGGAAAAAGAACTCTATTAAATAACAGCAAGTTTTGTGTGAGACCAAATCACAAAAAAGGGGTCATTATTTAGAGATGTAGGGGTCACTTATGGTGAGTAATGACCCTTGTTTTATTGAAAAGTGACCCCGTCTTACCAAAAATTTTAGAAAGACCATCTTATATAAGTTTTTGTGATTAAGTAAAGAGTAAGTCTTGTGTAAGATCAACTCCTAATAAAATGGGGTTACTATTAAAAAATATAAGAGTCTCTTATTATATCAATCGTGAGCATTTTACAATGATTTTCTTGTTCCATAATCCTTGTTTTATTATGGAACAAGAAAATCATTGTAAAAGACTTTTCAGATATCATTATACTGTTGTGCCTTTCATTATAAATATCACGTGAATTGCACAGGTAAAAACTAGTTATCTCAAATATTACTTGCGTTTATGTTGCTGGATTTCTCTCACTCACACACACATGTAAAACAGAAGATTCCTAGTGGATGTAGTAAATCCGCCGTAAGTTGTGGCAATAGTAGGGCAGGAGGCATGCATAACAGATAAAACAACGGTTTCTGCGGCTTACTACAAACTATCAACAAACGGGAAACAACAAACTCCAACAATTAAAAACAAATGGCACGGACCAATAATAAACATAACTATATCTCAAGATGAAGGTAAAAGTCACATGTAACCCAACATAAACTGAAAACATAAGTTAGAAACATGCCGTAAAAATAACAATTGCAAATTTATCAGGAAAAGAATAGCTACTTTCTGATAATAATTTGCGTATGTTTCTCATTCTACAATGGATTTTAACCTAAACCATCGACTCCCATGGATAAATTCATGTTAAAATTAGTCTAGAATTTGATGACACAATAATCACAGATATGGAAAGCTCTAGATTGATGTGAATCATCAATAATCTACAACAAATTGTTTTCATTCCTTTGAAAAAGATACAATCCAATAGTTATCTCTTTGGTTGCGGGTCGAATAATCGTATTTGTTATACTGAGCAATAATAGTCCCGTGAACATTAGATCTAGAACCTTTGGGTTTGCACAAAAAAAAAACATTCACAATAACTTGTATTGTAGAAGAAAAACATTGTCTAATCAGAGACGAAGCCAGGATGCCAGTTGAGGGGGGCCATTCTAGTGGGTAAAGGCAAAGTCAAAAAGAAAAACAAGATTAAAGACACAAAACATCTAAGATGCTTGTTTGGAAGCTCGAACTCTTGACCACAAGCACAGTAAATCAAGCCTCAACCACTAGGTCAGTAGATAATTTGTGATACTACTTGCCAATAATATTATTAGTACCAAAAACATGACAGGGGCCATGGCCACTGTAGGCCCTGCTGCTGCTCCGTCACTGTGTCTAATGCTTAGCCGCAAAATGACTTTGAAGAAATAGCATAAGCGTCTATCATACCATGATATACCAGATACATATGAGTATTTGCGTCAATCCACGACATACAACTCTTAATCAATAGTGTCATTAACATGGTTAATTTCAATTTCATTTATTACGGATTGCGACGCAAAACAATCGGAGTGTAACCAACTTAGAGATCCTCACACAAAAAATTATTTATTTCTAACTTTTTTTTTTCTTTTTCCTGTAAAAGATAGATATTAAATGTCTGCCTTACCATGAAATGTCAGACGCATTTAAATTGATGTTTGTATCCACACCAAACTGTAGTCCTTAATTGATAAAACTCCTTCAACATCCCTCAAATTCAATTTCATTTTTAGTGGATTCCCGCGCAAAACAATAGCGGACTCCACTATAGGTAAGTATCTAAAGTCGCTAGACAACTCTAAAGCATTATTTATCTATTTCTTGAAGATGTAACCCGTACGATGATTACATATAACTTGGATTGTGCCATACAGTCTCAATGTTTCACGACTTTTACAACCAATGAATATATAGAGCACATCTCTTAACGGAGTTCCACCTAAATTAGTGTCAATAATAGACGACGCTAATGGACTTCCAGTAAAACAAAATTAAAAATCAATCACAATTCACGAAAATAAATATAAAGAAGACAATAAATAAAGGTTGCATAGACAATATGGAGTAATTTACAAGGTGCTTGGTGAAAAGATAAAAGAGATGAAAAAGCTCGACGCAAGGGGTAGGGTGACGATCAAAATGGAAAAAATAATAATTCAAATTAGAATTGGGAAACAAATGAAAAAAAAATTCAAATTCGAATTGGAAAACAAATGAAAAAAAGCAAGACCCAATTCTTCTTAGTGTCACCCTCGTCTTTTACAATTTCTTTTGAAAGAATTGGAAACTGCCACAACACCAACACACCCTTAATTAATGTTTGTGTCAACCCACAACCTATTAACCTTGATTGAGAAAACCACATCAACAGCTCTCAAATCAAATTTCATTTTCTCTTAGACAATAAAATAACGGTAAGTATCTAAAGTCGCTAGACAACTCTAAAGCATTATTTATCTCTTTCTTGAAATTGAACACGTACGATGATTACATATAATTTGGATTAATTCATAGAGTCTCAATGTTTCACGACTTTTACATCCAATGAATATCGAAAGCACCCATCTTGACGGAGTTCCACATTAATGTCAATAATAGACGACGTTAATGGACTCTCAGTAAAACAAAATGAAAAATCAATCACAATTCACGAAAATAAAAATAAAGAAGACAATAAATAAAGGTTGCATAGACAATATGGAGTAATTTACAGGTGCTTGGTGAAAAGATAAAAGAGATGAGAAAGCTCGACGCAAGGTGTAGGGTGACAATCAAAATGGAAAAAATAATAATTCAAATTAGAATTGGGAAACAAATGAAACAAATTCAAATTAGAATTTGAAAACAAATGAAAAAAAGCAAAACCTGATTTTTCTTAGTGTCAGATAAAACCACATCAACAGCGCTCAAATCAAATTTCATTTTCTATTAAATAATAATATAATCTAACCCAACGTAACACAACACAAACCCTAACACTTTAATAATTAAGTGCAGGGAATTTCTTTTGCCAGACCTTACTCTAACAAATGTAGGTGGACCATAGAGCAATTGTAGATGCGCGCATATCAAAGTCTAACAGATACTCCAAATTTGTTGTACATGTGTGATGTGCGACTGCGTGTTTTGAAGTGAAATGAAGAACGATATTCTTTTTGAATTGGGCGGCCCGCGAAATCCCGTTTGTCTTATGTTAACGGTGTCGAACTGGGCCTCGTCCAACCATAATAGTTTGACGCAGGTCCAACCAATAATCACCTAAAGTGCATTCAATTAATTATCGGTAGGATAGTGTAGGATAACGTCTTATTTAATTGAAAATTTTATACTACTAAAATTTGCTATTTTTGGTAACGAATGGACATTTCTAAAAAAACAACAAGAAGCCTTTCTTTTTTGCTTCTCATCTTCCTCTCTCAAATCCTAATATTTACTAGGGCAAATTTTCAGGCCGGGAGGGCCGATTTAAGTTATTCCCGGCCTATAATTCATGTTTTCCACCTCCTTTTGCCATTGATTTCTAGTTTTTGCACTCTAAGTGGAATAACTTTTCTCTCCATTTTGTGGAGTTATTAGGGATTTTCGTTTTTTTTTTTCCTTTTTATAGGATTCTCTCTTCGCCTATTGTGCGATTTTGTAGCAAGTAAAATGAATTCGGGGGCCGGATATGCACAAGATCGATGGTATCATATAACGTTTTGTGAGCAAACAATTACGGTACTTGCGGTGAAGATCTCCACTTCCTTTAAAGATTAAGTATCAAATGAAGCACATGGTTACTATGCATGTTGGGAGTCATGCTCGGGTATTCTAGTCAACTGTTTTGTTAGCAAATTTGATCTTATTACTATTGATTTAGTATATTTTAGGGTTATTTTCGATGTAGATACCGTATGGCAATATCCTGATATATCAGATACACCTGATTCATTATTTGCGTCAAACTACAACCTATAACCTTTTATCAATTAAGGGTCATCGTCACTGAGGTCAAATTTCATTTCTAACGGATTGCGACACCTTTTAAACAAAAATTCTTTTATAGGACGGACTAATACATGAGCTTATAAACAGATCGGCACACGTTTTAATTTCTTTTTGTAGTGGTTATTGTTATCCAACTCTTATGAAGTCGGATCGAGTTAGTACTCAATCCCCCACTCGTTTCCATGCTTCTTTTTTTTTTCCTTTTTTTTAAATTTATGTTTTCCAATGATTTTATTTTAAATTGATATTTTGCTGATATATGTAAACAATACTTGAAAATACAAAACTAATGGATATATTATCCCAACTCTTATATTATCATCTCTTTTTTTTTTTTCTTTTACTGGCGGTATCACTTTTGACATATGGTGGTATCACATGTTTGCTTACAGGTATGAGGTCTTCTGTAACTTTTGGTGAGACGAAAATAACTTTTTAGTAAAATAATGATCGCGATTCACAATAAGTGACCCCAACATTTCTAAATAGTGACCCCCAATTTATTTTGAGTTCATCTCACATAAGACTTAATCTGTTGGGGATTTTACGCCCCACTACCATACTACTTTGAGCACAGCGGAAGCACAATAAGTAAAATACACAAGACAAATAAACAAACACAATATTTAACATGGAAAACCCTCTCAACTAGGGAAAAACCACGAACCACAAATTCACTACTAATCATCATCAAAGATAGAGTTACATTGCTAGACACTCAAATACTAATATCTCAATCTCCTCTAGCTAGTAAGTGACCCTACCCCCTCACACACTCATATCTTTGATGACCTCACAACCCTTCCACTACTACTACCCCACATATGGCTCTATGCACGGGAAAGCCACAAAATCATTCCCTACTCATAACCTAACTTTTGAGGTTAAAGCTAAAAACTCTGCACATAACTTTTGAGGTCAAAGCTAGAAACCCTTCACTTCAGTAGTTGGGTTTTCTACACACCCGCACACTCACACCTCGCATAGCTTTTGGGAAATGTTATAAACCCTTCAACTCTTCAACTGCAACAAGGGAGCTCTCTCTCTCTACCTTGAGGCAAAGCCAACTTTTCCAATCTATTACCACCTATATTTATAGGCCTCCATAAATACTCATCTTTCCATATAACTGCTACTCCTTACACAATTAGGAAACTACTACCATATAATTAAACAACCAAATAATACTATTATATTCCTACCAATATTAATATTCTTCTACTACTAAATTCCCACAACCAAACCCACGTAATCTTCCACTAGCAACCAAAGTCTTCAAGCTTCCATAAAATTTACCAACCAAGAAATAAGACACCTTTCCAAAGCCTACTTCACGTAAATACATCCATAACGCAATCGGCTAATCTAGCCGAAACTCTTCACCACACATGACTTTCTAATTAATCAACATCTAAATTAACACCCAAAACTTTTCAATTTGTCACCAGTAAAATATATTGGCGTGGAATATATTAAAAACCCTAACAAACCTCCCCTCACGCCAATATACGTCATTGAAACTCGATCAACAAACAATACCGCGATGCCTCCCCTCGAGCTCCAACCTCTAGTACTCGATCGTCTTCATCTTCTTCTTCAATCTTCTACTCTTGTGTACTCTTCACCACATCTTCATCTTCACCGCAGAATTTTCAACCATACGCCCTGATACAACTTGTTGGGGATTTTATGCCCCACTACCATACTACTTTGACCACAGCGGAAGCACAACAAATAAAATACACAAGACAAATAAAGACACACAATATTTAACGTGGAAAACCCTCCTAACTAGGGAAAAACCACAAACCACAAATTCACTACTCATCATCATCAAAGATAGAGTTACATCGATAGACACTCAAATACTAACATCTCAATCTCCTCTAGCTAGTAAGTGACCCTAACCCATCACACACTCATATCTTTGATGACCTCACAACACTTCCACTACTACTACCCCACATATGGCTTTATGCACGGAAAAGCCACAAAACCATCCCCTACTCATAACCTAGCTTTTGAGATCAAAGCTAGAAACCCTGCACATAGCTTTTGAGGTCAAAGCTAGAAACCCTTCACTTCAGTGGTTGGGCTTTCTACACACCCGCACACTCACACCTCGCATAGCTTTTGGGAAAAGCTACAAACCCTTCAACTCTTCAACTGCAACAAGGGAGCTCTCTCTCTCTCTCTCTCTCTCTCTCTCTCTCTCTCTCTCTCTCTCTCTCTCTCTCTCTCTCTCTCTCTCTCTCTCTCTCTCTCTACCTTGTGGCAAATCCAACTTCTCCAATCTATTACCACCTATATTTATAGGCCTCCATAAAGACTCATCTTTCCATACAATTACTACTCCTTACACAATTAGGAAACTACTACCATATAATTAAACAACCAAATAATAATAATAATAATATATTATTATATTCCTACCAATATTAATATTCTTCTACTACTAAATTCCAACAACCAAACCCACGTAATCTTCCACTAGCAACCAAAGTCTTCAAGCTTCCATAAAATTTACCAACCAAGAAATAAGACACATTTCCAAAGCCTACTTAACGTAAATACGTCAATAACGCAGTCGGCTAATCTAGCCGAAACTCTTCACCACACATGACTTTCTAATTAATCAACATCTAAATTAACGCCCCAAACTTTCCAATTTGTCACCAATAAAATATATTGGCGTGGAATATATTTAATACCCTAACAAACCTCCCCTCATGCCAATATACTTCATTGAAACTCGATCAACGAACAATACCGCGTTGCCTCCCCTCGAGCTCCAACCTCTAGTACTCGATCGTCTTCATCTTCTTCTTCAATCTTCTACTCATGTGTACTCTTCACCACATCTTCATCTTCATCGCAGGATCTTCAACCATACGCTCTGATACCACTTGTTGGGGATTTTACGCCCCACTACCATACTACTTTGACCACAGCGCAAGCACCATAAATAAAATACACAAGCCAAATAAATACACACAATATTTAACGTGCAAAATCCTCTAAACTAGGAAAAAACCCCGAACCACAAATTCACTACTAATCATCACCAAAGATAGAGTTATATTAATAGACACTCAAATACTAACATCTCAATCTCCTCTAGCTAGTAAGTGACCCTATCCCCTCACACACTCATATCTTCGATGACCTCACAACCCTTCCACTACTACTACTCCACATATGGCTTTATGCACGGAAAAGCCACAAAACCATCCCCTACTCATAACCTAGCGTTTGAGGTCAAAGCTAGAAACCCTGCACATAGCTTTTGAGATCAAAGCTAGAAACCCTTCACTTCAGTGGTTGGGCTTTCTACACACCCGCACACTCACACCTCGCATAGCTTTTGGGAAAAGTTACAAACCCTTCAACTGCAACAAGGGAGCTCTCTCTCTACCTTGTGGCAAAGCCAACTTCTCCAAATTATTACCACCTATATTTATAGGCCTCCATAAAGACTCCTTTCTTCATATAACTGCTACTCCTTACACAATTAGGAAACTACTACCATATAATTAAACAACCAAATAATAATAATATATTCCTACCAATATTAATATTCTTCTACTACTAAATTCCCACAACCAAACCCACGTAATCTTCCACTAGCAACCAAAGTTTTCAAGCTTCCATAAAATTTACCAACCAAGAAATAAGACACCTTTCCAAAGCCTACTTCACGTAAATACGTCCATAACGTAGTCGACTAATCTAGCCGAAACTCTTCACCACACATGACTTTCTAATTAATTAACTTCTAAATTAAACCCCTCAAACTTTCCAATTTGTCACCAGCAAAATATATTGGCGTGGAATATATTAAAAACCCTAACACTTGCTCTTTTATTGTGTTTTTCAAATTAATAGTTTTGTATGGAAAATTGGATTGAAATAATTTCATATTTTAATTTTGGTGTTTAGAGTTTGCCAAAAGATGGAGGCGTTGCCGCGTTGCACAACAGTTACATATTGTTGTACAACTCCATTAAGGCATTAACTATCTTTCATTCTTTCCCCATCTTAATACTACTGCATTTCGTTGGTAAAGTCTGTTGGGCTCTCGTCTTGGTTAAGTTTCGAGCCTCCCAGGCAAAGAACATCAAATTTGGGCTAACTGGAACGATCATGTGGGATCATGAAGTTATAATATAGACCAATTATGTGAAAAAAATTGAAGTATGGAAAAAAGGTTTATTTTTGTAGTGTAAAAAAAAAAAAAAAAAAAAAAAAAAAAAAAAAAAAACATGTCAGAAATTTTTGAACAAAAACTTAATCCCATTAATGTAGGTGCATCAATTTAGGGTACCAACTACCAAGCACAAAGGGTGTGTTGTTTTCTATCGATTCTCACTGATTGGGTAATGTCTTGTCCACTAATAATGAAGAATGATAATTAGAAGTTCAGTTAAGAGTGATAACCGAAGGGGCAGATGAATCGAAGAACTGGTTGTTATCACCATTTTTGTCTTTTTTGATGTGATCTAGAGGGAACTGGATTCAAGGCAATATACAGTTTATAGCTGTGATAGTTCCCTTGTTATGCTCTTAACCGATTCGGGCAACATGAACTCTTAACCGATTCGGCCTTGAAGGTTCGGGCAACATGAACTGGCCCACCTTGAAGGTTCGGGCAACATGAATTAAATTAGGACTTTCCACAAAAAAACGCAGCGTTTCTTATTGTCGTTCCCTCCCTTTTCAAGTTTTCTCTCTCCTACACTCTCCCTTCTAGTACTCTGTCCCTCTTAAGATTGCCACAGCCGTTCTATCATGTCAGAGTAAAAAATTGAAGCTTTTGACTATATTCAAGAAGAAAACAGAGGTTAAGTTGCAATCTTTTGCTAGAAATGTGCTTGAATTTTGTTTTCTTTGTTTTTCTTTTCCCTTTTTCTTTTTTGTTATGCTCTGTTATGTGTTAAATTGGGGCTGAAATTCTGGAAAAATTATGGCTTTGATGTTGGTTTTTGAAACCCTATTTTTTCTTAAACAATGCATCTCTTTTGCCTTTTCTTATAGTTCTGTACAATGTGGTTTCTGTTTGACAGGTTTAGGGTTTATGTGGTAAATTATGGGTTTAATTTACAAAACCTGTAGTTTTATATGTTCAAAATGTCTGAATAAAAAATACTTAAAAGACCGAATTTTGAGGGAAATGTAGTTCTTATTCTGCTTGAAGATACTGATAAAGGTAAAGTTTTGGATGTTTTAAACTAATTTATGGTTTAATTTATGAACCTTTAGTTTTCTTTGTTCAGAGTGCCTGAGAAAAAGTTTTTAAGACTGAATTTCGAGGGAAATGTAGTTCTTATTGTTGTTCAAGACACTGATAAATGTATGGTTTTGGATATGAATGAATTGGAGAGGGAATTCTCAAACTAAGAAGGGAATGAAGTTGCCAATGTATCCATGTTTATCTAATGCTTACAATATGAAATCAGTTTACCTAGAGGACAATTATATGATGAAAATGTTTGATGTCACTACAACAAAAATGTTATTTAACCACGCTAAAAATTGCAGATTTACCCACACGTTAAAGCATGGAAAAAGATTTTTACCAAGCTTTTTAAAAGGATGACTAAAATCAATGTGGATAATTTACCATGCTTTTTTTTAGCCACGTGTTTCTGCGTAGACAATATATTTCCACACTTTTGTGCATGATTAATTTTTTTCTCCACACTTTTAAGCATCATTTTTTTGTAGGCAATTCAATAATTTATATGGCGGGAATATGTTTACCACGCTCAAAAGCGTGGCAAATATATACTATATATATAATAGTAAAATTTCATTTATAAAATGACAAGTAAAACTAAAATAGAAGGGTTGATATGTTAATTTTCATGAGAATACTATGATTCTGGAAGTAATTGCTCCCACAATACCACTACAAAACATCTTAATACATAATATTATTACACAAAACGAGCCACTAGTCTTGAGCTTCAAAATCATCTACTTGAGCGAGTTTTGGGACTTGACATGCTAAATTTCCACCTCAACAGAATCTCTTAATGTGTAGACATGACATCCTACATAATACAAAACAAAATATAAGTTCACAAACGTAAATATAGTTGACAAAACTAATATAAGCTGACTACCAGTGCAACCTATCAAAATGTAAAACCTGATGAACCAATATAGACATGGCATCCTACATAATCCTAAGCAAAACAAATACAAGTTCACAAACGTAAAACCTGATGGACCTGTACAGATATTAGTGCTTGGATACACATAGCATGCATTTGGCCTCTAAGTCAAGTTCTAATCTTCTGAATACTATTTTGAACTTGTCTCTTCATCAATCAAATATTAATGAATTAGATTCTACACAAGCTCGACACTTAATATGCTGGTAGCGGGTCATTTGATATACATATCTGAATTTGTGTCATTTCAGATATGAACCTGAGATTTGCAGCACCTATGAGCCAACAATGTAACACCTAATATTGTTAAGCTAAAAATGAATCAAACTAGGAGCATGAGTTAAGAACAATTCACAAACAACTTAAACATTTGAGCTTTCTGATCAGAACCTGAGCTTTCTGATCAGAACCTGAGCTTTTAGATAACACCCAAACCCACCAACACAACACATATTTAGCACAACCACCAAATCAAGTAACCAGTTCGCTCAATCCTTTGAGCCAACTCAAGTAACCAGTTTTCTCCATCCTTCCTAATTCCTGGAACACTACTCAATCCATTCAAGAAACCTACCACTTAAAAAAAAAAAAATTCAATCACAGCAACAAGGAAACAAGAGTATCTTTTTGCATGAATGATCAACCTCAGCAAGAGCTGAACAAGGACAAAAGGGTCCCTCTTCTTAAATAACACCCAGGCGAGTACCAAGCTGCAGCACAACCTAAAGGAACAATAACTAGTTGCACTACATACCTAGTTAAGATGTCAACTAAAACATACTATTAGCAAACAATCATAAATTCATAAATTTAACTATGGGAAAGAGAACTCAGAGAAAAATACAATGGCCTTAATTCTTCAAACTCACCTTGACATAGAAGCCAAACAATGTTGTTCACCATCTTGACCTATTGTGTTAATTTCTGGCATCTGACGAACAAAGAAGATAAACATTAGGGATTAAGTTAAAAGAGAGAAGAGAAATGAAATGACTGTAAACCCTGCACAGAAGAAGCACATCAAAACAAAAAACAGATCTGAAAACTTTGCAGCAGCTTCCTGGGTGCTGATCAGACTTGTAGGAATATGTGAGACCAATTTTGTTCTCTAAATAGAGCTGCAGATATCATCACAGATTTGCAATTAACACATACCATTACTTGTCAACAAACTGCAAAAGTAAGCAGAAGAATATAAGAGAAAGGGATGAGTCTTGTTACCAGTTATTTGAGATGTGTCATTGTGTCCCTGACATATACAATTAGATTCTTGCTGGAACCTCTTATCGCCTTCTTTCATTTCGCTTGAAATCGTTTAGCCTCCTTCATAGATGTTGAAGAGTGGCATGATTCTTTTCTCATAGACCGTAATCGTGAATCTCCGGTCCACTTACAAAGAGTGAAATTTGGCTCTGCAATGATCCTGTGAGCAGTAACAATTAATACACGAGTAAGCAAAGAAGTGTCATTGTTATCTAATAACACGTCTAGTTAACATGTATGCAATAATCCCATTTGCTGTTTAAACCCTGTATCCCTATGGCATCATAGGGCCTATCTTTACAACTTGATTCAGTCATTTTTCTTTCTTGTATGACTGAAAAAAGTAATTATAGTAATCCCATATGCTGTTGAAATCCATCATAATTTCCCAAAACTTCTGGTTATTCTAGACCAGTTGATAATTACATCATTTTGATTCCCAAGTAGCACTAGACAGTAGGACAAAATCATTTCTTCTCAATGTCAATTCTGACAAAGGAATGGGGATCAGAACGGGCATAATATTCTTGTGTTATACCAGCTAGAGCAGACAGATTAGGGTTCTAAGCTTTGACATATTACACAATCAATTTTGGCTTGTTAAATGTATAATTGAATACAGATCCTTAAGTTTAGCAAGCTGATTTTTCTTACAGCATCCCCAAGCTATGACGTATAACTGGTTTTCTTATAAACAGAGTTACATTAGTCAGATGGAAATTTGTCATTCTTAATGCACAAAAAACTGAGTTCAAGACAACAAATTTTCAAACCATGCATGCATAACATCATTCAGAGATTTGATTTAAAACCATCGATGAGACATCTACATGTCTTAACTGCCACTTGTTCTTCACTTGAATACTTTGGAAAATGCTTTTATGTGGTATATCCAGTACAACCTACCTACTTGTGTTTACATACCCAACAAATTTCAAGTGAATGCAATTCAATAAGTTCACTAGTTAATCAAAGTCAAACAGAAACTCTGTTCAACAATAACAACAGTTCAGGTTGTATATGTAATACTGAACTATGAGCCTAAAAACCTAGCCATCAACTTGTTTTGACCAACCATAACATTCCAAATTCTTGTGACAGCCAAACACAACTGATCTAAGTGAATGCCTTATATTACAATAAAGGGAAAACACGAATTTAGCCCAGATTAAGATCCATCCAATCACCATAAGTTTGAGGCCACACATCCATTAGTTCTGTATTTAGGTACTGTAATCTGTTTGCTTTGAACCAACTTATTATTCTTGTATCTTCATAGTCACACATCTTACTAGTCAACAAAGCATTTAAAGTCAAATGGCTAGACATAACATAATAAGAGGATAAACACATGCTGTGCATAAATCAGAGCATAATTTGTACAAGAAAAAAATGATCACGACATCTTCGAATATCAGAATACACTCATTTGAACTATTACAACAAAAACACCAACTACCCTCTGAAAAAAAGACCAACAGATTTGAACTAGTAGTAATAATCAAATAAATAAGTCTACAATGTCAAAAGTGATAGAAGATTACCAGGACACTCTAACAAACTTTGCATTTAAAAAAATACAAAATACAGAAATATATCAAACTTTAAGCAGTCATACATTCAAAAAAAGAAAATTAAGAAGAAAAAAAATTACCTTAAGCATCCTTGCAAAGCTTTGTAGACCAAAACCCATAGAATTCATCTGTAAAGAACATCGCGAAGAACTCTACTAATATTTTCAACTCACCATCAAAGTTATTAAATTCAAGGAGATCTAACTAGAACTGATTGGAATGCCATATTTCTTCTTATGCACAAATCGCAATTGCAAAATCATTGTCATCATAATTGCAAAGAATAAGAAAATTGCAAAATAATAAACCTAAACCTAAAAATCATAATCCAAGACATGAAGAAAGACCTCAAACCATTAATTTGAAACTCTAACTTTGAGAATTTTCGAATAAATCTAAAATTTCGAACAAAACTTTTAGAGATAAATTACCTTTTACAGATTTGCACTGTGGTTGATAATTGTTCAAAGAAGAGAAGTGAAAATACTGAGAGCCGAGTACGAGTACAAGGAACCTTAGATTCCATGGAGACCAAGAGGAGAGAGTGAAAATCAAGTTCAACTCTGATCTTCAATGGCAGCTCTTCAATGGAGGAACTTGCACAATTCTTCCATGGAGAATGTGACTCGGAGGAGAGAGAGTGTGTGAAATCGCCATTTGTTTGGAGAAACGGAGAGTGACTACTACTAATGCCATCCCAAAAGCTTTATTTTCTTCTATTTGTCTTTATTTTTTACACTTTGATGAAATAAGGAGGCGGTGGAGTTTGATTTTTCGGCCCGATCCCCAAAAACTCAAATCAAGTCACGAGTTTAAGCGTGGTAAACGCCTCTTGTTTTTTGTCCATGCTCCTATTCGTAGTAAAGGCCCGCGTTTTTTCCATGGATCCCCACGTAATAAAAAAAGTGTCTCCTATTAGCATTTTTGTTGTAGTGTGTGTACCCAATTAGGAAGGTGTTTGATTCTATGTGTACTCAATTAGCAATGCAACAAAGAGAGAGAGAGTTGTAGTTATTGAAAAAGAAAGCGAGGGAGCGAGTTGTTATAACCTCTATTCTTCCATCCACACCCCAAGTTAGTTCTACAAAAGACCAATTTCATTCACTTGTTGTCGATCAGCTCTTTTTTTGATGTTCTTTTTTGCTTGGTTGTTAACTTGTTACTGCTTTTGAATTTGAATTCTGTAATGTTAGCCATCGTAACAACTATGTTTGTTTGTAGGTTATCTTTTTCTTTTTGTGATGGGGAAGAAAGGTAAGGCTCCTGCTGGTTCATCTAGCTCTTCCCATACAAGCAACAAATCTGCATCCACTGATGAGAAACATTATGTATGTTATCTTGAAGTTTTCCTTCCATATTTGTTTGCTTTTTTATCTCATTTTATTATTGTATTATTATTATAATTATTGTTTATTTTATTTTCTTTCAGTAATGAAGCGGAGTGAAGATATCTGATATTCCTCTGAATCAGATTATTAAGTTTGTCTTTGACACAAACTTCAAGACCTTGGTGTATCGCTATGGTACTGTAATGAATTGGATTCGTGCTTTGTGTAGCATCAAAGGCACAAGTTTTGATGGCATTGTTAGTTGTAATGACGATGGCGAGCATCCTGTAATTCTTATTGAAGTTTATTTACGTGATCAGTTAGTAAAGTTGTGTATGCAAAAATTAAATCTTTATATTTTTGCCATGACGATCAGTGGAGAATTGTTAAATTTATGATTATGAACGGTTAATATTTATTGATAATTGGCAAAGCTATTTATAATACAAGAGTTTGACAGAGATATAGAATCCTAATACATGTTATACTAGGAGACTGAATTGAATATGGTTACGATATATTTATCTAGACTATGAAAAATATTAGAGTCCTTAATTAAGGAATAACTAAAATAATTCCATAGTCTTAATACTCCCCCTCAAGTTGGAGCATGAAAATCTCGAATGCCCAACTTGGATGCAAGATAGGAGAACTATTGAAGACCGAGTGCCTTTGTAAAAATATCTGCCAATTGATCAGAGGAACGGACATGGGCCGTGACAATGGTGCCATCTAGAAGTTTTTCCCGAACATAATGACAATCAATTTCGATATGTTTTGTACGCTTGTGGAAATTTGGATTCGAGGCAATATACAGTGCAACTTTATTATCGCAAAACAGGGTCATTAGCTGAGTATGGCGCACCCCCATTAGCTGCGAGAAGGGCCTTGAGCCACACCAATTCTGACGTGGCTTTTGCCATTGCCCTGTATTCGGCTTCAGCGGAAGATTGAGATACAATCGGTTGTTTCTTCGTTTTCCAAGATATAGGAGAGTTACCAAACATAACAAAATAAGATGTTAGCGAGCGGCGACTCAAAGGACAACTCCCCCAATTCGACTCACAATAGCCATAATTTGTAGATCGCATTCTCGATGAAGACAATACCTTGACCCAGGCTTCCCTTGATGTAACGCACTACCCGAAGAGCGGCCTCCCAATGATCTACCCGAGGCTGCTGCATGAACTGTGCAAGAATGTGTACTACATAATAGAGATCAGGACGTGTGATGGTAAGATAGACAAGATGGCCCACTAGTCGTCGATATTCACCTGGATCATGTAGCAAGGGTCCTGAAGCAAGAGCAAGCCGGTGATTTTGCTCCATTGGAAAACTTGCAGGTTTCACGTCGAGGAGACCAGTTTCTGTCACAATATCCAGGGCGTATTTTCGTTGAGAAATGAATAGTCCTGCAGGATTGTGAGCGATCTCGAGACCCAAAAAATATTTTAGTTGACCAAGATCCTTCATGTGAAAGCATGTGCTGAAATACGCCTTAAGAGCAATAATATCTGAGAATTGCTACATGCAATAACTAAATCATCCACATAAACAAGGACACAAAGAGTCTCCCCACCGCGATGCATGGTGAAAAGAGAGTAGTCGGCATAAGTCTGATTGAACCCATAAGTCCGCAGGGAGGTGGCAAGTTTCGCGAACCAATTACGAGGAGCTTGACAAAGGCCGTACAATGATTTTTGAGGGCGACAGACATTACCCCATGCTGACGGGCCGAAGCCAAGAGGAAGTTTCATGAATACCTCATCGGCTAAATCCCCATGTAGGAAGGCGTTGTGGATGTCCATTTGATGTAAATCGCAGTTCTTGGCGACAACAACGGCAAGAAGCATTCGAACTATAATCATCTTTGCTACCGGAGCGAATGTCTCATCATAATCAATACCTTCTACTTGTATGTTACCAAACATCACTAGATGAGCTTTGTAACGTTCAACCGTACCATCTGAATTGTATTTGATTTTGAACACCCATTTACACCCTATTGCTTGCTTGCCCGAGGTAAATCCTCAATAGTCCACGTGCCATTAAGTTCAAGAGCATCAATTTTCTTTTGCATGGTCTCCCTCCAACGTGGGTCTTTAATAGCCTCGCTATATGTGATAGGCTCGGTTTCTGCAGATATAGCTGCAAGAAAAGCACGATACTTGGGCGAAAATTTATCATAAGACACATAGGTGCTTTGTCACCGCTGGATCTTCTTGCTCAGGCTGTGTTCTGTTGGAGCTTTGTCCTCGAGAGAACGTCTAGAAATGTCTGTCTGACACAATTTTGGCCTTTGTGCTTTGCAGCACTTTCTGCAAACTATTTGGTGATGGATATGCCTGAAAAAGGTATGAGTGGAAGTCAATCTGGTTATGTTAGCTTTGAATAAATTGTTGATATACGTAAACAAGACTTGAAAATACTACTTATGGTGAGAAGATGAGTACACTTTTAGACCATTGAATTGTTGTTATGTCAGCTTTGTATAAATTGCTGAGACAGTATACCTAAACAGATGGGAAACATTTTGAAATATAAGAAATGTAAGAATATGCTTGAGAAACTTTGTGAAGCTTGGCATAAAATAGTGGAGCAAGCTATAAGTCTAATAACTCAAATAATCATTGAACCTTATGTCAACCGTTTACTTTCACTTCAATAGACACAAAAATGACAAAGGAAAAGATTGTAACAGACACAGGTTTCTGCCCAAGGAAGTTCAGATTAATGCAGTGAGGAGTAAGCTAAATGCCTAAATCAAGGTTTGTTTAGCTACTATGTTCATGGATCTAGCTAGCCTTCGCTGTAGCTTCTGAAATACAACTAGAAATCAGATGTCTCGATCCCAATCGAACTAACCCAAAACATATTACTAAACCAAGATAACTTGATGAGCTTAAATTCTTTTACGTTATATTTATCAAAAAAAACTTGTACAAAAAGGTTTTATCATAACTTTTAGCTAGACAATGGTCGTTTTTATTGAAATGAGGGTCAGTACTCATAATAAGTCACCACTATATTTCTAAATAATGACCGTTTTTTGTTTGTTTGTTAGTCTTACACATGATTCGCTCTTTATTCATATAATTTATTTCTCAACCTTTTAAAAATTAGGAAAATTGGCCGAAAATAATCCGAAGTTTGCCCGGTCAACCAAAAATAATCCCAAGTATTCATAAATCCAGAAATAATCCCAAGTTTGGGGTACATAGTTCAAAAATAGTCCCAATGTATACGGTGTTAGTACTCTGTTAGTTTAATTGATGACGTGGCCAGGTTGCCTCCCAAAAAACTACCTCAATTCTTCACCCCAGTTCTTCATAAACCAAAACCCTAATTGCCCAATTATTACGAAAATTCCCCCAATTATACATTCATTCCCCCCCCCCCTCTTCTCTTTCCTCAATTTCTAATTGTACAAATTGCGAATAAGAATTTCTTAGCCATGGAATGTATACCTGGCAAGAAGGGCATGAAGCAAGTAAAGAGGACAAATTGGTTTCGTGAGTTGGGTTATGGTTCTTCATCAGCATTATTCATTAGATGCGAACATGGTATCATTTCTCCAGCAAAAACTGTAAAGAATGGAGAGAACAAGGGGTTTGCGGTTTCATGGTTGTCCTTTATGGAGGGTAAATAGGATTTTTTTTTTTTTTTTTTGGCATTGTTGTGTTGTTTACTGTAGGGGTTTGATTGACATTTGTGTTTTGTTGTTGTAGACTGACAATTGCAAATTCTTTGTTTGGGAGCATGAGGCTGAGAAGATTGAGATGTTAGAGAAGATAGGCATATTGATGAATGACAATGAGGTGCTTGTGCGTGATAATGAAAACCTATTGGCAGAGGTGAAGATGTTGGATGATAAGTTAAGGATGGAAGAGAAAGTGTCAAGACTGAAATTTGCGAAATATGAACATGAAGTCACAACATTGAGGAACTTAAATGCAAACAAGAATCTGGTCAATGCTCTTGTGTGTGCCTTGATAGCTGCAATTGTTGTAATAGGCATCCTGATTGTTAGGAAGTAGAAAGTAGGAAGTAAATGGAGGTGAATTATTGTCTGTGTTGTATGGTGAAGGGAACTATGTAATTTGCCTTAGTTGAATGAGAAAATATATGGTTGAAATTGCTAATCTTCAAATTTAATTTACTGTCTCATGTTGAAAGATGACATATACAATCACCAAAAGCTTTCTTCTGCTAGTACCAACATACAACCAACATACAGATTGTTCTAAAATGACCAAAATACTACTAAAGTTAAGGTTGTCACAGATTACAACCAAGCAAAATACTACCAAAATCAATATTTGAAGAATGCTCTAATCAGCTAGCTAGGATGGTTGTCCCAGACGCTTGACTAGATTGACCAATGTTGATAGATGATTGACTTGCATTTGGAGGTGGATGCATGTGGAGCACATTGACTAGAGGGCAATTCTGGTTAGGCTGTGTGAATAAATCAGTCAAACAAATTCAAAAATTATTTCCCAAAAAAATATGTAAAAGTGCATAAGTTTTAGGTTCATGCATAAATAAGCATGACTTACATTGAGATATGCATATCCATTTTGACTGTGTAGAACCCCCACACCACTAGGAATCTGAGAAAAGATAATGACAGGAAATAATTTTTGTAAAAAAAAAGATGTTGAATTAAGGAAAAAAAAAAACTTTAAAAAATTGAGATAACTTACATTTCGTCCACCTCTTCTTCCAGCATTTCCACCACCTCTCCTTCCCCCACCTCTTCTGCCACCACCTCTTCCTCTATTTGCGGGATGTGCAGTAGCCCCATGGTGGGAAGTGTCTCTAGTTTGAACAGGAACAACTTTTCTTGGCCTTCCTCTAGACCTCTTTGCAGGAGGATCTGGTTGGGGAGCATCTTTCAGATGACATTTCCTTTTCGTGTAGTCCTTTGACCTGCAGATCCTACAACTCAACTCCATTCCATGCTTTGTGAGCCTCCCAGGTCTCTTAGGATCCTCATGAGGATCCTTTCTTCTGTTTTTCTTTGGCCTCCCTGGGCCAATTTTAATTGGAGGAGGGTCAAGTTGTAGGTCAACCTTGGGCCAATGCCTTTCACCTATCAAAGGTGGGATGTTCCCAGCAT
Organism: Tetragonia tetragonoides; assembly: GCA_038025085.1. Taxonomy (NCBI): domain Eukaryota; kingdom Viridiplantae; phylum Streptophyta; class Magnoliopsida; order Caryophyllales; family Aizoaceae; genus Tetragonia; species Tetragonia tetragonoides. The sequence continues at coordinate 11,902,415 of CM076139.1, forward strand.
AACATCTCAAATAGGAAGCTCTACTATAACACTCATCCACAAAATCTTCTGTTGTACCTCTTAAGAAAAAGATACATGCTACAGCATCATGTGAGCATGGTATACCTGTGAGCTCCCATCTCCTGCAGGTACATGACTTCTTGGCTAAATCAACAACTACATCATCAAAAACTAATACCCTCACCTGAAACTGATAATCAGATGATGGGATCACATCACATTTGCTTGCATCCTCCTTTGCCAATTCCAATTTTTCTTAAACTCTAGGACAAATTACATCTAGCAGTGATTCCATCTGCTTTCTTTTTACCACCAGTCTTTCCATTAAAGCACCCCTTATGTCCTCTAACATAAAAACCATATGTTTTGCCCTTGCATTTATGATGAATCCATTAAAGGTTTCTGCCATATTAGACACAATAACATCACATTTGGTGTGAGTTTTGACGAAAGCTCTACAAAAGGTTCTAGGATTTTGAGCTAGGAATGCTTCTGCTACAGCTGGTGACTTGTCTTTTATTTCCTGAATGGCTTCATTAAACTCAGTTTCATTATAAGCCCTCACGGCCCTCCAAAAAATATCCCTTCAATTCATCACTTTTGTGTAACTTAATCCAATTCTGGAATATGTGTCTAGCACAATTCCTATGTTCTGCATCAGGAAATACATTGGCAACAGCATTTACAAGGCCCTACAATTACATACAAAATAACACACAAACTATTACAACAAGCAGTATCAATAAAAAGTAAATCCCAGGAGCAATTACAATATTATTATGTGTACCTTTTGCTGGTCAGATATCAGAGTAAACCCTGCACCACTACTCCCTTCAAAGCAAATCTTCAATTGGTTTAGAAACCAATCCCAGACCCTCTACTACTGCCCAAGCAAGAGGGTACATTTGATCATTTGCAAGCAACTGCAGCTAAAACCATTCCCCCAAGAAATGTCTTGATAAAACACCCATCAAGACAAATAACCTTTCTACAACCATTGATAAAACCAGTCTTCAATCCATCAAAACAGAAGAACATTCTTTGGAACACTGGGGGGTGTGTAGTAATTTTTGGGTCAATCACTAATTCAAACAAAGAAGTTTGATTTACCGTTCTTGATGCATTCGAATAGTTGCCTATTTTCAAGTAATGCTCTTTCATTGTACCTAGACCTGACCATTGGGTCGGGCTTGGCCCAGACACGTAGTGGACCAGCCTGTGTCTGGGCCTTCCTGTGCCTGATGACCAGAGGCCCAGGCCCAGCCTTGATACAAGCCCTGTTTTACATAGTGCGGGCATGGGCCTTAAATAATAAAAACCTGATACAAGCCCGGACCGCTACATTTCACTGGTGGGCATACATTTGAGACTTAGCCTACACTTGATTGACGAGCCTAGTGGACTTATTTTAAGTAAAAGTTATACATTATACAAGGTTCAAAGCCCAAAAAAATAATAAATAAATGTAGCAAAGCATCTCAATCCCTCGATTTGCTACAATTTTATTCTTTCCCATCAGTTCCTTCATTTATTGTCTCCTTCAGTTCCTTTTTTTTTGTTTACCTTCATCTCTCTCTTTCATGATTAATTCATCAGTTCACATCCAAATTATGCTAGCACTATCTCTCCCCCTTCTCTGAAAATCTCAATGAACAAGTTATACTTGTTGTCGGTTATTTGCTTGATTTGCATTGATTTTACTGGGTTCATAGCATCGTCGACATCGCCTGAAAACGCCAGCTACTTGATGAGCACTAGCCCACCACCAGAGCCACCCAAGGTCCAACCACGGGTGTGTCCCTAGCCAGGCCCGTAGGCACGACTCGTGCCTTCGTAGTGCCAATTGGTGCCTCTGTCTCAGGGAGCCCGACTCACTAAATACCCGGCCCAACCCCGGCTTGGACCGCCCATTGGCCAGGTCTAATTGTACCATGTAATTTTCTGTGTGCACGAGCCTTCACCTTGTATGCCATGGTTGGCTTTATAATGACCTTAAAATTCACTTTTACAGCTTGAAATATTTCCTTTGCAGGCCAATGGGGTCTTGCCTTGAAGACCTCCAAGAAAAAATAGCTAACTGAAGACTTTAACTGCCTATTGGATTTCATGTTTCTGTGACAAGTGTGGTTGGGAAAGATTTTTTTGACAACAAAACAAGACCTTTTAGGCTCCCAAGATGAATACAAATAGAAAGGACAACCATCCACAAACTTAACACCTAACCTTTGACCCCTTTCTTTGTTGAAAACAGAGTACTTTAAATTTCTTCCTTGAGCTAAAGCATACCTTGTCACAACCCTTTTGAATGCTTCCCTAGTAGGAAACCTAATTCCTGAACACCACTTCAACTTCTTGTAGTCAGTGTACTCATTCACAACCGGTGCCCTACCTCTTCTTCTCTTTCCAAGAATATCTTTCTCTTCACTATTTCCTGGTGTCAAAACATCACCCTCACTGTCTTCACACTCAGAATGATAACCAGGTGTGGTGGGAGCTGCAGATCTGCTAGTCCTTTCCCCACCATCATTTTCAGGTTCTGAAACTTTGATCCCTATAGTGCCATCAGCAATTCTCCTATTCAGTTCCTCAACTTCAGCTAACTTCTTCTTGTTCCACGCATTAATCCCTTCAACAACCTCTTTGAACTCACTGTCACTGCATGACAATCACTCTCAGCACAACTCAATACTTCCCTGACTTCAACCTCAGGTAATTCTTCAACTTGCTCTTCAGTCTCTACATCTTCTTCTTCTTCCTATTCACTATCCAAACACTGAAGCTCATGTTCTATAGTAGATCTAGCTTGTGAGCTTTCTCTAACTTCAACCTTCTTGAGTAGGCTCCACAATAGACTTGCCATTCCTCTTGGTTGCCTTCCTTTTTAGCTGCTTGAGGGTTTTATCTTCCAGTGAATCTTCTGAATCAATTTCACCATCATGTACAACCTCAATATCTACCTCAGGATCATATGTTGAGTGTGCTGAATCTGAGTCAAAGTTTTCTCCCACCAACACATCCCACTTTATAGGGCTTTCTGGTCTGTCATCATACCACTCAAGGTCACTGAGCTTGGTGGGCAGGGGATCCTGTTGGCTTAGAGTGTCACTGAGGTTGCTAGGTTGGGGGTCTTGCTCGGTTGAGTGCTCTTGTTGGGTGGCCTGGTTGGGAGTACTAGGCTGTTGGGTGGACAGGTTAAAAGTATTGGGTTGTTGGGTGGACTGGTCAAGAGTATTGGGATGTTGGGTTGGGTTGGTGTGTTGGGGTTTGTGAGATTTAAGGTTTAGAGGTGAGTCATTTAGCTTAGTTGGTTGTCTTCTAAACATTTTTTTTGGGGTTGTGGTTTTCCTGCATGATTTTCTTAGGTTTATTTTTTGCTGGGTTTTTGATAATATTCCTCTGTGGGAATCTCATATGTTGGCCCACTTTCATGGCCTGGCCCACTCACTTTTGTTGCCCTATTTTCTAAACCTGACCCACTCATTTTTGTTGCCCCACTTTGCTGCCCTACTACTCCTTTAGAGCATGGCAAAGGCATTGGAACTACATCAGGGTCATCAATACCATGTATGACATACAATGAGACAATCCCCACATTTTCTCCATGCTTGCCTATTTCTCTTATTTCTTTACTACCTATCACCTTTCTCAACCCACTATCAAGATCCAATCCTGGAATAAGGTACCACAATTCCTTTACATTTTGGTGTCCTCCAAAATCTTTTGCAAAATCAAACAACCTCCAGTAGTCTAAGGTATCTGAATCCATGTTAATTGCACACTCACAATCACCCTCTACATATTCTACTCTTGGCTTATGCTTCATTACACCCCCAAAATGATATTTCAGTTTGAATAATTTTTCTTCCATTTTGTTCTTCTCTATCAATGCAAACAAAAACAAACAAAAATGTCCCTCAATTATTCACCAAACCCAGCAAATTAAAATTAGAGCAATTACCATCAACATGAAAAAAAAACTCAAATAAAAAAAATCACATAAACCCTAACTTAGCAAATTGAAGCAATTACACACAAATTACATTCATTTCGGACAATCAAAAGTCAAAACACAATAACTACTGTATTTAAGGTAGAAAAATCATACCTTTTCAATTGATGGGCTTGATTTTTTTTTAGTAGCTTCAACTTCTTTTTGGTCTTTCATTTACAAAAGCTACGGTCCACTTTAAGGAGGTCAAGGAAGGTACCTTAATGTACTTCCATAGTGCTGCAAAATTAATGGAGAGAGCGCTAGAGAATTGGCTTTTAATTCAATGGAGGGAAGGTAAACTAGCTTTAAAGTTTAATGCAATGGAGGGAAGGTAGATGACATGTTAGGTTAATGGAGGAAGAAGAGTTTGAAACTGGAAGTCTAAATAAACCGACTAGTAAAAAGAAAATAAGAAAATAAATTGTAATCCCCTCATTGTCATAACACGTCATTTACTAAACTAACAGAGTACTAACGCCGTACCCTGTACCCGTTGGGACTATTTTTGAATTATGCACCCCAAACTTGGGATTATTTCTGGATTTATGAGTACTTGGGATTATTTTTGGTTGACAGAGCAAACTTCAGATCATTTTCGGCCAATTTTCTTAAAAATTAAAGATACTTAAATAATAATCTAATTGATATTTAATCACGCCCGACCCATTGAATCAAACTAGCTATAATTGATATTTAATCACGCCCGACCCATTGAATCAAACTAGCTACAATAACAACGTTTATATTTTACACCCGATCCAAGTTGAATACCCTAGACTGGTCGTTAGGAGGTACTCTTTAATTAGGCCAAACACACTCAAAGAAGGAGAAGAAAAAAAAGGTTCACTAATTAGACCCTTCGACATTGTTATTACGGAAAAATAACTCAAAGAGGCGAAGAGCAGTTGTGGACTTTAGTGGGAATGAGTGAACGACCCATGTGGTTTAAGGGACCCATATAGAAAAACCATAACATCCAGACTTAAATAATGAGTTTCTTAATCACAATGTACACCCTTACAAGTTACAAGTATCATCACCAAATAACAAATTCTTTAATGCAATTATTGATTTGCAACAAAGAAGAAGAGAAATAAAGAAATAATAAAGAAAAAGCCAAGAGGAAAAAACATAACCCTTTAGGCCTTTACACATCATCACCCTATAAACGTCAAAGATTAAATAAATAAATAAAAGAAAAAAAAAACTAAAAGAAAAGTGTGATTAATTTAATTAGTGAGAGTAGTTTGTTAATTTAATGAAGGGGGTTAAATTAATCAAGACTTAAAGGGTGCTCGGTGAGGAATTCCTTTTCTTCTTCTTGAATTTGAAGGAGGTGGTGGCGGTGTGGGCGGGCAAATGTCTTGTTGCAAGGCACCACGCATTTCATCTTCTTCTCTCTCTCTCCTACTTGAACACGTAATACCTTCTTCTCCCTTCCCTTCTACTCCAAAGCTTGCATTCCCATTTCTCCTCACCCCTATAAGCTAAACCATTTCAAACCCCAAAATAAATAAATAAATAAATAAATAAATAATAGAAAAACACCGAAACCATTAATTTATTGGCAAAAATATAAATACCATATTATTAATAAGTACTCCATTCGTTCGGAAATAATAATCACAACTTATGTTGTTGAACTTGTATTATGATTATTGATAACAAACGAATAGAGTAAAATACTAAAATACACACAAGTACACATTGATCATAGAAATTAGGCGCTATTAAAAAAACACAAAAATTCGTATGAGGCAGCCTTATGCAGATATCATATTTGGTTATAGAGGAGGCCTCACTTTGAGGCTGCCGCATAAGAGACTTATTGAAAGGTGCTCCTAATTTGAAGAGTGAGAAAAATAAAATACAAATAAATATGATTCATGACAAAACTAACAAAAAGTAGAGGAGACTATTCTTAATGTTGGTACAAGGAATTGCTAACCAATTGCCAATTGATTTGACATGTAAGTTGCAACACAACGTAACCGATCGAAATGCTATTCTAATCAGTGCAAGCAAACATTAGTCCTAGAATTGAAGGCAATTTCCAGTTTTGTTGAGAAATTGAACTTTACGTTATGGAATTATTATAATTTGTTATTTGGTTAGGTTTGTATGATGGGGATAGCTATATTTTGTTGTGACAATGCATGTGGGAATTGTTAAATAAATGATCATGAGTGTTGAACTTTATATTTTTGCATAATAATATACTCTCCTATCAAATAAATAGACTCACGTAATTCTAATGTTATTGATGGCGATTCTTTTCATAATTTACTGGTTTACATCATGTGGGTCATTAGATAGAACCATATGGGCATGAGATAATGACCATTAGATTATGAGTTGTCCATATTTCATGAAAAACATAGATTATTACTTACTTCACTTTACATCCTAACAAAAATGGGTTATAACACATTGTAAATTTGTAACGGGTGAGACCATCATATATCTGATTTTTCTCATGCCACTATAGTATACTCACCTTCTAATACATGATCTAAAATCAATTCATGCCTAAAGATACTTCCAAATGTATAAAACTCATTAACCTAATAATTTTTTTGGTTGCAAAAAAAAATCAGATTTTAAACTTAATCCTAGCTATGACATATTGACATCCAAAGATCTTGGTTATCAAAGAAAAAAAAAGGATTTTTACCAGCGAATGTAACTAACAATTGACTAAGGTACATAAGTGGTCGACTAAAGTCCCAACAAAAAAAAGAAAAAAATAAACAGATTGACGATAGGGCTAATGACAAAAACAATGGAGTATATGATAATTTATGAAATTATGAACCAATTATCCAACCCCAAAAAAAAGAAATTGATGAAGAGGAGAGAGAAAGTGAATGCAATGTGGAGGATCAATCAATCCAATTTACAATAATTCATTATTACCTTGCATCCCAATGAGCAAAATCTTAATGGGTCTAAAAGGCTCCTCCCACAAATCTCACACAAATGTGATACACCTTTCCCTGCTTTAGGTTGTGGCCTTTCATTCAAGAACATCACCCTTGCACTGTTTATCACATATGTTTGCACTCCACTTATATCCAATGCCCTTTGTACCTCTGATACTCTCACTACATCATGATATGAAGACCTTCTTATCTACCATATAATAAAAAAAAAAAGTACAATCATATCAAAAACCATGTATTAAAAAACAAAAGTAATGTTTTCATAGTAAAAACAGAACTCCACTGAACTAAACTCGAGTTGATAATTAAATTAAAGTTTACCCACCTGAATGACTTGATGATCTTTGTGTCCAGATAATCTACAATAATAACAAAATGCATTTGAATGGCAATCGAGGCAAAACATATTGCATTCACTTCGAGCAGCATCACCATGAACTCTACAAATGTTGAAGAATGTTGTCCCTAACAATGGCTCTAGCCATGGAGGGACAACGGCCAGCGCCATTGAAGACATTGTTGTTGTTGTGGTTGATGATGATGATGCTCCTAATACTTCCTGCAAATTGGTAAGAGAATATGGTATATAATGGAGAAATAAATAGATTAAGATATTGGTTTCTATAAGTGAATGATTGAGATTATTACCATTATAATTGGAAAGGGGGGCAAAGAATGTGATTATTTGCCCAAAAAGGTGTTTGGATTCTCTCTAATGATGGGAGAATTTTACAGAGGGGAAAGGGAAAAAAGGGGATGAATTGAATTGAAGAGAGAGAGAGAGAGAGAGAGAGAGAGAGAAAAAAGCTAATAAGAGAGACTTAAACAAACTGCAACTTTAGAATTCAACAACAAAGCAACGCCTCATAGTAAGGGACAAGAAGACTCATAAACAAAAGGGGGTGGATGATCATGGCTTAGGTTAATCAACGGCTAAGATTAAGTGGGGTGGATGAAGTCTTTTTTTGAGTGTTGGATTTAGGAGAGAGAATATAAAGAAGAGAATAGAGATAATGGGTTTGGCGCTTACTCTACTTTTTGGATCTTTTCTTTGCGTCTATACGTTGGCTGGCTGGGTGGAAGAATTTGAGGGAGTGGGTTAAGCCAACCGGCACGTATGGGGCTTAGAAAAAGCTTTTCGTCTTTGTATATCATACATAATACATTGATTTATCTGTATTAGGAATTAAGAATTTATGATCCTATCAATAATATATCTCTTATGAAACCGCTTTGATATTAGATCTCTTATTAACAATGTAATATCCCTTATAAGTTTAATGGTACAATATTAGTTTAAATCAAAGATATCTTATTCTAGCCGTTAAAATTGTCGGATACATTAGATCAGCCCAAGTCTCATATCCATCAATTCAAAAATGCAAAAATATCATTAACAAAAAAATAAGAATTTATTTTATAATTTATCTACCATATGTCATTATCTCTTTTGTTACATATATTTCACCTACATTATAAAAAAATCTTTTTTTTTTTGAAAATCCTATTTCATTTTTGTTCTTGTCTTCAAATGAAATGTATTATTTATTTAAAATGAACAAACTTTCATATTAATTAGGAAAATAAAATGGTCTCACTCAACGTCCCTATTATATACTCCACCATTTCTTAATTTTGAACGTTGAACAAAATTTCTACATTTCCTTTTCATACCAAGTGATTAATTTTGCCAAATACTATTGTGATCACCTTGTAATGGATGCGTTATTTACGGTTGAATTTATTTGAATTAAATTGGATACTATTGAATTGAATTGGACACAACTTGATATCCTGATATGTGAGACAAAAAATATGTTTTTGAACTCATCAGCATCACTGAACAGAACTAAACATCACTTAACTGAATTAAAAATTTCTAAATTGACACGAAATCACCCCTAACCGGACTTTGTAAGTTCTAAATAACGGACCAAATATTACGTTTGTGGTGCATTTAGATACAACCCAATTCCTCTATGTATACGGTTTCCACTTGATTTCGAGATACATAAATCGATCTAAGCATTGTAATTAGTAATTCTTTGCGAAATATCAAGACCGAGGATGTAGAGTTCGCTTTTCTTATATTGCCACCTTCATCTTTGGAGCTCGGCACGTGTCATCATCATGACGGTGGGTCGATATGGGTCCCGGAAGTTCGGGTTTTCTTGTTACTGATGGCGTCTCATGATGATGTGAAATTAACGACGTGGATGTTTTACATGAAGCATGGAATTTGGAATAGATCACAATTCACAGTTTCTTGTGTGTCGTGACTTTTATGCCCTTATCCAACTTCTGCTGATATGACGATGAGGAAAAACTCCTTTATTTAGCACCAAAACGGGAGCCCGAGTTATTTAATTTGAACAAAGAAGAAAAGAATACCAATTGTGCGTTTTTTAGATTTGAACTGAACTGAATTGAACTTTACTAAATTAGACATTACTAAACTGAATTGGACATTACTAAACTAAACTGGACACCACTAAACTATGAGACAAAAAGTTATGTTTCTGAACGCATTACCAGTTCACCACTAAAATGAACTGAACATCACTTAACTAAATTGGAAATCACTGAATTGACATCTGAACTGAACTGAAGTGACCGTGTAAGCTTAAAGAACGTACCCTGACTAACGTTGAGGGTCTATATGACAAATAGGCAATCATATTTCTCAAATTGGTTATCACTAACGTAAACACAAAAGCTTAGCATAAGACAATTTTATAGTAATTTTCGGTACAACGACAACGATCACTTTACATTTTTTTAACAGTAATCCTATTTTAATTTGAGTTGGTCTCAAACGAGACTTGCTCTATTTCTCATGCTATCATAGTCAAATGACCAAGATCGGTTATGAGTTAATATCTTAACAACCTCCTTACTCGTATAGTAGATCAGTTTTAGAGTTTACTAAGCAGCCTTCTAAGCACAAATTAAACTATGAAGACCTATGCAACATCCACGTTTTAAGTTTATAAAAATATTTTCTGTGAGGGATGTAAGCGTAATAGAACATAAAACATTAATCATATCAAATTATAAATGTGACACTAGTATAATAATATCAGTGAATTGCAATTTACAATACTATTGACGAGTTAATCCAGTTAAGAGAATATATTCTTTATTTGAAAACACAGGCGTAGATAAGACATTATTTTTTAATCGTCTCATAAGACCAATTTGACTAAAATAAATTTCGTTGTTCATAATAACACCGATTAAAAACAGACCATACTACCTTTTAGATGAATTGAGATGCTTCTATTATTGTCTCCACTCATGGTTTCAATTTCGATTAACTTTTGTCTGCACGCATCTTCTAAAATAATTGTGATGTTATAATCATTATATAAAACATCTCCACCTATTTAGTTTCTATATATAATTAACATAAGTGATCACTTGATAGAAAGATGAGAAACATCGCCAAAAAATAAATTAGGGTAGTAATACATGTTAGGTAAACATCTTTATATGTATTACAAATTTTGAGGAATAAATTATTAGTTGGACATTTAACCATCAATTAATAGTTGGCTAAATTGATTCCTTGACAATGTATCAAAGCAATAAGGATGCAAGAGGTTTTGACTTCGTATCCTTGGAACCCCCTATTCTAATGTGGAATATCTCAACTCAAGTTTTTTTTTTTTTTATAAAATATATATTTACTTAAGGTGTCATTTTTTCATTATGAAATATCATTTTCTTTAAGCGGGGCCTTATTTTGGTCTAAAAGGTCACTTTGTGAAAACGTTACACAAAAATGAGAGAGCAAGAATGGAACGGGAGGAGAATAGAACACTACAAAAAAAAGTAGGCTCTGATAAAGAGGATAGAAAATCTTCACCATTTTCCAAAAAGAAAAAAAAAGATAGAAAATAGGCTCAATTTCAATTTGACTAGAATGGTTTTGAAAATTTAATTAACACACACATATATATTTAAATTTCATTCCAGTCCAAACTTATCCACCGCATGCTATAGTGACCTTACTTGAGCTTTGCGTAGGGCTTCTTAGAATTTGAAAGTGATGATGTCTTATTGGATCAGTTTATATAACTTCTAAATTTAAATACAATGTATGAGGTTTCTAAACTTTTGTTGCTGGTATAAATTTTTTTTAATAAATTATATATTAGGGTTATTTATATACTGAAATTAATTTGACTTTTTTCAACCGTGCCACGTCAACAAGAAGTGGTCGGAATCTGATGGTGATAAATTCCATTGTATTTTGTTAAACATGCTTTTATTTTTATCGTACTTGAATATACCTCTATGAATTTTAACTTTTCTCATATAGTTGTAGTCAACGTTTTTTTATTTTAGTTTTATTACAAAGTCAAATGTGGGGAAGAAAGAGTTCTTTTTTTTTTTTTTTTGGGATATGAGGGGAAGAAAAAGTTAAAAAACCAATAAATTCAATTTGGAGTTTTGGACTAGTATTTTGATCCGAAACCGACAAGAAATTAACCAAAGGAAATTTCAACTAAGAGTCCTCCCTCCACAAGTGAAAGAAGGAACAAAAGGCACCATCTCGATTTTTATCTCTCTACATTCTCTTTTTTCTCATCAGCAATTTTTTGAACTTCACACCAATTTTCATCCGTTTGTCGTGAAATTTGATTCGCTCGAGTTTGATCGTGATCAGTTTGTTCAGTTCTCGATGTTCAAATTCTGGTACGTAATCTATTGCTAACAAGTTAGTACTAATTTGTCAATCGAATGCTTTAGCTTGATAGTCGTGAATTGTTTGATTCAATTTTGGTATCTAGGGTTTTCTGTGTTCTTCAAATATTCGTTTGAATTGGCCTTTATCGAGTAATTGAGTGATGCTTATTGGTTAGTTTATTGTGTATGATTGTTTTATCGAACGGTTTTAGCAATGAAATTCAATACAAAACGTAACTCCTACACATACACACACTATCTCTCAATTTTAGCGAGTGGGTTAAGGCGATTGAAAGATGATTTACACGGAAACAACAGATACATTCTACTTGACAGATGAACAGCTAAAGAATTCGCCTTCGAGGAAAGACGGTATAGATGAGGAGACCGAAACCATGCTTAGGATATATAGTTGTGATCTTATCCAAGAGGGTGGTGATCTTCTTAGATTACCACAAGCAGTCATGGCCACTGGCCAGGTTCTGTTTCATCGTTTTTACTGTAAAAGATCGTTTGCGCGGTTTGACGTCAAGAGGGTGGCTGCCAGCTGTGTCTGGCTAGCATCGAAACTCTAGGAGAGCCCTAGGAGAGCTAGACAAGTTGTTATTGTTTTCCGACGTATGGAATGTAGAAGAGAGAATTTGCCTGTAGAGCATTTGGACATGTACTCTTAAGGAATATTTAGAGTTTAAGATGGATTTAATCAGAACAGAATTATGCCTTTTGATTGAATTGGGCTTCATTTGTCATGTTGAGCATCCCCACAAGTTCTTATTGAACTTTTTAGCTATCCTTGGAATACCACCAGAGTTAAAACAAGAGGCTTGGAATCTAGCTAATGAGGACTACTCTTTGTGTTCGATTCAAAAGTAAGGTGGTTGCGTGTGGGTTGTCTACTACTGCAAGAAGGTTGGGGGTGCCCCTTCCTGAGGATCCACCATGGTGGAAGGTTTTTGATGCTGATAAATCTGGAGTCGATGAAGTCTGTAAGGTTTTGGCGCATCTTTACACTCGTCCTAAGGCTAAGTATTTACCTGTCTGTAAATAGCCACGTTCCTTCATATCATCCAACAATTCATGGGATTCACAAATTCCACCAGTGTCTAAAGAAGTCCCATCAAACACGTCAGCTGTTAGTAATGACAAGAGTACCGTAAGAACAGCTTATGTAGCTAATGCAGAGTTAAGGGGTTCCAAGGATGCCTCTGCAAAACAAGCACTACGCAAGCTGAAAGAGTCCAAGAAAAGTGAGGACGAGTCCAAGGATATGGCAGTTGATGGAGAGGGAAGAAAGGATCTCATGTCTAAATTGAAGCCTGAGATCGGATCAAATACAAATGGAGAGAGGATCAGAGACAGGGATAGAAAGCGGAGAAGAGACTGGGATAGACAGAGGGAGAGAGACAGAGACATCAATAGGGAAAGGGACAAAGAGAGTGATAGGGATAGGGATAGAGATAGAGCAAAAGACACAGACATCAATAGGGAAAGGGAAAAAGAGAGCGATAGGATATAGACAGAGAAAGAGGCAGAGACATGGAGAGACGGAAGTGTTGGGATCATAAGAGAGGGAGGGATTATGGCAGGGGGCAAGAGCAAGATGAGAATGCAAAGGACAGAGGTAAAGATTGGAGGAGTATCGTCCGATTGTTGGATAAATCAAATCATTCGGGAGGACATTTGGATAAATCCAGGCATTGTCTTTCTCAAGATCGATATCGTGATTGTGATAATTACAAATATTCTTCTAGAAGAAGAATCGCTTGACGCATCACTGGATGCGCATGGAACAGCAGTTGCTATCCTGTTGGATGATGGTAACACATACAATTTTCCTTGAAAAAAATGTAAGCATGGCTTAGCTGAATCATACCCTCAAACCATTGTAGAAGTTAGCAAATCATTGTAGATTTGATGGTTTACCAGTGTAAAGATAATTTGAAATTTCGCCTGAGACTAGCTGCAATTGCCTCGCTCCTCTAAGCAAGTTTTGCTAATGGAATGAGTAGCTCATACTTTTGGCAATTAAAAACACATTTTTTTTTTGAATGGTTTGATTCTCATGCTCAATGTATACTTGCTTGAATGTTCTTGTGGTAATATGGATTGCTGATTTTTACATATTGGCTAGTTGCTGCATTATAAGCAGAAACACCAATTCGAATAAAGGGGGATTTGGTTTCTCACTGTGGATATACTTGCTTTTTGGTTTGTAATTTTGTGAATTGAAGATTTCACAATAAGCAATTTAGCATCAATCTTAAGTGGAGTGGCCAAGTTACAGGGGAATCAGAGTTTTAACTAAACAGATATGCATGTGAGCAAAATCGTCAACGCTAGAGAATTTCTCTGTTTGTGGACTGTTTAGTCGAGTTTGAAGTTAATTTTTATAATTCAGCTTAACTTAATACATGTCGCTAGTGCCATTAACATTTAGCTATCAGATCTTAGTTTGAAGCCGCTTAGGGCCACTGGAGGCTTTCCTGACCGTTAACTATAGGAGTTGTGTGATCCTCGGTATATAGAAATAAAATAAATAGACATTTATAGACCATGGGGATGAAGCTAAATATCAATCCCATGGAGTTATTTGCATTCTTCAATTGAACTTCAAAATAACGGAATTGATTCATAGATTTTTGAGCAATTAACCTTGGAATCAGTTTTTTTTTCCTTTTCTTTTTCTTTCTTTTGGTCTTAAACTGCACAGTGATCTCATTAATGGTGATTATCATTTTAGGTCAAGTGCCCACTGAGAGCAGCTCTAAATACTAACTTCACCTTGGACTTGTTTAATTGATTAATTAGTATACGAAAATACCATTGCACTTGAAAATGGGCTCATTTCCATCTTAATCAGCTAAATGCTTAATAAGATAAATTTTAAACCATTAAATTAGGGCTCAATTGCAATTAACTGCATACTTGGCAAGTTCTAATGTATCCATTTGATTAATGTTAGGCTAACTAAGCCCAAGGGCACGCCAACAGTTCTTTCTTCGTTGTTCAAATGCATCTTGAGCATGTTTGCTCATGCCAGGCTTCTTTGTTGGAGAGGTTTTTTTTTTTTATTATTTCAATCTTAATAAGACCCCTTGATGCTATTTGCATAATTGCATGAGGGTTGGGGAAATCATTGCCTGCTTGGATCTCTTCTAGAGATTTGAAAGGGATGGGCTAAGATCGAAGAGTAGCATGCGTCTTTATCTAAAAAATATAATTCGAAGAGTAGCATGCTCTTCTCTTCTAGACATTCACTCCATTCGACTCTTGTTGTAATGAAGATCCCATAACAGAGGACAATTGCCATAACAGAGGACAATTATCCCATTTCCATCCATTTGTTCACCCACCAACTTTCTTTCTTTTCCTATCTTACATTGATAAAGCCTTCAAAACCATGGAGACACATAACATCACCAGACTACATTTTCAGGTGGAACTACTCTTTAGTTTAGTTACTTTTTTTTTAGATAAGAAAAAAGTATATTAATGAATGAACCAAGTTACAGGGAGAAAGAGGATAAGGTATCCTCTTCTCTAAATAATCACAAAATAGTCCAATCTTGTTGGATCTCAGTAATACTATAACCCCGAAAAGCCCCTGGAGCTCTAGCCCACAAAAAAAACTAAGTAGGTGACCTTCTCCCAAAGCATTGCAGGAGGAACTGACGCCTCATTGAATAACCGGGCATTTCTCTCCAACCAAATACACCATAAGTCTGCAAAAAAGGCATAACGCCACCACAACTTCTTGTCCTTCCCACCCCTAGACCCCACGAATTGCATCTGCAAGAAAGCCTCAACAGTAGATGGATAAACCTACAGTTCACCAAGCAACCTATTCCAAATGCTACAAGCCACGTCACCCCCGATGAAAAGATGTAGCACTGTCTCACTACCAGCTAACTACTCTTTAGTTAGCTGGATAGTAACTACTCTTTTGTTACTATCTGAGAGTGCCAACATGATATTAGAATGAAGTAGATATGAAGATGATAGAGAAGCGTATGAAGATTGATAGAGAAGTGAAAGTAGGCATACAGTTAGATGGAAGCCAAGAGTACCTTAGCTTGGAAGACAAAATAACTAAAGTAATACCATATCTGATATATTTTCAAACAGCTCTTTTGGATGGTGGATGATTAATAGTCTTCAGGTGTAGGCGTGAGTAGTGAGTGGGGCCCATTGGTATGAATTCTATTATGGATTGTTCTTCGTATTTTATCACGTGGCAATTTTCTTCTTTATAGGTTTGCACAAAGTAAATTCTTCTCCCAAACCAATCTGCATGTGTCGGTCCAACTTAATTGTTGTCCAATTAAGAATTCACTATCTCTTCTTTTCCTTTCATGTCCCTTCCATTCAAATGACTTGATCTAGATGGAGTCTTGCTGGTCTGTTGATTGTGGATGACATGAGTTGCTATTGTACATATCATTACTTTTTAGGCTTTAGCATTGATGTCCTCAGGTGATTTTCGCACATAAACTTTAACGTGCATATCTTGATTTGAGTGTGAAGGGCATATTGTGCTACAAGTATGTTTAGCTATATTAACCTTGTAATTCATTACATATATGCAGTATATGATTGTAACTTTGTTGTTGCTTGCTTTCAGGGGATCTCAGGACCAAGAATCACAATCTCGTCCACAGGAGGTCCCTGCACAGTCATGGTACCCTCCATCTGTAGTCAATTCTCCGAGTTCTACCCGACCATCAACGGCTGGCAGCACTGCTTCTAGTAGTTACAATCTACAGAGGCCATCTGAAAGGCCACAGTCTCCTTCCCAGGTCTCACCTGCAGAAGCTGCTGGAATAATTTCATCATTGAAGGACAAGAGGTATGCTTGCTTGTGTCATATATCTTGTATGGCGTTTGACATTGTCAGTACTTCTTACCTAGATGCTAAAAACTTTATTCGGAACTTTCTTGATTGGATTCTAAATGCTATGTTTAGTTGACACTTTACAGTTTACACAACCTAGGCTTGGTTCTTGTGTTGGTACTATGTATTCACTACAACTTTAAGTTGTATTTTTATGGTTATAAAACAATTTACCAATAAAGAACATCTTTTTTCGCCGCCGCCTTGTAATTCTTTTTTGTTTTTCTTTTTTGTAATTTTTGTATGTGAGAGGCGCAAAGGCCATCCCTAAGAATGGTTTGAACCTCTGGAGGTCCCAAGTTCGAGTCCCCTTAGGGCCACTGGAGGTTTTCCTGGTCGTTAACTTCAGGGCCCATGGGATTAGTCAAGCAAAAAAATGGTTGGATACCCATGTTATCTTAAAAAAAAGGCCATCCGAAAGAATGGTTTGAGCCTGAAACCTATTCTTACTGGAGCTTAACCTTTTCTTTTCTATTTGGCTAACCTTGGAACTATATTTGCTGATATGGTTTGTTTGTTTCTTGCTACTGATGGCTTGAGTTGAGTGGCAGATGAAGATGGGATTTTTCTCCCCTCTGTCTTCATCACGTTTTTCTGTATGTTGGGACTTTAGTTCCGAGCCAGAAAATTTTCATTGGGGGGACCAAAACTTGTAACAAGATTTGGTTACAAAAATTATCATATATGCCTCCTTGATTAATAAAAAACTTATAGTTAGAAAATAATAATTTGCAAGGCCTAGGTTATTTTTCATTTAACGAAATACTTTTAAAACCAAAATTTATAATATAAAAGGAAAAAAGATGGCGATTAAGGAAAAAAATTGTACGTGAACCATAGGAGGACGTGTACTCAAGCTACAAAAAAAAACAAAACAAAAAAAACTAAATAAGATACACTACGGTAGAAAAATAAAATAAAATTGAGAAATGGAAGAAAAATAAAAGTAGGCCTAAAAACAAATAATTGCACTAGCATGATATAGTAAAAAAATAAGGTTGCATACATTCCATTTACAAGCACAAAATAGATAAAAGGTAAAGAGAAAGGAAAACATAAAGAATAAGCTAAGAATTCAAAAGCTAAAACTATGAAGATTGGTGGGGAAATGGAAAAAACGTGAAGAAAAACAGCTAAAACTAAGTTAGCTTAGTAAAAATGAGAGGCGTGAGGCTCGAGAACGCAACCTCAAGGACTAAAGTGGGCAGTGCAAGTTAAACATTTAACCAAGTAAGCTCCAATTCTGATTATGAATCATATTACATGAAATTATATTTATTGACTTTCTGGATCATGGGGGGACCACAGCCTCCACTGGTGCCCCCCCGTCTCCGCCCTGCTGAGCTTGGAATAAGAGTCTCTAAGAACCAATTGTTCCAGTTGTTTGTCTCTATGTGCCATGGCCCATGGAAAGCTATATCATGTATGTGAGATCTCCATGTATGTAACTATATTCTGAACTAATTTTGGCATGAGTATTAGAAAAGAAATTGCTATACCCCTGCTCTCAGATACATTTTCTGGGTGTCGTGGTGCAAAACTTATGGCATATGGAGCTTATCTGTACCTGTGATACTCGTCCATTAGGATTAGTATTGTCTTGGTTGTCGCTCGGTTGGTTGAACATGGCTGTTCTCTTTTGTTTTTCGTCAACTCGTCTAACTTGAAGTGTCCAAGTGTCTTAATTTGTTCCATCACGTTTAGGTATCTGTAGTTGGAGTAAAGATTGTGACTTATTTGTGAGTATTATAGCTGCAAACAAGCAAGGTTTGTCAAGCTTCTCAGTAGTGTAATTCTGAAGTACACCCTCTGTTTATCTTTGCTGGGAAAATATGGACTTACATTTGTGAAAGTTGTGGCTCTCTCCAAGTCAAAGTATGGGAGGCTGGGAGCCACCATCAGTTAGTTCTCATTTTTGTACAGCCTTTCTGCTTAATACTTGTAGATGTGGTTTGCATTTTTGATAATAGAACCAAAGTGAAAAAAATTATATATTTTCTTTTAATGTCTGTGAGAGGATAATTATTAAAAAAACAAAAATGTCTGTGAGAGGATAATTATTTAAAAAAGATGTCTGTGAGAGGATAATAATTAATGAACCATGTGTTAAGTTCAGATTTTAGAATCTAAGGACTAGCGATAAAAACAAGAAAGTACGACATTAATCAGTGCTTCAGTCTTTATTGCCACCCAAGTCTAAGTGCCAAGTGAAGCTGAAAGGGAGGAAAAGATTCCTCCTGAGGCCCTGATGAATGCAGATTGGCAGATCTGGGATTTTCAAATTGATTATTTACATTTGGAATAGCGATGACACATGACAAAAGTCTGTACAGTTGGATATAGATTGGTTTGAAACCAAAATTTGAATGCTTGGCCTTTGTGCCTGTACAGCCGAAAGTCACTGTCAGAGAGAGAGAACCTAATTTTGGGAATGCACTTTCCATATTTTCTTGGCCTGTGTACTGGTACAATAATCAAACTTTAGTCTTTGCTTAATGGGATGGGTATGCACATGCACACCTAACCTGTGGATCCGCCCATGCCCTAGGGCGCTGACCTCTTAATACTTTCGAAACAGACCAATTATTTTTGCTAGAAACAATCACTTGAGCAGCAAGAAGGAAGCCTGGTGGTGGAGTGAGGATATTCAAAACAGGGTGAAGGCTAAGAAGGTTGCCTATAAAGCCCTAATGGATAGCACTATAGATGAGGAAAGGGTGGAGAAGCGGGAAGCCTACAGAGCGGCAAAGAGGGAGGCAAAGAAATCAGTAGCAGAAGCCAAAAGTAAAGCATATGAGAGCCTGTACCAAAAATTGGCCACTAAGGAGGGAGAACAGGACGTGTACAGGTTGGCGAGAGCTAGGGAGAGGAAGACCAGAGACCTGGATCAAGTTCGTTGTATTAAGGATGAGGCGGGGAGAGTTCTTGTGGACGACGCGAACATCAAGAGGAGGTGGCATGGGTATTTCAATGAGCTCTTTAACAACGTTGGAGACGCAGCCATTTCGTTGGGAGACCTTACCACATCCGAGCAATACCGCAACTACAGCTTTTGTCGTCGCGTTACGAAGGAAGAAATCAAAGGGGCCATGCGGACGATGAAGAGTGGGAAGGCAGTAGGACCAGATGAGATACCCATAGAGGTATGGAAGAGTTTGGGGGAAGAAGGTCTATTGTGGTTAGTTAGGCTTTTCAACGTGATCCTTAAATCCGCAAGGATGCCGGAAGAGTGGCGACTCAGCACATTGATTCCTCTATACAAGAACAAAGGAGATATCCAAAGCTGCAACAACTATAGGGGTATTAAGCTACTCAGTCACACCATGAAGCTATGGGAGAGAGTGATTGAGAAGAGACTAAGGAAGAGTACTCTAATCTCGGAGAACCATTTCGGGTTCATGCCAGGGAGGTCAACAACGGAAGCGATTCATCTGATTAGACGTTCTATGGAGCACTACAGAGAGAGACAAAGGGACTTGCACATGGTTTTCATTGATTTGGAGAAGGCGTATGACAGGGTACCCAGAGAAGTTTTGTGGAGGTGCTTGGAAGCCAAGGGGGTTCCAGTCGCCTATATCCGAGTGATTAAGGATATGTATGAAGGAGTGAGGACTAGGGTCAGGACTACAGGAGGGGAAACTGAGCAATTTTCTACAGATATTGGGTTACATCAAGGGTCATCGTTAAGTCCCTTTTTATTCGCAACCGTCATGGATGAGCTCACTAAGACTATCCAGGGGGATGTGCCTTGGTGTATGTTGTTTGCCGACGACATTGTTCTCATAGACGAGACTAAAGAAGGTGTTAACGCCAAATTGGAACTTTGGCGGGACACACTAGAGTCAAAGGGATTCAAGCTAAGTAGGACAAAGACCGAGTACTTGGAAAGCAAATTCACAAGAGATGGGGTTGCCTCGGATATGGAGATTAAGATTGGTACGGAGGTGGTACCAAAGAAGGATTGTTTCAAATATCTCGGTTCAGTCATACAGGGCAACGGCGAGATTGACGATGACGTGACTCATCGTATCAGAATAGGGTGGCTAAAGTGGAGGAGTGCAACGGGAGTTCTATGTGACAGAAAAATCCCACTAAAACTTAAAGGCAAATTTTATTGTACAGCCATCAGGCCAGCTATGCTATATGGGGCGGAGTGTTGGCCGGTGAGGCAGGTGCATGTGCAGAAGATGAGGGTGACCGAGATGAGGATGCTTCGTTGGATGTGCAACTCTACAAGAAGAGATAGAATTAGGAACGAAGTGTTGAGAGGCAAGGTGGGAGTGACCGATATCGACAACAAGATGCGAGAAACAAGGCTTAGGTGGCTTGGGCATGTGAGGAGGAGACATCGTGATGCACCGGTGAGAAGGTGTGAGAGAATTACACTTAGAGATTGTAAACGAAGACGAGGACGCCCGAAGAAGACTTGGGAAGAGGTAATCAGGCAGGATTTGACCCGTCTAGATCTTACCGAGGACTTGGTCCTAGATAGGAGAGTATGGCGTAGCAGGATCCGTGTAGAGGATCCGCGTTAGATTAGGGTGGTTCATTGCCTAGTACTAGGGGTTGATTCAGTTTGTTTATAGCCTGTAGCGTCTACTTCACTTTAGGTTGCTCAGCAAGTAGAATCTTGTGTTAATATGTTTACTGATTTACTTCCCTTGCCCTGCTGATCATTCTTTAATGCTTTAAAAAAAAAAAAAAAAAAAAAAAGGTTTTCAAATGCAGTTTCAAAAAAGAAAAAGTTTTTGTGGGTCTCTCGGAAACAGTCTCTCTTCTAGGCGACTGGTTAGGGGTAAGACTGCGTACATCTGGACCTCCCCAGACCCCGCCCTAGGCGGGACACTTACTGGGTTGTTGTTGTTGTTGTTGTAATCACTTGAGCAGCTGTTGGGATAGAATTTGGGTGTGTAGGCCTATCTTCATTGGTGAAGCCTGAATAATTAGAGGCTTTAAGGATTAGCTCACAAATATTTCACCGCTATATTTTGGGAATCCTTAGGTTCTATCAAGCTCCCTCTTTGTGGTTCTTCAATTTGTCTGACATTTAATTTTCTGAGTTCATGCTCCTTAAATTTGTGTTATCCCTCTCCCAGTTCCTTTAAATGAAGTATGTCATTATTTTATTTTTTAAAACATTCTCTGCGCGGAAATTATGTCAAATATGTTGATCTGTGTCCCTAATCATGTCATGTTGTGTCAAAACATTGGTGGTCAGTGAAGTTTGAGTCTGGGTAAGGTAGATGAAAAGGGATTATCCTTTGCTCTATATTTTTGGTTTCTATACTAGATTGTCACCAATCTACTTTTTTGCATTCAAATTAGTCAGCCTCATTGTTCTGCTTCCCACTTGTTCTATTTAGATACCAAGACATTTTCGTTCAATGACATCTGAACGCTTAATTTGTCTCCTGATTAATCAGCCAGTTGTTAAAAATTTGTCATAAAATGATTTATTTCCTAAAGTTTTTGTTTGTTTGTCATGGGAGATAAATTGTTACTTCATCCCATATAATAAGAGGTCTTAAAACGCTATTGTTAGTGTTTGCATACATGAGTTCCAATGACTTCTCCTACTGATGGTCCCACTATTCTGAATTGTTTTATAAAAGTTTGAATTTTGAACAACAAATATTTGTATGAGTGGATCAAGGCATGTTTGGAATGGCGTGTGCAACAGTCTTTGTATTTCTGAAGAAATGCTTTGTAAATCCTCATTTGCATGGTTGATATTTATCGGAAATCCCTGTCTATCCTGTTAACCACCTCCACCATGATCTTCGACCAATGCGATGCCTACCTTTGGGTGAAGATCTGAGCTCTTGATTTGAAATGATTCATGGAATTGCAATCCAAGGATACTTACCTAATTGAGTGCGTATTATGCATGGCCCTATTATAGGTTCCTTTCCTGAGGGAGGTTATCTGCAACTGAGGGGCTTGAAGTGTTATGGGGCATGGGGATACCTGCTTGTTAAGCGACCATTAACAGCTGGGTAAGGGTATATAAGGGAATGGCTGGTGACTGATAGGTGTTTGGTGGCCTAAGAAGATAGGTTTACAATGACAAGTGAACACCAAGGTGAAGGAAGTGAAGAAAAGTATTTAGAAGTTATTTTCTAGTTTTCTTTACAAAAGAAAAAAAGAAGAGGTACTAATATTCATTGGTTTATTCATAGAACAGTTCTGGGGTTCTACAGTTCCCAGTAATAAATTTTATTCTTTATATATTTTTTTTTGTTCTTTTATTATTATTATTATTATTATTATTATTATTATTATTATTATTATTATTATTATTATTATTATTTATTTTTATTATTTTGAAACTGTCTAAGATCACCCAAGCAAAGGCTTCTAGACGGGAGGTTGAACTTGAAAACTCCCTTAACAAGATAAGCCTTGCTTCTTGATCAGTTGATCCCAATTCAAACATGCATAAAATGGACTTGATTTAAGGCACTGTTACTTTTCTTACCTACAAACATTTGAGAGCTACTATAACAAGCCTATCATGTATTTAGTCAAAAGGGGAGATTTTGATAGGAATCCAGCCACTCCATTCGTTAACTTGACCACCAATTCAGCTAGTAACTGATGATTTCTTTTTGTGTAGTGTTGATGATCTACGGAAGCTTTTGACCGACAAGGATGCCTACAATCAATTTTTGCTCTCTCTTGATCAAGTCAAGACTCAAAACAATGTGAGTTATCTGGATTGCCTTCTCTCACCTCTATATATATGTTTCGGTTCTGTAATTTTTCATTTTAGCACTGTGTGTTTTGTGATAGCTATACAGCTATTAATACTATCAAGTGTCTCTAGGGTGGGCATTCTTTGATGTTCCAATTGGCCAGTGGTTGATATTTAAGTGTCAGGCACCATCTTCTTGCTATATTAATATTGGTGCTTTTCATGAGGTCCCAACTCACCAACAAGACATCCATTCTATCAATTCAGTTCCTGTTACTGGTAATAACCCTGCAAATATTATTGTTATCACAATATACCTTCAGTGCAATACAGTCAAGTGGTACAAACTACAAAGTTCATCAGACCATCCATTTGATCCAAATTAACGAGCTTTAAACCTGTGATTGTAAACCTGCAAAACCAAGGTAGACCATCTGCTGTATCAAGGTGCTCTAATGATCTAATCTTCTAGCTACTGCAAAGTGTTCTCTTCTTTGTGAGGGTCGTGTGTTGATTGAGTAGGGATTGTGAGGTTGCTTTGTAACCTTGCCACATTTGTGCAGCGTTTGCATAATATGACTTAGATCATACCCTCTCTATTACTTGCTGATGGCGGCTTTACATGTAATTGTCTTACCACTGAGGGAAGGGCTGGTCAGTAGCAATGACTGGTGGTATGGGGAAGCTGATGGCGGCTGTCAGGCTATGGTTTGTGGGAAAAGGGGTTTAAGAAAATATGATTTCAGGGGGCTGGCATCAACAAAACCGTAGGGTGGGGAAGAGGTATTAAAAACCGATCGCTTGGATTTCGCAAATGGGTTTGGGATGGATGGTCTGCCCAGACAAGGATAAAGTGCGGAACTGGAAACCGATAGGTGAGACCTGTTGAGGCCTCAAACAAATGGTGCCTGAATGTTCAATGGATGTCATCTAGGCACGTGAAAAATTAAGAATCCCTTTCACTTTTCAGTAATGAAGCATGCATATTTAGACTTCTCACCTCTGCATTGGTGCTTCCCATTTGTTTGGCGTCATATCCATGCTCTTACACGTATCCGTGTTTGTTTCTATTCAATTTTGCTATTTAGTGTCATGGTGGTCCAACTTAGTTGTGGAATCCATTGCATTTGATGACTGTAATTTGTGCTCTGAGAAGATAATCCTATGGAAATGTACAAGCAACCAGATGGTTACAATGTATACCTATGCTGCTATGGGACCATGATGGAGCTTTGATGTGTTGGGTCGTGCTCGTGGATACGACACTGAAAGTAATTCAGCATTTAGGCATGGTTTTGCAAAGTTGAAAATCTACCTCGTTTTCTTATTGTGACTTGAACAAATGGATTGTAATGAAAAAAACGCTTAAAAAATGAAAGCTCCTGAAAATGTCTGAGGAAGTTGAGGGGTTAATTGTTGCGGTATGGTTGTGAATAAAAGTATATTTATGTGTAGTTATTTGGGACATAATAACAGTTAAGGACAACTAATCTTCTCGATGTTGATAAGGTGTAGTTCTTGTATTTCTTTGTTGTGGCTTTACCTCTTAGATTAACCCCTATTCCCTACCGTGACTTTATCTTTAATCCCTATATTGTGTTTTGTCACTTGGATAGTCCCATGGTGGCTTTGAGGTGTATATGTTGATTTCATGTCTCTGACCAGCTTCATTTTCTATGCTCAGGTTAGAGATGAATTGCAGAAGGAAACTCTCCAGCTTGCTAGTGAGTTGTTTTTTTTGTACATTACTCCTTTTTTTATTTTATTTTTTTTGGGGGGGGGGGGGGAATTCACAGAATGTGAGTGGAAATGGGTGCTTACTCTTGTAACATTCTTTATTTTGGTAGGAGAGAACTTGGACAAGGAAGCACAGATAACAGAGCTGAGGAATCAAGTATGAGCCTGACACATCTATAAAATGGAAAAATCTTTGTTGTCTTTAATTTGAAGTTCAGGAACAAAGTATTAAAACCTTTTGTTTTCCGTGTTCAAATTGTTGCAGTGCAGAATTATCCGGACAACTGAATTGGCTGCAGCTCAGGAGAAACAAAATGACTTAGAGAAACAAAAGCAAGATATCCTAAAATGGTACTCTCCAGCATCTCTTCTGCACAGATTGCAAGGTGAGTTATAACCTCCGCCATATGTTTGCTTCTATAAGTTTGTAGATGCAGACTTTAGAATTCCCAAGTGGTTTTGGGAATGCTTGAATTATCAGAAATATGATTTTGACATGTGTTAAGCATTCGTGGGGAGGTAAGAATTGTGGGTTTCTCTGGCGCTTAGATATTCTCCCCTCCCAAGTACGGTTGTGATTTGGCGATTAGCTTATCATCTTACATGCTGGTCTTTCGCAGAGGCAATGAACAAGACAGATGAGGAGTCAGATGCCCTTCACCGCCAGTTCCTTGATAAGGAGATCGAAATTGGTGCATTTGTTCAAAAATACAAGAAACAAAGATCCTTGTACCACCGCGGAGCACTTACGCATCTTGCAGCCAAGACATCTTCAACTGGATGAGTTTCAGTTCTTCGTAAGTACGAGCTCTGCTCTGTTATTGATGTCTGAGGTTTCTGTGTATTGTCTGATTTTCTGATCAGTCTGTGTATTATCTGATAAGCCGATATGTGCAAAATTGATTTTTTTTTTTTTTCTGTTTTTTGGGGTGGGGGGGGGGGGGATTTATCAGACAGATGTTGGAGGACAATGTTGCCACTATTTCGTAGATAATATATATTTTTTTTGGTGCAAATAGCTTTTATTTTGTTAGGAAACAAGATTGGGTATTTATGTTTACGTTGATCAACATGCAGTTTTGATTCTCTTTAAACTGTGAAAATATCTGATCATTCTCGTAATTCACTAACAGTTCAATATATCACTCGGATTAGAAGTTCACAAAGCTCCCCATTGGATTTGTTGATTTATTTGTGGGAATCAATTACAGCTTGAAACAAAACAGATTATAGTGCCATGGCTGAAGATATTGTTTCTCTTTTTTGACATATGTTCAAGTATTTAAATAGAAGAACAACTAGAACACAAATGTATTAGAACAGAATATCAACATGTGTAAGAAACGTGATAGACATGAATCACGTGATTACTTCTTTTAAAATCTTGAGCTATTACTGAAACTTAACTTCAATATTAGAATTTTTCCTTTTAAAAAAAAAAAAAACTTCAATATTAGATTGTTCCTCACAAAAAAACAAAACAAAACTCAATATTAGAGTATGAAATCAATTTTTTGTACAATCTACTAGACTATCATTAAAATGCTGCCCGAGTTTGTACCAAATTGTCAAAAGGTCTCTTATGAGGCAGCCTTAAAGTGAGACCCTCTCTATAGCTAAGCATGACTTAAGCATGACGTCATGTTTGTTAGAGAAGGCATCACCTTGAGGCCACCTCGATCATATGAGTTTTTATGCCGAACTATTTAGGCCTATTTTGAATTGCTGAAGTGATTGATCACCCTCTGCCTTCTCATTTCATCATCGGTAATTGAAAATTGAGACAAAACAAAAAACAAAAAGCAAAGACAATAATCGAGAATTATTCTATTTTTCCCATATGAAAAAACAAGAGAGGAAAAAAAAATAGTTATTCTTTTGTAGTATCACTTTTTTTTTTTTTTTTGATAATTAGGAACTTTTTATTTATCAATTAAAGTTTAAAGCAAGCTTAAAAAAGTACAAAAAACGCCTATTATACATTATTCCACAGGAGAATAACTACTTGACTCCTCTTTATAGCCACGCTACAAATTCCACATCCCTCGTCAATCCTTGTTTAGCTAATCCATCCGCTATTGTATTAGCACTACGAAGCTTATGTGTTACCTTAATATTTGGCCACTGCTCCAAAACCCGCCTAATAAAATTCAGTTCGAAGCGAACTTCCCAAGGGCCATTGTCTCTAGAGTTGCTCCACCTCACAGCATTAATGGAGTCTGACTCTATAATTACACCAAAATTCAGTATCCATTCCTTATTAACTGATTTCAGCAGTGCCCTATATATTGCCAAGACTTCAGCATTGTTGATGTCACACAGACACACCCTGCAGGAAAACAAGCAGCGGAATGATCCCTTCCAATCTCTAAGAACTCCCCCGATTGCTCCACACCCCTCTTTACTTGAAGCATCCACATTCCACTTGAGTGTCCCTCTCACTGGATTTTCCCACTCCTCTTGTTTCTTTCTTGTTGTAGCTTTTTTTGTGTACATTCTGAGACATAAAGGTGCACGACATACTTCTTTTGTAGTATCACTTAATTTACCAAACAGTCAAATAAGAAATAAAATAAAAACAATAGTAGTCACCCTTTATATTTGATACGTCTACTCGTAAGTTTAATGCCAATTACAATTACTTGCATTATATTTTTTTTGATAATTTGTGTATTCTTTTATTAATAATATGATAGACTACCAGAAGTAGTTATCAATAAAATACACCAAGAGCACATATCCATACTAGTATCATTCAACTAGTCATCCCCACCTTTTAGGAAGGGTTGGAAGAAGAGTTGCAATCATATGCTTGGATGTGGCTAAGCACAGTACCAAATGTTTGTTACACAAACTCAAACTCCTATCTGGCAGCAGACACCACAAAACCCAGCTAAACAAACTACGTCTAATACACCAAAAAAGAAAACACCACAAACTTTGAACAAGACCTCTGCAACTTCAATTCCACAGCCACGCCATAGCGATCTTGTTTGCTCACTCCCTAGCAACAACTTTTCATCTCATCACCCTAATTGTAGTCAGAAATAATTACTATCTTCTTTAATTTGTTCCTAAGATAATATTGAATTTTATTAGTTGTTGCAAATATAAGTACATATATATACTTCAATTAATATGAGATTATTGTGGCCTGTTGCTCAATCTATTTGAGGTGGTTACAAGTCAAGTAACCAACATTAAAACAATGTCATTGTAGTCAACGATGAATATCTTGTTGTGAACCCAAAAATTAATCAGCTCTATAAAAGTTAAATATTTACGTTGGCTTTCCTCGCTCCTCTTTTTGATGAAAAGATTATTGTAAGCAGCAATGGCCTATTTTAGTATCTGACAAAGCAACACCCATTAAGATGAGGAGTATATTCTTGTTATAGCAAGAATCCCTCCAAAATAAGCACACTTGAGTTGAATCCCATTCACATCAGATTCCAGAAGTACCTCCATTTTAGACCCTTTCTTTTGCCATGCATGATGCATGTATCATATGTCATTATCAGCCTAGCTTGATTATTTTCCCCATTAGATGGTGTTAGATTGCAATGTTTTGAAAAAGGCTCACAACTGTTGTCCAGCTTATTCCAGAAAAAAACCACATTATTGGACACATTATTTCTTAATAGTCTCTCACCTATCTTCTGCATACAAAGCATTCTTAAAAGGGGGTTAAACACGCACTACTCTTTGTGTTTTATTGTCTGTGCATTGAGCAAAACCATAACTTTAAGTTAGGAATGCTTGACACTTTCTTTACATGACACACGCGACGTTATTTGGGTTCTTTATAGTGGGTTGGCCTATTTTGACCTGTTATAACCTGTTTAACTTTTTTAAATGGGTCGACTTATTTTGACCAACTTATTTACAACTGTAATCTGTACATGGGTTATAACCCGTTGGGCAGTGGACCGAGCTGGCCGGGTCAGCTATAGAAGCTCCTCGCATTTTCTCAGGTCTAATTTAGATCTGGACCTATAATACTTAATTAGCATGTCTTGTGTGGACTTAGTCCACCGTGGACCAAGAACACTAGTGCAAATATTTAGAGACATAAAGGGTATATTT
Organism: Tetragonia tetragonoides; assembly: GCA_038025085.1. Taxonomy (NCBI): domain Eukaryota; kingdom Viridiplantae; phylum Streptophyta; class Magnoliopsida; order Caryophyllales; family Aizoaceae; genus Tetragonia; species Tetragonia tetragonoides. The sequence goes on from CM076139.1 coordinate 11,931,448, forward strand.
AAAAAGCAATAGTTCATTGTTCCACCATGGACCAATTAAGTCCATACAAGATTTTATAATACATAATAACCCTTGATTTTACCATAATATCGTCTTAATTAAATAACTAATTCCCCTATTGAAAATAGCAATAAGAAAGTGAAAAAGAGAGTAGATTATAATGCCAATCCATCGTCACTCTACTAAATAAAAAATAAGTAAGTTTTGTGTAAGATCAACTTATAAAAAAAGACTGGGTCACTATTTAGAAATGTAGGGATCACTTATTATGAGCCGTGACCTTTGTTGCAGTAAAAAGTAATCCTCACCTTATCAAAAATTATGGTGAGACAGTCTTAAACAAGCCGTTGACATAAAGGTTATATTATGATAATCTTGCTTCAATTTTCAATCGATTGAGGAGTGGAAGATAATCTGATTTACAGAATTACAGTACTTGAACAACAAAGAGTAGACAACTACGAACATACCCGGAAGTTCAACTTGCAATGGGCCAAAGTTCGATTTTCTATAATGCTACCTTCTTCTTCTTCTTTATAAAAAATCCTAAAACCACTAATCACTTTCAAGTAGTGATGGTATCGAATTTGGAATATCAATTTAATTGTTTAAGAAATGTAGATATATAAAACGATACATGCATGTAATTACCAAACCGTGGCCTATGACTAGATGTGAAGATGACATTTTGCATAAACATGTAAATATGATACTAAGGACGGCTCAAATTTCTGTACAAGACAACCAGTAATCACCTAAAAGGTGATTCTGAATGGACACATGATTTTTCCCACTGTACCATTGAAAGGAAATTATTTGTCTTTTTATGTTTGGAGTTACAGCTGCTGCTACTACCCACATGTGTAAGTTAGTAAATTACTTCACCTAACAATAATTGATTTTAAGATAGAATTTTACTAGACTTATATGCAGTCTACTCTCCTCAACATGCAGACCTATAGGTAGTAAGCCTATTGAAGATTTAATACCCTATTAATGTATGAATTTCTAGTAGTCACACTACAAGCTTTTAAGTACTACATTACAAGTAGCTGAATAACTAAAAGGGTATTGTAAATAAAAAAAAGAAAAAAAGACCAGGGTATATATGTTTTTTTATATGTTGATGTTATTTTCTTTGTTAAATGTTGATGTTCTTTTCTTTGTTCTTTTCCTTTCATTTCTTTCTTTCTTCTTCGTTTTTTCTTTATAATCTTTTTCCCTTCAGTCCTCCGTGATATATATGGTGGTGGTTGTAAAATTCGCGTGTCATCAGGGGATTCAATTGTCTGGTTTCTATTTCCCTTACCATAATTTATACTCTAATATAAGTGACAATATTCTTAAAAAGTTTTTTTTTTACCACCAAGCGGTTTTAACTTTCCATTGCTTCAATCAAATTAGAGACAAGAACATTCAATATGTTATACTCAGATAATTCATAATTTAAGGTCCAGAGACGCCGCCGATCCCTATCTCCCAAGATTACACATATGCTAACACATAGACTACTTGATTACAACTCCTACGAACAAACGACCAAAACAAACTAGTAAAATAATAAACTAAATCAAGGATATCTTCGACTATCAAATGAAAACTACTAGACCCACACAACGAACCTAGAACACAAAGCAGTAATAATACTTAAATGAAAAGTACTAGACCCTTCTTTTCTTTTTCTTGACAGAATTCATCAATTTCAATTGTTTCCGCAATATATGAGTAAGACAGATAAGACATTTCACATGTAGCACCATAAGTTTATCAACCTTATAAACACATCATTAAATCAAACAAGAACTAAACCATGCCACTTTCTTATGATTTATGAGTGAGTATATGCCATTATTCTCTTAGTGACATCATGTCATGCCTCAATGAACTAGCAAAATGCTATACATTCTAAACAAACCACTAATTGACTAATTAAGAATAATACTCTCTAAAAGATATTGGCATTGTTATTTATCTTGTTATTGAAATGCTCACTATTTGCACACTAGATATAAGCTAACTTTACAAGCAACTCTTTTGTTGAGTTTCGAGTTACAATTCTATATGCATGGAGAATAATTAGAGACACAATTTTGGAGTCTACATGATCCTTAATTTCTTAGAAACTAGTACTCTGATTCCTTTGATTAAGATTTTGGTTGATATGTTGAATAAAACTTGTAATGTTCCCATACGAAGATCCACCTTCCCCTGCTGCTTTCCTTGCTCTTCCACCAAGCTCTTGTGCTCTTTTCCTCATTGCCTTTCCCTTTTCCCCTTCATTATCCATCAATTCATCTATTGCCTTCTTCACATCCTCCCTCTTCACATAAACCCCATCATTTTGCTCTTCCCCCCATTGCATAGTCACCTCAACCCCGACCCTAACACCGATCTTTAGCACTTGCACAATTAACTTTTCGTTGTAAAATTGTTCCGCAAACATAGGCCAAGTGATCATTGGCACACCGGCACTAACCCCTTCTAACATGTTAAAAAGCCTCCCGTTGCTTGATGAGATAATATTAGAACTTGGGGTGCCCATCCTTTGATTATTAGTCCTCTCCCTTGAACCCTTTCTTCATTCATTAGCCACTTAACAAATTCTTCCTTGTAATCACCTTCTCTAATAATCCATATAAATGGACATTTTGATTCTTCTAAGCCCATACCAAGCTCAATTAATTGCTTAGGTAATAAGTGACATAAACTACCAAAACAAGCATAAATAACTGACCTTGGTTTCATAGCATCAAGCCATCTTAAGCAATAGTGCTCATCAATCGAGGCCTTGTTCCCCCTATCAAATTTATCATTTGCTTTGGTGTTGCAAAGTGAAAGAGGGCCAATAGAGAAGACATTTCTCATCACATTTTGGTATGACTTTACATAATCAATCTCTAATTCCTCAAAGGTGTTCACCAACAACCCTTCTGCTGATAATTCAGCTTGCTTAAATTGATCTCGAAGACCTTTCATGTCGATACCATCATTAACTTGGCCTCTCCTCATCATTTTGGGTCTATTGTATCAGGGACATCCGGTACTAAGAAAGGTTCATTATTGGATCGAACATTTTCATACACTTTGTGAAGCAACATCTTATGAGAGCACAAAAGAGTGAAGCAAGAAATCCCTTGATAAGCATACCTTGGAATATTAAATTTATGTGCAACATCTTTAGTCCAAGGTAAGCTAGAAATTAAACAACTAGGCTTTGGATTTACCTTTCTAAGGTAAATCTCTAGAGGTGCTTGCAACAAAGAACTTGCTACAAGAAACTGTCTTTGTAATTCAGGAGAAGGAAGTGTGTCAAGGTTCTCACAACCTTCAGGCAATCCGGCCTCGTTGCACGGGAACTCAAGAGAGGCAAGATGAATTTTGAGGCCTAACAACTTGGCTCGATCGATAGTTGATTTATGACGGAAAGCATTGAGAGGTGTAACGATTATGGTTATGATTAGGCCTCTTTGTGCTAAGACCTTAGATAAGTCTATCATGGGGATTAAATGGCTTTGAGACATTAAAGGGATAACAATGGCATGAAGTTCAGAAGCCATGGAGATCTAGAATACAGTATTGAAGAGATCAAAGAGAGAGAAGTAGATAGTACAAGCTAAGTGTGAGACTGGCAATAATAATGCTCCAACCTAGTAGGCTTTTTATGCTATAAATTTACTACAGTTTATCATCTATGATTGGTTTGTGATACAAAAAAAATGACATGGAAGTATATTTATCCCTTCATCATATAATGCTTCCTGACTACAGACAGGTTAAGGTTCTTTTGTGAAGCTTCCATACATGCATGGACCTAATATATTTGAGCCAAAATGACTCATCATTGACTCATTATTGTACGTATACTAGCTAATACATATTGCATTTTACATAGACATGAATATGCTCGTTAACACTTTGTAGGATGATCAGACAAACTTTATATCACGCAGATATCAGTATAAGAAAGCGTTTTATATAGAGGTTACAGTGTTAGTGTCTGGTGTACAAAAACTATTCTGGTACTCATCATACTCTACTTCGCGCCACATTTAGGTCCTGTTCTTTTCGTCGTCTCCATACTGCATTCCGTTCTGTTCTGTTCCGTTCCACAGTCATACTTCATTTTGTCTCACAGTTGGTTTCATTATCCGCGACGTTCCATTCCATTTCAATCCTCCCCGTCCTACACCATTCCTTTAAAGATAACAGAGCCGTACACAGTAAATTAAAATAAATACAAAATTATTTTGCGTAGGAACATGTTATTACATGCTACATTTGGGGAGAATCATGTACTAGAAGAGTATACATGCTACATTTGGGGAGGTTTATAGATTATTATGCATTTTACAAGCTCGAAAGTTAGGTTGTTACAAAAATTAAGAGTCGACGGAAAAACATTATCCATTTTTGAAAGAATATATTTCTTGATCATAAACCAAATATAGCAAAACTACTAAATAGTGGTGCGTTTGTTAGAGCTTACACAATCAGTTCAGCTCAGGTGTTACTTCAGTGGTTTCAAATTCAGTTAAATGATGTCCAGTTCAATTCAGTGGTGTTGAGTTCAAAAACATGTTTTTTCTCTCACATATCAAGTTGTGTCCGATTCAGTTCATTTGTGTCCAGTTCAGTTCAGTAGTGTCCAGTTTAATAATGTTGAATTCAATTCAATTTAGTTCTTTTCTAATAAGTTCAGATATAACAAACGCACCCTAAATTAAGCTTTTGAGTCATTTATTGACATTACATTTTCCTAAACTAGGCAAAATTAAGTTGTTGGCTTTTTAAATTATTTTTCTTTTATTGGGGAGGGGGGGAGGGGGGGGAGAGGGTATACTAGCTAGGATCAGTACAAAATATGATTTCAAGATCATCATATAATTGAGTTATGTTTGATTTTTTTTTCTTCTTTGAATAGGACAACCTTTTTATAAATGTCCCTATAACCCTAGCTATAGCATGAGATGGGTGCCTATCTATAAAAACTCTTGCACAAAACAATACCTCCAGCTGCGCAATGACACAGAGATAAGAAAGAATATGCATTTGTACAGCTAGAATTAGAAACTTGTTAGCTAGGTTGATACCCTATTTAGCTAGCTTTAGGGACATGATTATCTTCTGTTCTGCTTCTTCTTATTGGCTCGGTCACTTCTTTTTCATTTTTCTATAGTAGTAGAGTTTCAAATAATTATTGTTTCATTATTTCTTAGCTTGGCCATTCGTTTGCCCAAGCCACACATGAAGGAAGAGAAATAATATAGGATTATTCTAAGGGTGTGTAATGACAAGATTCAGAATGAGAGTTGTTATTTTTGTTACATTATATATACTTGATAGAGACTGGTTTTGAATATGATCTTGATACAAGTTTTAAAGATTTATATCATGTGATTTGATTGACCTATTAATCGACTGATCGAGCACTACTATTATAAGCTAGTTAATGTCTGCCGAGAGTGTATGCGAATTGCGATGTAAATAAATGTAATAACAAAACAAAAACTTTTTGAAAACACCATTGAGTACTTTTCTTTTATTATTTGTTGAATAATTGGTTCAGTTTAGTTGAGTGATTTACTTTTTTTCTCATATATTACTATTAATTTTAAGTTCACTTGATTCATTTATGTTCGTTTAATTATGTAGAGTTCAGTTTAGTTCTGTAAAGTTCTGATAAATTCATACCCTATGACATCACCAATGCAAAACGGCTAACAATAAGACAGAAACATAGCAATTATTTATTACAAATTTGAAGGGTCACAAATGAATATTTTCCTATATATGTTTCAACTTACAATAGTTTCTTATCTTAGTTAAATAACTAATAATATTTGAATATATTGTATATATGGCAATATATATTTATGTAATTATTTCCCGTTCTCTGTAGCTTATATGTTACGTTTCTGTACAACCTATATATATGGCTCTCCTGTGATTCATAAAGCTAAGCCATTTATTGCGCATATTTTATCAAATAATAATTACATTAATAATAATAAGCTTCCCTAATCATGTATGTTCAATTGTTCATGCATATATGTTTCATACGTTTAGTAAGATATAGCATAGCTGGAGGCTTTGTCGAATTATAGCCTTATAGGTGCTTCTTGTGTAAGTTATACCATTTTAGGGTTAGTAAAGCCTAGAGTTTAGGGGGTATAGGGTACAGGCAAATGTCCATTAACATCCACACATGAAACCCTTTTGGGAGCAAAGCATCTTTGGGGCTCCATATGCCCTAACCCAACGCATATGTTGGATTCAAATATTTTTTAATATTGGGTCACCTACTAAAAGTTAGCTAAACTACCTTTAGCGCCCTAGGATGGCACTTAAATATAATAGGCTCAAAAAATTTAATAGGCTAACGTCATGGTATTGATTAATTAATAAATCACTACACCAAAAAAATAATTTTTTTTTTATCACACACCAAAAAAGAATAATTTATAAATAAGCGGTTCAATTAATTCAGTTTTGGCCCCTATATTATTAGTTTTCTAGATCCGCCACTGCCTATATGCATCATCAATATCATTTAAAAACTCAAATAATAACATCTGTTCTTGTTGACGAGGATGGAAAACGTAAACAAGATAAAGCAAAAGCCGTGGGTTTATATCATTCGGCAGTGTACAATAATGGAGGTTTGAAGTTTTGTCTCAAATTAAAACAGTGCAATTCGTGAAACAGAGTGAAATGAAATGGAAATAATGGAACACCAAAGATACTTCTTTCCTTGTTTGTTCATATATACACAAAAGCTTCAATCACAAAACAAATCCTAAATTAAGTATCGGTAAGATTTTCCTAAAGCTTTTTCCTCCCTAGTTAATCTCTTTTATCTATGTCCATCAGTACAAAATTAATTCCAGAAATATTACATCTAAGTTTATATCTAAAACTAAATTCGTATGCATCTACTTAAAATGCCTCCCCCTTTGCAAAAGTTTACATTAAAGATGATTAAAAATGGTAACCATTTTATTTTAGTGGCCAAATGTGCATGGAACTTAAATGGTACACATGATTCACATACCTTTAATTAATTTTGAGCTTAAGGTAAAAGGTGGAAGAGAGTAATAACACATGATAGAAAAATTGTATTCACTTTGATTTTCTCCTTAACCTATAAACTTAGGGGGAAGTTTGGTTGGGGTATATATGAGAAAGGGAAAGGGAAAGGGAAAGGGAATGCATACACACTTGATTCCCTTTAAGATTGTTTGGTTGCATTTCATGCGAATCCAATTCTGAATATCCTGTAATCAGATTAACCAAATCAAGCATTGGATCATCACCCTCCCAAACCTCAGGTTTTCGATTCCCAACTTTATAAATTGATCGTACTACGCCCAACCTGCCCAAAGTAGTCGGCAACTATAATTTAAATGTATATCTATGTTAACTTGTGTAAGAAGGTTTATTTTGGCGGCAAAGAATTTACTGTCATTGATTTCAAAGTACTTACCATGTAAAATAAGTAGCACTTTTGTCTTGTGTCTACGTCTAAAGTCTAAACCATGTCACAGTAGGTGTTTTTATCTAACATTTGAGTATTTTGAGTGCGGGTTCACACATATAAGAAATTAACTTGGGAGGAAGGATCCCTTGGGGAAAAAAAAGCTTTGGAGGGAAGAAAAATTCTTACTTAGATTAGCACGCATTTGTTTAAGAGTTTTTTTTTTTTACTCTCTTTGATGTTTGTGCTGTAATTGTTAGTTGTTACTGTGTGTATAGTATTAAAGGAGTCATTCTGCTTAAAAAAAACTTTGTTGGAGACTGATTATTATATTTATGGGCTATTTCACACTATTAATACATGCTATTTTACGGGTAGTGGCTTGGCTTGGCTTGACTTTTTAAGGGCTAAGGGAGTAAGTAATGATGCATAATTACAGCTAAATTTTTATTGCAAAAAGTTTAGATTGTGTAAAGTGATATAAAAGGGTTTAGCATACCATTCAAAGTAAGAGTTTAGGGCTCATTCTTTTCAACTGTACTGGAAATTGAGAATTGGTAATGTGAGAAATTGGTGAAAATTAGGCAAAATTGGGAATTCTAATTGGTAACTGGTAAAAACTGATGAAAACTTGGAGAAACTGGGGAAAATTGAAATTTGTGTACTTTTGATTATTTTCTTAATAATAATAATAATAATAATAATAATAATAATAATAATAATAATAATAATAATAATAATAATAATAATAATAATAATAATAATAATAATAATAAAATAATAATAATAACATTAATAAACATATTAAAAATAACAATAAAAATAAAATAATAATAATAATAATAATAATAATAATAATAATAAAAGAATAATAACATTAAAAAACATATTAAAAATAACAATAAAAATAAAAAATAATAATAATAAAATAATAATAATAATTATTATTATTATTTTTATTATTATTTTTATTTTTTATTTTTATTATTATTAATTTTATTCATGTTTAAATACAAAGTCAATGCATATATTTATTTTATATTTGATTAAATATATTGTATATTTAATTATTATGTTTAAAATGTCAAAATATTAAATTGGGAAAAATTGGGTAAAAGTGGGTCAAACTAGGGAAAATTGGGGAAAATTGAGTAAAATTAGGAAAAACTGTATTTTGCTGGTAATTGGTGAAAATTGGGCAAAACTGGACAAAATTAGAAAAAACTGGAAATCAATTGAAAAGAACATGACTTTAGTGTGAGATGAAGTATTGAATGTGTACTTTGAAAGGAGTATCTTTTTAAAGCAAACTGAATACTTTATTAAATTACCATGTTCTATTACCGTAAAATGCTAAGCAATCCTTTTCTCTCTTGTTACTCTGTTTTCAAACAAAAATGTCCAAATCTACATAAAGGTAAAAGTACCGTACCGCAATAATACAATAATCTGATACATACCACACTATTTCGTTACTTATTTTGTGATGGGAGCTTTTCTATAAACGATCAAAGAAACAAGTATGTTTTTGGCGGCAAAAGTTTAACGGTTATGATGCCTTTCATTTGACTTTGAACCAAATTGATTTTGCTTAATCAGATTAAAAACTGCACTTATTTTAAATGTGTAGCTTATTATGTTAGAGTTAGTCTTTACAACAAAGAGAAATTGGAGAATGGAAAAGTCTCACATTGGTGGAGAAAGAGAAAGTTTGTCACTTTATAAGGTATAGAGTACTTTCATAAGTTTGAATTGAAATTATGGAGGGAACTATGCACATGTAAGTGTGTACTAAGGCTCTGTTTGATTGGGGTGAAAACAGTGTTTATTTCCCATTTTTCGTTGTTTGGTTTATAATGAGAAGGAAAATGGTTTTCAGTGGGAAAAGCATTTTCACCTATATAGGTGTAAATGTTTTCCTTTCAAAATGAAGGGAAAACGGTTTTTCGTTGGTGGAAAACTATGTCCCCGGAGCACTACTAGTGGACTTGATCATCGGGTTTGGTTGTCGGGACATCGTGTCATAAAAACAAACTCGCAACCGACTTGATTGGGCCTCGTGCTAAACTTTCGGAGGGAACTATGCACATGTAAGTGTGTGGTGTAATATATTATTTATATTTAAAAGCACTTGGCACATGCGCGTGACTAATTGTCGTTGAACATGCCTTAATGGTTTATTTTTGCGGTTATATTTATTTAATTATTATAATTAAATAAATCCGTAATTATTTTTATTGACAGTTTTATAAACGGTTGATAACCGCCTCTTATTTTGCCTATAAATAAGGGATTAAGGCACTGGTTCATATCATCCCAACTTTCCTCCTTTTTCAACAATGACAATGTTCATAAAGAAATTCGTAGTAATGCTGTCTATACAATTTCGTAATTAGAGTAATCCTGGGGGTGAATTAGTCGTTTTCCTACAGCAACTAGTTTAATAGTGGGGGCTAATATTACCTTAAGGACAGTAATCCTTAATCACATCTCTAATAATATCCCCGTGTAGTATAGATTTCTAACATGTTATAGTTACAGAAAAACATGATTATTTCCCTTAATAGATAATCCCACTCCACACTGTTTATACAATACTCTGTTTTAAGATAAAAACCTCCATTGATGGTTGCCTTGAACTTTATTACATGAAAAGAAAAAATAAAAAGAACGACTGTAGGCTTGATTAAATAGTAAACAATAAGTGAATTAATACCGAAAACCCAAATTTGGGAGCTTTGAATCATTCCTTTGCAAAATGGGGAGTTTTACATTAATAATATCCTAAGCTGTACGAATTTTAGGGGACAATAAGGGAAAGACATGAGCCATCCCTGTTTTTTGAAGAAATTTTTGAGCTTCATTTTGCATTTTTAAATTGATCGAAAATGTGAATGTTGTACAATTTGGTTGTAAAAGCTTAATCAATCAAAAGAAAGCAAAGCCCACAAATCAAAAGTGAACTAGAAATGAGTTATTATTTAATCGGACACAAACATCTTGTTATTATTAGAGTTCAACATCAACTAATTTATCAACATCAAAGAGATAAAAGAAGAGAGAGAAAGTGGTATTTGTTGTTCAGAGATACGTAGGATTATCTGATTCACTACTTGTTTTGTCCCTAAAATCTTTTTTGTAGGATGGTTTCTTTTGGCGGCAAAGTTTTTACCGTTACTGGTTTGTTTCTTATTATAACTAATAAACAAAACATGTTTCATTGCACTCTGTTTTAGAAACACAATGCATGGTTTTCCTTTATCTGAAAGCACCTTCTTTTTTGATAGACTTGAAGAGCGAAACCTTAAGGTAAAATCGGGATTATCTTCTATTGAACTTCAGTAATATCACATTTTTAATGATTATCAAAAACTTACATATAGACTTTCCACTCTCAAAAAAAAAAAAAAAAAACAAAAAAAACATAATACTTGGTACGGTCAATTCACGTATGTAGCTTAAAAGTTCAAATCATGTGCCACTCTCTCATCTCATTCTCTCTTTCATCTCATTCTCTCTTTCATCCCATTATCTCTTGTTTTTTTTTTTCTTCTTTTCTGTCAAAAATAAAACTTGGAGCCATATGAAACATAGCTAGTCACAAGATTTTAACCATCATTATTGGAGACGCGATTAAGCAAAGAGAAAGAAATCCATTTGACACTCTCATATCAAATCAGCCACATTCATTGGCATTTCATCAATTTGTGTACTGGAAAATTATTGCTCAGTAAGTCAATATCTTGATATCATCATTCTTGACAAAGTTTATGGTCATACCCTGCATCATATGTACAAATAAGGAAGCACGGACACGGCACTCAGCCTTGCGTTTCCCGTGTCCGCATCTTCCGATGTCAGCATTTCCGTTTTTGTGCTTGTATAATAATTTGTGAGAATTTGTGTTTTTCCTGTCCACGTTTCCGTTTCCGCATTTGTGTATCCGTGCTACCTTGTGTACAATACAATCGGAAAAGATAATGAACATAAAAATGGACACACATAATTCAGCATGTTGATGGCCATAGTAAGAACTAAGAATTATACACTAAAGCATTGACTTTCCCTCACAGTTGAGTCAGACCCATTGTAATCTGTTTTGCTAACACTCTGTTTCGAGATACAATTCTTTTCCTTTTTCTTTCCCTTATAAAACTACTAATATCTTCGATTTTCGTCAACAGAAAACAATGTCGAGAGCCGCAGCCTTCCTTATGCTTATAGCTGCATTGAACACCGTCGTGCTGTCATCGGTGTTCCAATTGTAAATATTAAAAAATTAATTAAATTTCCATTCCTATATTTGTAAATTTCCGGCTTCACTCTCGTCTGTTTTAGTTATAGTTTTATGGATGGAGTATTTACTAGAAATTTTTAAATAAGTCAATCTGGCTGGACTTCGGTGGCAAAAAAATAAAAAGAACGCCTAATTTGGGAAATGAAATTGTTGGGTACCACCTAGGCAAAAAAAGGTAATTATTTTGAATCGCAAATTCGCAAGGGTAGATTAGAAAGTGTGTCGCGCGCGGACTTTAATACCTCGTGGGCTTTTGAGAACAGTACTGTTTTTTGAAATGAACTGGGCGGAGCGAAAGAGGAGCACGCTAAACGACTTTGTATTGGACCTGGGTCCAACTATATTGGCTGGACGCAGGTCCAGCAAATAAGAACTGGTATTTATAGTTTATGCCCAATGCTGGGAAATGGCCTTGTGTTTCTTTACACATTTTTGGCCCTTGACTTGGGCTTGTCTTAAAAACCCTCCTAGTTTACACCACTATTAGAATCAAAATCAAAATCAAAATCAAAATCAAAATTGGTTTACGCGCCATCCCTGCATTTGATAAAAAAAATCCGAGCGTCCAATCCTCACAAAAAAAAAAAAAAAAAAAAAAAAAAAAACTTGAGAGCTTAATTGTGTTAAGAGTAGCATTGAGCGTCCAATCCTGAAGTTGATGCTCGACCCAGTTGCAGAAACATAGGATCATGGTGATTACTACAGATTACGGAGGTAATTTTAGATGTATCATTTTGTTTTGTATTGTTGCCAACCTGCACGCCAACTGTTCGACAAAATGACCCGTTTTTTTTACATGCGTAATTGTGTCAAAAGTGATTGAGAATGGTCATTAAACGCTTGCTAGCAGTTAATTTCAACCTTGAATCTAATTGGGGCATGAATGATTTGATGCTGAAATGTTGATGTTAAGATATATAGTTAGATTATATAGTTGGATGTAGAAAAAAGAATTCGAGCAGAGAAGAAGATTGAATGAAACATATCATTCTCATTGTTTCCTAGTGATGACACAACCCTTATCTTTTTTTTTTTTCCGAACTCACACAACCCATTCTAACAGTATGTAGTAGCAAGTTGCTAACTTGATGACCCCCTTCCCCTCAAGTTAAGAGAAAATGGTCAGTCAGTCCTCAGTCCTAACTTGGACTTCAATTTACTGTGTTCACGATCCACAATGAGAACTTTTGTGGGAACATCAGCAAGTTGTCCCTTGGTACTACTAACATAACTGGGTTAATCCCACCAGCAAGTTGTCCCTAGATACTAACATAATCGGGTTAATGAGACATCCATTATGTTTATCCCTGATGAAGTGGAAATCCAAAGAGCGTGTTTGGCCAAGCTTCTTTGGAGCTTTTACTTCTCTCCTTATTTTCCCTCACAAACCACCCCCTCAGCCACCTCCTCACCCCCATTTTCAGCTTCTAAGAAGCTCAAAACACCCCATAGGAGGCCCAAAAACAGAAGCTTCAAATTAGAGCCTCTGCTTGTGGGCCTCATAAGCTTCTTAGAGGCTGGAAATGGGGGGTGAAGAGACGGTCGAGGGGGTGGTTTGTGAGGGAAAATAGGGATTGAAGTAAAAGCTACGCAAAACTTAGGCCAAACACCACCTTTAATGTGTTTACTGTTTAGTGTGCTTGTGGAGTACTTGATTTGCAGCAATGAATAGAGCTTCTTCTTTGTCACAATTGAGTCAGTAGAATCAAGATGCTTCAAACCCAAGTACTTGAGTAATGGAACCAGTCACGTGATGTCACATTTAGTTTCTTTGATTTTCATGAAACTGGAGAGTTACCAAGGTAAATAAAGAAGCCAGTTGTGGTCCTTTGGATAGGACAACTTGCCCGAATCAGAATCGCACAACAGGCAATTAAGTGAATTGCGGAGCTGCTGGCTATGGGGGTATCCTGACATGGAAATGTTTTGAGATATCTCATTAATCCTTTGGCTGTTGTGCATGTGAACTGATATGATTTGCTGAATGAAATGGCTAACTAGCTGCAGCGTCAGTGTGTTGGTTATCTTTAGATAAGTTTGCCAATCGGCTTTCTAAAGACATCAGGAATGTCAAGCAGACTGCCCTTATCTTCAGTAAGCTTCACTTGTAGATTCATAGGTAGCTTGAGACTCTTAGGAATTTAGAATCACTGAGATCATGTTTCGGAAAGACATCCAAAGTGTAAATCTAAAGCGCTTGAACGTGGTAAGGAAGATGCCCACTCCTGTTTTTGCGGCGTTTGAGACACAAAAAGCTTTGGAAGACCTGTTCCCCCTCTAAGTTGAGAAAATATCTAATTGGATGAAGATCTTCTGGCAGCCTGCATGGAGAAGTATTGGGATATCTCAATAACCTTTTGGCAGCCTGCATGTGAACTGAAGTGATTTGCTGAATAGTTTAGGCTAACTAGTGTGTAGTCTATATTTGGCATGGTTATAGTCAAAGAGATAAGTTTGCCAATCAGCTTTCTAAAGACCTCAGGATCGTTTATCTGAATGAAGTGCAAAGTGTACTTCTGTTGAGATGCCAAAAAGCTTTGAGAAGACCTGTCCATCTCTAAGCCAATAAAATATCTGAGTTGACCTAGATCTTTTTGAGTGTTGAGAAACATCTTGACATTTTTATTGTCAGTATCACTATTGCCTTTCACCAACATATCATCCATATAAACAAGACCTGCACTAAATGTATATCCCTCTCTCCTGGTGAAAAGGAAAAAATCAGTCTTAAGTTGAAGAAATCCGTAGAGTCGTAGACCATTAAGTGATTAGAGCAATTTACACACCTTTCATTGAGAAGATGTTTGTACAGAAGATCCCCTGATTGCAAATAAACTCCTTCCCTGGACCAGCATTCTCATAAGAGGCAATTGCATACACACATCTGTTGACATGTGACCAACCTTTTATGGCTGCAACTTTAAGTAATGCTCTAACTGTGTTCATTTCGACCATAGGGGCAAGTGTCACGCTGTAATCAATTCCATGTCTTTGTCTATAGCCAAGGACAAGACCATTGACCACCTGTGCCTTCAACTATTTGATAAAAATGTCAGAGTTACTTTGTATAGCCATTTGATACTAGTGGAGCAGGTATATGTAGAGCAAGAGAGAATTCCAGAAGCTGACTGGTCAGTTTTCTGACAATGTGCTGGGCGTTTGCAGGATATAACCAGCGAATTTCTAGAGATGTGCTGGACAGCAAATTTTGCTGGGACTCTTTAAGCTAGAACCACGAGAAGTTTTGTGATATTTGTTTCTTTAGGTTCTAGCTTTCTACGGATATTTAATAAAAGAATTTCATTTTACCAAATAATAACGAGAATGATATATACTTGGGTTCAATCCAAATCGACTTAAAGGTAATCATCATTGGCCAACAAACATATGACACTTTTAGGTGTCAACACGTATAATATGTGTTTGTGTGAGAATGAATTGGAGAGAAAGAATGTGTTTTAAAGATGTGAGACAGGAAGAACAATATAAGGTGGGTTCGAAGAATGGGTGTTGGAAGCCTGTTGATGACGAAGACAGCAGTGAGAACACAAGCTCCAAAAAAAAAGACAAAGGGAGACTAACTTCAAACCTAAAAACTATTGCTAAAGGAGATATCTATGCTCCAAAAAAACCAATCATTGACCAGGGTTACTGTTCAACTCAAGAGAATTTTTTGATATGATGGTTTTGATATCTTTGTGAAGATTAGCTAAAGAATGACATTTATATTTCAGAAGAAACACCAATGTCTCCATAGTGTAATCACCCACAAGAGATGGACGGAACCTGTAGTTATCTCGAGTAGGAACTCTATATGGTTCCCAAATGTCTATATGAATGAATTCAAAGGCACATCAGAAAGCAGTTTGGTAATCTTTGCCGTAGTACAAGATTTACAAGTAACACTTGTTTATATCATTGAATAGAATCTAAATTTTGTTGCATTTGTTGGTCTAGTAGTAATTTCCCACACAAAATTTCATGGGTTCAAATTCAATTAGTTGATTTGTTTTCTTCAAAATTTGTTGTTTATTCTGCATTCATCATTGAATGTTTATGTTGATTAATGTGTTGGATTGATATAATTTTGCCCTCTTTTTTTTTTTTCCTTTCCTTGTTCCTTTCAGGTTGTACTATACTAGAGTGAGCCTTGGTATGCCGCCAACAGAGTATAGTGTAATCATTGACTCTGGAAGTGGCTTGTTATGGGTTAGTTGCGGTTCGTGCCATACCTGTCCATGAGTTAGTACACTTGTGGTAATATTTCATATTTTATTTTCATAGTGCTTCACTATCTTCATTGGAATTGAATAAGTCTGTAGTTTATTAAAATATCATATTGAATCGGATCACTAATTTTGGTAAATTGGATCGATAGTGAATTGTGAATTGGAACGCATGAACCAATTCATAATTCGAAGGGTCGTCAGAGAATTATGTGACACTGAGAAGGGGTTCAAAAATTGGACACAAGCCTCCTAGTTAGCTTCTGTAAGAGTTATAGATAAAGATAACTAAATTGACGGTTATTCTTCTGTGTTGACAGGTGGAGCTCAATTTCTTTGATGTTGCTAACTCAACAACCGCTCACCAAATTACGTGTTCTGACCCTTTTTGTCCCGCATCTTCCTACTGCTTGCACGCGACTGAGTGCGGCTACTCACTTCATTATTAAGATGGTAGTGGGACGTCGGGGTCTTACGTATCTGATGTAATTCACTTGGATACGATCTTTGCACATTCTTCTACCGCTGATTCATCGATTGTTTTTGGGTGAGCTTTCTTTTCCCATTCTCCTGCATTTGGGGTAGTAGCTTGTGTTGCTAGATTTGTTAGATCGATATTAATAAAATGAAAGGGGCTTCTAATCAATATTAATCTGCTTGTAATTGTATCCTTATCTCAACTCATTGTTGCTACGTGTTGGATACAGGTATAGCACTGATCGAGTTAAGGGTTTGGCCGGTTCAGTTGATGCTCTCGATGGAATATTTGGTTTCGATCAGCAGGGATTATCTGCTGTATCGCAATTAGCTTCCAGGGGCATAATCCCCTGGGTATTTTCCCATTGTCTCAAAGGAGCGGATAATGGTGGAGGAATTCTGGTCCTCGGTGAAATTTTGGATCCCAGGATTGTCTACACACCGTTTGTGCCACAATAGTATGTTCTGAATTTTAAGTCATTTCATCGCATGACATTCATATTACTTATCAGTTAACACTTTTAGGCTTGGCTCCTAGACAGTAGCTTCCTGTGGCTCTCTCTTATCACAGTTTCTTTTTGGTTTTTGTAAGTAGTCCGTTATCTATAGGGATCATTACATATATAGCTAAATGAAATAATTCAGTTTCCTCTGCCTATTTTCTTTACGAAGTTCATACAGTACAGTCAATGGTTGCTATCCTTTATCTTTTTCTTGTTAATTTGAGTAGGCACATAGACGATTACTATCATTGAGTCCTGTCTCTCTTGTATTCTCTTGCATTACCTCTCCCTTTTTTGAAATCCTTGTGGCTGTGGTGGGTAGAATTGAGAGTATAAGCGGCGATTTCGTGTGGTCAGGAATAGATGGGGAGACTAGAGATCAATTGGTGAGTTGGGAAAGGCCGAAAGGGTCTGTTGGCCGAAGGAGGAAGGAGGAAGGAGAGTTGGGTTTTGGTTGGCTGGTGAATAAAAATATTACGTTAGTTGGCAAATGACTGTGGCGGTTCCCTTTGGAGACGGAGGCTTTGTGACATAGTTTTTTCCTAGCAAGTATGGTCTGCAATCTAATAGGTGAAACACTCCGGTTGTTTCTGGTGTTAGACATGTGTGCCCTTGGAAGTTTGTATCACAAGTCTCTTATTTTTTCCCATCGATAAGGTTGCAGCTTGGAAATGGGAGACGGGTTAGGTTTTAGGAGGACAGATGGGGGGATGGACAGCCTTGTGTGAGAGGTTTCCTAGAGTATTTCATCTCTCAAAGTTCCACAGGGCTACTGTTTCCAAGTTTTATTCAGCCTTGACAGATTCATGGAATTTGTAAAAATGACGTACAACTTTCCATCATTGAATTATTCCAAAAAAAAAAAAAAAAATAGCAAAATGACCTTTGCGAAATGTATAAGACAACCTCTTATTCATTAAAGAGACCCACACCACAACAACAACTAGCTTCCCCGAGACATTTTGCCATACCGGGGCATCCTGCTTTGCCACAACATCCTAACTCACAACTCTGAGTAGTACACGAAGGAAAAGGGGCGCAATGTGGTCCAATGGGATTGGTAATTGTAGAGTCGATGGTACCTATATTTCAATCATCAAATAATTAAAAGCAAGTTAGTTATTAGTATTTGCACATTTGCATGTCGAGATCTAACTCGTGTAACACACATATAAGGTGTGATATGAATTCAACCTACACAACATCTAGCATTATTTGGCATAGTGCAACACCCACAATTTTATAACTTTTTAAAAAACACAATTCTGCAAAATAAATAAATAAATAAATAGGACTTCGAAGATATTATTGCCACATTTATAAGTAAATAAATACAAGGTTATAATAATTTCAACAATTTATTATAAAAATGATTATCTGAACTGGTGAATCTAAATTTATTACGACCAATAATCCTAATCGAATTCAGAAAGATTACTTCAAAGTCTATATAAATTCAGCCCGAAAAAATATTTTAATTCTCCACAATTGACTAAATTGAACTCAATCGTCACATGCTACAAGCCTCAAGCCATCATCTTGACAAGCCAAATTACTTGTGAATATTTAAAGGAGAAAATTGAGTAAAAAAACAAAAATAAGAATAATTAGACGAAAGTTTAGCAATATCGATCACCTTATTTGTAAAAACGTTAAACCAATATTTTCAAATACGGTTTGCAATTCATTTCATGAACATGTAATCACATCACCAAGCACACACATACCATCATATTTAATTTATATAAATAAATACAATATCCAATTATTAAATATGCATGTATTTAGGAATAAGTAAGAAATTTAAAATTAATTTACTCACCACAAGAAATAAGGACTACCATCACTAGAAAGGGAGGCACAAATCGGCTTCATAACCATGATGAGGAAAAGAAAAGATTTTTAGTAGATCAGACTCCTTTGCAACAAGCAATGACAAACTAAATGAGATGGAGGACATATTTAAAAAAAACATGTCTTCTTATTTATATAGTTGAGTGACTTTAAATTAGTACAATAAGATCTCACGTGATAAATGCATTTTCTTCTCCAAATCCAAGTGATTCTATGTATATTTGTATTCATTACACAGACTTGATATATAACTATATAAGTCTCACCATTACAATGAGATCTTTCATTTTAGGTAATAAATAATAAATTAATTAGAGGTGTATTCTTTTCTTCTTATCGGAGCTAATTTGATCAATTTATAAGGTAAGGACTACTGATTTAATAAGGTCCATGTAGTACTTCCCAACAATTGCAATTCTTATGCATATTCAAGTCAACCAAATAACCACTTAATTTGTTGGATTGAAAACATGATTTCTTTTGGTATCAACCAACTATGATACCAGCTGAAAGTTAAACAACCTAATCTTGAATCATTTTATTTTTTTTGAAACTTATTGTTAGATGTTAGTGAATTTCAAATACGCGAATGGGAAAGATCTCATATTAGTGGATGACTTATATAGTTATATATCAACGATGTATTGAATGAAATAAAAATAGAGAAAATCAAATCGATCCAGAGGAGTAAAAACATGAATCACTGATATGTTACCAATTTGCCATACTATAATTGAATCACATAATAAGTATATATGAAGGAAAAATCTTGTAGTATGGACAAAAAATCTTGTATTATTGGAGCACGAAAGCCTTGCATATAAGCTTTTTGTATACAAGAAAACAAACAAAGAAAATCAGCTAGGATATTATTATTATTATTATTATTATTATTATTATTATTATTATTATTATTATTGTTGTTGTTGTTGTTGTTGTTGTTTGGATATGAAGCAGCAAATACATAAATCGCGTGATATCCTACCAAATTAAAATTCAAACACTGATTGTGTAAGACGACAAAATTCTCAATGATAACTCATTTTATTTTACATTTTTTCAAGGACTTTGATCATTTTAAAACCTTCTTCTCTTTTTTAAACACAACTCATAAGACATCATTTGTACCCCTATATTTGGCTATGACACTCCTTGTTTTTGTGGTCAGTAATGCAATTTCAGTTATTAATTTTATTCCTAAATGCATGTGTAACTTAAATCATATATTTACCCTAGTAAGGGAAATGAAAGAATGAAAGTACGTCATTACTCTAAAGGAAAGTTATTGTATCTGAAGCCAATGCCGTATTCAATGTATACAAATAAAAAAAAAAAAAGATCATGTTTGGATTTTATTTGTTTTTTGACAGTAATGAGGAAAGACAATAACAATATTTGAATTTGAAGAAATAAGTAGATGAATCGCGTACCTTACTATTCTCAAAATCACTCGAGCATATTAGAAAGAAAGATCTTCTATTGTGATCGAGGAATATATGTGTAAGGTTTAATGTATACAATTTAAACAATAAAATAGGTTTGGACGATTTTTTCTCTTTTGGAGAGCAACAAGTCTTGTATGAGACCAACTCATAGAAAGTTTCTGTGATACACAAATTAGTGATATGTTGCCATACTAAATTTCAATCACTCAAGTATATAAAAAGGAAATATATTGTATTGGATCTTAGAAGGCCTGCATATAAGCTCTTTGTTCAATGCATACAAGATACTGAACCACAATATATATCTAAAAGAATACAAACAAATAAAATCTTTTGGATATTTTTAATTGGAGAACAAGAAGGGCTAAAACTTCATTGCATATGAAGAATGACGTGATATGTTACCATATTAATTTCCAACCAGACAAGTATATAAGAAGACAAATCCCTCAACGATACCATTATAACTCGTTTTATTTCACGTTGTTTTAAAGGAGTTTGATCAGATGGCTAATAATACATCATTTGTCTCCCTATTTCTGGTGAGAATAGTCCTTATTTTTTGTGGTGAGTAATGTAATTTTAGTTATTAATTTTATTCTTCAATATATGTGTATCTTCAATCATAATTTTTTCTTTATTACATATTACAAGTGGTTCTATAATATTAATTTGACCTACTTCTACGTAAAGTAGAAAATTATAACTTCACAAACTTCATAATTTATATTTATCCCATTTTTGTAATTCACTTGCATAGTTTATTCTTTTTTTTTCTTTTTTATTTTGTTTAATTGCAGTAGAAAATTTTTCAAATTTAATTATTGAAAAGGCAAATATATGTGTATAATATGTCTTGCTACAAAAAAGAATTAAGGGAAAATGGGGAGAGTTGTTAACGTAAGGGGTTGGAGAGGGTATGTCAACAACTATCCCAAATAAGAGTAAATATTACATTTTCTTCTCCCTCTATCACCCAAAATTTAGCACCCATCAGGACTCTCACCACCTCCACCTCTAATATTACTCTTAAATCCTCTCCATTACCAAATATTCAAGCATATCCTAATTGAGTCGTGGGTTTAAATGATTTGGAAAATAACAATTAGCTTGCTTTTTGTTTATTTGATGCTTGAAAAACAGGTACTATCAATTCCACACTTGCTATCAAGGTTGAGTCCTTGTCTAGTGGAGGACGGTGTTTCACTGTAGGTGATCAATGTACCACTCAAAGTTGTTTTGATACTTGTGGTCCCGGGGGCCATCCAAGTTGTATAAATAATATGTGTTGTTGCGAAGTTTAACAAAATATTTTTTTTTGTTTGTAAGTATGGTGATTGTCAATAATTAGAGACAATTGAATGCGTATGTAATAAATAAGACGTTGTTTTTATTAAACATAAGTTGTTTCACAATCTAATGAATTTTCTATACACACGCTAAGTTTTTTATGATGCTGAAAATTTGTGATGCAGCGTAAACACCTTTTTAATATGAGGGAAAAAATCGATTTCTTAACTTATTGCCAAGTTTAACTCAATATTTTGGTTTATATTATTGATAATGAACTTTTTTCGGCACCAATCAAAGGCTAATTACACAATTGTTGACATATGTGGTTGTCGGTAGTTCACATATAATATAATTTTTTTTAAAAATTTTGACATGGTTAATTCAAAACATATACAATCCCACATTTAGCTTTGTATATAGATGATCCCATATTTACCTCGGGCTCACCGTCAGACTAATTAAAATATGACACCTGAGCAACAACTTTCTCTTTTCCACACCATAAAACATATTGGATATTAGACTAATTTGAAAGCATAGTTTGAAGTATTTGCAATGGTATAAGTATTATTATGAATTCATTTTGAAATAAGAAGTTATTTGAGTAATAAGTTCCACGCTAATTGGACTAAATTAAATTAAAGTGACGTTGAAATAAGTTGAGTATAGTAGAAAATAGCCTAAAAAAGTATTTACAATCCACTCACTAGAATAAGTATTTGCAATTTCACAATATCACGCAACAAAGATTCAATAGAATGATAACATTTTTTTTTTTTAAAGGAATAGAATGATAACATTGTTAAATGCCATTTTCATTTAGTTTCATGAGGTAAGCGAAAGGTAAATGTGAAATTTTATCTACAAAGTCAAATGTGGAATTAGTTTTTATCAGAAAAAAAAAGCAGGATAAGTAATGTGGGAATAGTTATGTCAAGTTTTTATTTATTTTCAAAATTATTCAGCCTTATTAAAGACCCTATCAATGTATCCCCTCAAAAAAAAAAAAAAAATCATAATCTAATTTAAAAAAAAAATGCCATTTCCTTCCTAACAACCCGTAAATAAAAGAATTCGTACTATTTGACTTGTTAGAAAATATTACGCAGACTACGGTTCATGTCAATGGATTATAACGGAAGTTGATGGACACAAAAACACAAACGAAATTAGCTTGTTATCCTAATTTACTTAAATTAAAGAAAAACTACCCCTAAAATTACCACGAATTATTAGATCAAAAGAAAAAAAAGAAACCCTTTACCTATGAGTAACCCTCTAAAAATCACTTTGGTACCATCTACCATATTACCTCCCCTCAAATAATCAATTCGCTTCCTAGTCTGGCTAGCTCAATCAAGTCAAGGTACCAACTTATGCATTTGGTTACTGTCAAATTGGTTTATGCTAATTAATTGTCCTTAATTGGTAACTTCACATAAAGATATGGGGTTCAACAGCATTTTAATATTTGACCACATTTTAAATTACGTGAAATTTCCAAAATATATTTGGTGATAATGTCCTGCTCTTATTATTTATGCCGCATTCTTAGCAATTCCATAGAATTTCATGAAATTCTTGGCTTAGAAAGTTAGAGTTGATTATTCTTGGCATTCGAAAGTTCTATGACGCTGTTGGGGTGTCTTTAAATTTTTGTGATTGATCAAATTATGTTAAAAGTATATGGAAGTTCTTTGTTTATGTGATTAATTAGAGAAAGCCTCAACATTCATTTATGCTTCTATTCCACGCAGTGGTATAATGTCAATGTTGGAGCCATGCTTCGCCGGAGTTAATTTTCCGGCAATTCTCTCTCCTCGCTGGTGGTCTTCCATCGAATGGCGCTTTGTAAGCTATGCCCATCTTATGATAAGGTCCGTTGTCTGAATTCTGGTTCTCAATTTGGTTCGTTACTGAGACTTTGGTGGGTTTTTGAATCATTTGTGATGAACCCATTTCGGTAATGTTGTCACTTTGTGTTTTGTTTTTGAAATTGCTGGTTTTGTTCAAAGGGGTATCTCTAAATTTAATAAAAACATACAAGGGTAGTCATATGAAGCAAAAAAAAAAAAAATGAATTTTGTGGTTGGAATGTGGTTAATTTGCCGTTGATGTTTGTTCATATGCAGGTGGAAGCCTTTTGAGTAATTTACCTGCAGTTCATATGGTTCGAGTTTGAGGTAATTCACTACTGTGATTAAAAATGGAATTATGTGGAATTTTACATTGTAATGTGAAATGTCAGCATTTTATTAGGGATACAGTTGATTTCTTTATTTTTTTGCTAAAAGGAAGTAAACATTTTTCGTCCTCGTTCAGATGGACCCTATTGGCCTATTCTACTGCATAACTTCTTTTCTAGATTGCCTTTAGGCCATCAGTGCTATAGAATCTGAGCTTGTTGTCTCGTCAATGTTAATCTTGCAAATGTTTGAAGTATTAGCGCTTGTTAGGCTAGTATAAACATGTGCTCAAATGGTAAAACGTGTAGTCTGGATGGAATAGAAAGGTGCCCCATATATCAAACAGAATTGCGGCTATAGAATTCGTGGTGTGTCTCTCAAAGAAAGAAAATATTCATGGATGTTTGCATATTCTTGTAATGAGTCCAGTTAAGAATAATGCAATTTCTTTTTTAGTATCTATTTATCGAATTTCATCGTGAAAATTTTGATGCCAGATTTGTGGTAGTTTTATAGAACATTTAACTACTATTCTCGACTGTCCAGGAAATACTCTACTGATAAGAAGTTACAGGTTTGAGCTGCTTAAAACTAACCAAGAATGACAGCTCTGGATCTTAACCATTAGATGGAGTACAATATTCCATAACATCTTGTATCAAAAGGGAGAGATCAATTGTAGATGATCCTCCTGCTGTAATGGCCTTCTTTGCCTTCTCTTCAAGCAGTTTTGCTCTCTTTCTTCTTTTGTCTCCTTCCTGGTCCCCATGCATCAATATATTTACTGCATTTGCTATATCTTCTCTACTCACAAGAACCCCGACCTTCTCTTCATCGCCAAATCTAACTGGAACATCAACTCCAACACGAACACCTATCTTTAAAATTTCCACCACTAACTTCTCATTGAGAAACTGCTCCGCAAATTGAGGCCAAGTTATCATTGGAACACCACAAGAAATGCCTTCTATCGTTGAGTTCCAGCCACAATGTGTTAAAAATCCTCCTACTGCTGGGTGGCCTAGGATAAGCACTTGTGGTGCCCATCCCTCTCATCAGAAGTCCCCTACCTTTAAGCCTAACTTCAAATTTGTTGTTTACTAGCCAGTTCTCTAGCTCTGTCCATTTGTCTCCTGTTTTCATCACCCAAATGAAAGGATGATTGGAAGCTTCCAGGCCTAAGCCAATTTCTATCAGCTGTGATGGAACTAAACGACACTGGCTACCAAGACACACATAAACAACAGATCTTGGTTTCTTGGTGTTCAGCCATTCCAAGCATTGATCGTCGCTTATTGAGGCTTCGTTACCTCTCTCAAACTTGTCTTTGATCTCCTTATTACATAGAGATACAGGTCCAATGCACCACACCCTTTTATTGATTGCTTTCTGGTATTCTATAATGCATTGGTGCTCCAAATCACTGAAACTGTTGACGACAACCCCAAATGCTCTTGATTCAGCTTCATGCATCTGGTTTCTAATATCATCCAAATTTGGCAAGGTTACAAATGATCCTGTTAGTTGCTCTTTTGTTATCTGAACTCTATGGGGCATTCTAGGTACCAAAAAAGGTTGTGAAGAGGAAGAAACTGATAAGTGAGTTTTATGGAGCTTGATGTTGTGTGAGGCTAGGAGTGAGAAGCAGCTTATGCCATGGAAAACAACCCTTGGGATTTTGAATCTTTCAGCAGTTTTGGATGTCCAGGAGAGACATTTGTCAGAAATTATACAACTTGGTGGAGGTCTTAGACATTGTAGATGCTCTTCTAATGGCATTTGCATCTCATCCATCGCTTTGTAAAATTTCCTTATGAGGTCTCGTGAGGGAATTATGTCTAGATTTTCACAACCTTCAGGGAGCCCCACCTTTTGGCATGGAAATGGGATTTGCAAAATCCTAACCGATAATCCAGATTCTGTTGCTCGCTGGATGCTTGAAGAAATTCTAGAGGCATTTAAAGGGGTGGTAACAAGACTTACAGCCACCCCGAGCTCAGCTAAGAGCTTGGCTATGTCTATCATGGGGATCATATGACCTTGTGCTAATAAAGGGATGGGTACAAAGTGAAGCTGATTATATTTTGAGTTCATTCTTCCAGAAAAGTTGTAGGGCATTGGTTGAGATAAATGTGGGCAGTGAGTATACTTAGATATAGATTGTATCGAGTGCCTGGATTGCCAGGTCTTATAAGGTGAGCTTGACTTTGACTAGTTCATTAGGCAGTTTTATGTAGGTGACACTTAATTTACAATTTTTTTAACAGGTTGACTTGAGCATATTTTCTAATAGGAAAGACAGATTTAAGTTCACTTAGTTTACATTCATCTTACCTGCTACGGTTTCCATATTACATGTGATGACTAGTTAAGTCATGAATTTGACATTTTTTTAAGATTATATTTTTTTCTTGTACCTAGAAATTATTTAGTCTTGTGAAGCAGAGAATCTTGATTTAAATGTGATACATGCCATGCAGCCACCTACCATATTAGAGGAATGTGCATTGTTTATAATTTCAAATACAATGTGGTTGTTAGAAGGTCTCAAATTGTTTCACATTGTGCCCAGTTTGTGACATAAAATAAACAGGTCTACTGTATGATGAAGCACAGTGAAGGTGTTGTGGTGATGTATGTTGACTTGCTTGAATGAAAATTGGATGATTGTCGGTAGACTAATAGCGCGTCACTTGTTGCATATACTACGCTCTGAATTCAATATAAATCAACAATCCATGTGTCTTATTGGGATCTGTTTATTCAAAGGGTCATTCTAATTTTGATAATAAAAAGAGGTTGGCATAGATCATTTCATTGTCACCTGATCTTGAAACTGCTACAACCACACCAATACTGTTTATTAAAGACTCCTTTCTATGTGCTCCTGTATAAGTCAGAAGTCTATGTGTACATTGAATGAATATCTATTTGTTGAAACTCTGGCTATGTACACCATCGCCTGTAGTCTTACTTTACGACCAATAAGATATACCTTTCATGGTTGTGAATTTCTTACGTGCTTGGCAATTTCGGTGTATGGAGAATTAAGTCTAACAATAGTCTGTTCATCGTATGCATGTTATGAGTGAGGAGAATATTGAGTTATGTTTATTCATTCACCTATATAAGAAATATGCCCTGCATCATTTAGGGTATTGAACAAAAATGTTTGGACAAATTCTTGCTAGTCAATTTCATGTTGTGAATTGTAAACTTGAGATTGGCATTGTCTGTGAAATCTTAAATTGGCTGAATGAGCCGGTCTGCATTACTATGTAATTTTGTGAGTTTGACTTCATCTTGTAATTCTGTTTTAAAAGCTAAAGGATGAGTTAATACAGTCCTTAATTGAGTGTTACTGATGTTTCATGTCGCACTTGGTTTCAACAGAAGGTTGAAGTAAAGGGCAGACAAATTTGTTGACTAAGTATGAACATATTTAAACAATCAACTACTTTATTACCATGATTACTTATATCGAATCTGAATGGCAGCTGTTTTGCTTTCTTTTTATGAACACTAAAATGCAAACGGCATCATTGGAAAAATCTATGCAACCCACTTATTGTGTATCGATGTAGCAGTCCTTATTCAGCAAGCTCTGTGTGAAATGCTATCAACAGTAGGCTTAATTGGAACTTTTGCCGAACACTTCTTGTTTCTCCTTGCATGTTTGATGGCTGGTAATGCAGGTGTAGGTGGCGATAGGGGAGAGGATTTCCCCTTTTTTGTCCATTTTTGTACTTTAGTAAGGGTTTTTTTTTTTTTTTTTTTGGGGGGGGGGGGGGTTCTTTTCCTTCCTTTCCATCCAAAGCCATATTCCTATCAAACCAATTGAAGTAGAGGAGAAAGGTTTAAGGTCTTTGCTTGCCTCAATGAAATAATCCTCACCCCCATCAATGGCTGTTTCTGTCAAAATGGCAATAATTTCCAGTTTTCCACAGATGAAGTTTAGTTTCCTCCTTGTCTTTTCTATTTTTCTAGCTTTTACGTAATTAGCCACTTTTCCCTTCAAAATTTGCATATGAGAAAGGTATGTCACTTATATCACTGATCCTTGATGTCCCCAACTTTGGATGCTGCTATTTGCTTGCAGGGCTTTGAAAATGTTCTACTTTTGCTGTATCTTGTTCAATATTCGTTTTGGTAATATAGAATTATGCAGTTTGTAGTGTCAGCTTCCTAGTTAACTAAAAATCCCTGTTCAAACATGCTCCCTTGAAGATTGAAATAAAGCCAGCAAACAACTGATAGTTTGGCGTTGCTATTACTAATTTTGCTTTTGTTGTCTATTTGGTGCTGAGTAGAACTATTTGAAGTTTTGATAGGTGAACTTGGGTGTCATTTGTGAGCCACAAAATCTGTGTCATTTTGAAATAAGGGAATTTTATACACCAGTTTGATGAAGTTCACATTCTAAGAATTTTTACCAAGAGTTACTTTTCTCAGCTAGTTAATTGAACATTTTGGGTTCTTTGACAGGATAAAAAGGTCGTCTTAGCATGGAGAGACGATTTCATCTAAGTTGGTGCTGGCATGACTGGCTATCTGTTTCACCTGATATCGGTGTCATGTGAGCACCGGTAATCAATCACCGAGCAATGTTAAAGTGCAAGAAAAAACCATCATTGAAAAAACCGTCATTTAGCTATATTCTTTCTCTTTGTGCTTTCAGCAGTATAACGGATAATAACTAGGTTTCTCGTATTGATTCAGGAAGGATAGTTAGGAAATTGAGTACAAGTATCCTTATTAGGCTCCACATGCAAAATTTGTTGGTTTGAGAGATTACAGTCGCTTAAGATCTCATTCAGTGACGCAAAAAGGTCAATTGCCCTTCTAGTTTGGATTATAGATTACATTTTAACCAGGATTGTTAATGTGCATCCTGTTGAACATTTTGGTTGGTTTTTACTTTTCAACAAGGCCTATATCTGTTTAAGCACCAGGCTCTGTCAAATCTTGTCCTGTGTCGAGCTTGTCTTATAAATAGACATGATCTTGACTTACTGTTTCTCTAACCTTTCATTTTCCTTGCAAATTGCAATGCCGGGCCAGACTGGTGGATAAGCAATTTTTTTTCCATGACTGAGGTTTATTGACAGTGAAATCTGATAACTCTTGGTTTCCATGTGCCTGGACTATAAGTATTCTTGATTTATATCTTTGTATTGTCTGCTTAACCTTTTGTTTCTTTCCTATTTTG
This sequence comes from Tetragonia tetragonoides, assembly GCA_038025085.1. Lineage (NCBI taxonomy): Eukaryota > Viridiplantae > Streptophyta > Magnoliopsida > Caryophyllales > Aizoaceae > Tetragonia > Tetragonia tetragonoides. Next base: position 11,960,412 of record CM076139.1, read on the forward strand.
ATTCCTCATATACTTTGGCTTTTTTGGCAGCAAATTCTGGGAAGTAACTTCGGCTTAACTTACATGGCCTTTGAGTGATTCAAATCTTGTAGACTATACTCTCAGTCTTCCAATCAAATGACAGTATTTAGAGTGGTCTCTGGTGATTTGACCAAGCCTTCGAACAGCAGGACTTGGACTTGCCATTTCAAAATTTGCGTCTCATTGCCTTCTGTTTCAAGGTAAAGCTTGTCTGAATATGCTATTTCGGTTTTTAGCATACTGGAATTTGCTATTTTGCTTCCTTTGTATTATGGGTCGTCCCACCAACAAGAATTTGCATTTTGTTCATGGGTCAAGGCTTCGGGGGCGTTTAGAGGGTTGTCGTCCCTCACTGACATGCAAGTGATGCAACGTCGCCATGACAATTTGTAATGTATATATTTCTTTTTGAAGGACTCCTTGTCCTCTTAGCTTGTAATTACTTGTGCTATTCAATTTGTATTCTTTATCAACCATTGTGTTGTCTTTTTTAAATTTGCTATGCATTACCATCTATTTACTAGAGTGTTCCATCCATTCTACTGACAATGTCAAATTTAGGGGATATGTGATAATACACATTTTATTTTTTTGAAAATCATGTGATAATATGCATTAATAGATTGAGAACATTTCCCAACCTAAGAAAATGCTGGTTAGTTTTTGAAACATAAATTTTGACAAGAAAAAGGGGGAAATGGAATGCTTTGTACAAATCTGTTGCAGTGCACTCCGTTGCAACGAAATTAGAAGACATCACATTTTACTAGCGATCACTAGCCGAGGTCTCTGAAATAGAAAATTTAGACCGTTGCAGTGCAAGTGAGTTTGTTTTCTCCCATTAACCTGCTTTGAAACAAAATATCTCTTATGAGGCCGCCACAACACGAGGCCACCTCTATAGCCAAACATGAAATCAACATGATATTATGTTCGTTGGAGGCGCCTCACGTTAAGGCCGCATCATATGAGCTTTTGTGATGTTGAAATGACGAGAAGGCGTAATTTTAATTATTTTGGTGCATAAGAAAACGAGGAGATTAGTTCATATTATAAGTCATTAGACAAACAGTTCCAGCTAAATGATCTTCATAAAGTTTTTGGACTAAGTCGTAGCGTAGCTTCGTAGGGTTGCCATCTGATCACAGTGGCTTTGTAGGTAGCCTTGTGACTTGTAGCATCCTTAGCAAGACGATCCGCAAGTTGATTATGGCGTCAGTGTGTATCTTTCACTCTTGCAATTTGCTGATGAGCTCCCTCCATTGGTTGATAATAGATCGTTTTGTGCCGCCAACTCGAAGATGTCTCTGAAATTAATTAATTAATTAATTTTTTTTTTTTTACCAATCCATTATAAAAATACCAGTATAAAGACAAAAAAGACATTTGACATGCATTTTTCGGCCAGAAATAGAGCATTCGATTGTAAAATTGATCAAAGGAATTTGAAAAGTTAGGGTATGAACTTTTCTTATAAAAGTATTACTAAAAAATTTAAATTCTAAAAATCATGTTAAAAAAGTAGAAAACACAAAATAGCCCACCAAGCACAAAGGTCAAAGGCTCCCTACGGTTAATCACATTGAATAGATGCAATAGAATGAAATAGTTAAAAATTGTCTAAAACAAATAAAGAAATTGGTTGAATTTGTTGTGAAATTGAGGATATTTTCGCACTATATAGCACAGAACGACACTCAAGGCTCGGGGTGTCGAAAATAAAGGCTATAATCCACTATTTTTGGTCTTGCGAGAGGCGCAAAATAAAGGTGGATATTTTCGCACCACATAGGACAAAATACCAATAGGAGACATGGAAGGCCCTCGGGGTCGCTTATCCAGTCCCTAATAGGCTTAGAAGGGCATTTCACGGGACAGTAGTGTAAGAATTAGAACACCAAAGGCATGGGTGATATCAAATTTCGGGGATTCAGATGTCCCTCCCGGGGCATCGAGGGTCCTTTAAGGTCATGATAAACCCCCGGAGAAGTTTGTGCTAAAATGACACTCAGACCCTGGAAGCCGAAAACGAAGGCTATAATGCACGTTTTTTGGGCTTCCCGGAGTCCCCGGAACGAAGGTGCATATTTTCGTAACACATCGCACCGAACACTTGTAGGGGACATGGGAGGCCCTTAGGGTCGCTTATCCGTTACTCCCTGATAGGTTTGGAAGGACGTTTTAAGAGACACTAGTGTAAGAGCGGGGACACCAAAAGGCATGGAGGATATCAATGTTCCGGGATCTGGATGTCCCTCCCGGGGCACCGAGGTTACTCTAAGGTCATGATAGACCCCCCGGAGAAGTTTGTCTTAAACTGACACCCGGGCCCCGGGAAGCCTGAAAACGAAGCCTATAATCCACGTTTTTTGGGCTTTCGTAGGCCCCGGAACGAAGGTGGATATTTTCACAGCACATCAGACGGAACACTTGTAGAGCACATAAGAGGCCATCAGGGTCGCTTATCCAATTGCTGATAGTCTTGGGATGACGTTTTAAGAGACACTAGTGTAAGAGCGGGGACACCAAAAGCATGGGGGATATCAATGTTCAGGGATCTGGATGTCCCTCCCGGGCCACCAAGGGTGCTCTAGGGTCACGATAGACCCCCAGGAGAAGTTTGGGAAAAAAAATGACAACCTAGCCCGGGGAAGCCAAAAACGAAGGCTATAATCCACGTTTTTTGGGCTTGCGAGACGCTCCGAAACGAAGGTGGATATTTTGGCACCACATATACCCCACGGAACACCTTTAGGGGATATGGGAGGCTCTCAGGGTCGCTTATCCGGTTCCTCATAGGCTTGGAAGAGTGTTTTACGGGACACTAGTGTAATAGCTGAAACACACAAAGGCATAAGGGATATCGAAGTTTGGGGATTTGAATGTCCCTCTCGGGGCACCGAGGGTGTTCTAGTACGGAACCTCCGGAGAAGTTTGGGCAAAAATGACACCCGGGCCCCGAGAAGTCGAAAACGAAGGCTATAATCCACGTTTTTGAGCTTCCGGGAGGACCCGAAACGAAGGTGGATATTTTCACACCACATCGCATGGAACACCCCCAAAGGACATGGGAGGCCCTCGGGATCTCTTATCCAGTCTCTGATAGGCTTGGAAGAGCGTTTTGTGAGTCACCGGTGTAAGATCATGACCACCAAGGGCATGGGGTGATTTCGAAGTTCGGAGATCCAGATGTCCCTCCCGGGCACCGAGGGTACTCTAGGGTCATGATAGACACCCCAGACAAGTTTGGGCATAAATGACACCCGAGCCCTTGGAAGCCGAAAATGAAGGCTATAATCCACGTTTTTTTAGCTTCCGGCAGGCCCCGGAGCGAAGGTGAATATTTTCATACCATATCGCACAAAACATCCATAGAGGACATGGGAGACCCGGGGTCTCGCTTATCTGGTCCCTGATACTTGAAAGGGTGTTTTATGGGACACTGGTGTAAGAGCCAAAAAACCAAAGGCATAGGTGATGTGGATGTTCGTAGATCTGGACGTCCTACCTGGGGCTCCGAGGGTGTTCTAGGATCATGACAGACCCCCCGGAGAAGTTTGGGCAAAAATTACACCCGGGCCCCAGGAAGTCGAAAACGAAGACTATTATTATTGAGCTTCCGGGAGGACCGGAAACGAAGGTGGATATTTTCACACCACATCGAACGGAACACCCCCAGAGGACATGAGAGGCCCTCGGGATCTCTTATCCAGTCTCTGATAGGCTTGGAAGGGCGTTTTGTGAGTCACCGGTGTAAGACTAGGACCACCAAAGGCATGGGGTGATTTCGAAGTTCGGTGATCCAGATGTCCCTCCCGGGGAATCGAGGTTACTCTAGGGTCATGATAGACCCCCTAGACAAGTTTGGGAAAAAATGAAACCCGAACCCTGAGAAACTGAAAACAAAGGCTATAATCCACATTTTTTAGCTTCCGGGAGGCCCTGGAACGAAGGTGGATATATTCGCACCACATTGCACGGAACATCCATAGGGGATTTGGGGGCCCTCGAGGTCGCTTAACCAGTCCCTGATAGGCTTGGAAGGGCATTTTATGGGACACTGGTGTAAGAGCCAGAACACCAAAGACATGAGTGATGTCGAAGTTTGGAGATGCGGATTTCCTTTCCGGGCTCCGAGGGTCCTCTGGGGTCATGAGAGTCCTGACTTCTGGGCCCCGAGAAGCCGAAAATCAATGCTAAAATCCACTTTTTTGGGCTTACGGGAGACCTCAGAACGAAGATGGATATTTTCATACCACATCGCACCGAACAACCCAAGCGGACATGGGAAGCTCTCGGGGTTGCTTTATCCGGTCCCTGATAGGCTTGGAAGGGCGTTTTGTGAGTCTCCGGTGTAAGAGCTGAACCACCAAAAGCATGAGTGATTTCGAAGTTTGGAGATTCAGATGTCCCTCCCGCGGCACCGAGGGTACTCTACTGTCCTGATAGACCCCCGGGACAAGTTTGGGCAAAAATGATACTCGAGCCCTGGAAGCCTAAAATGAAGGCTATATAATCCACGTGTTTTTAGCTTCCGGGAGGCCCTAGAACGAAGGTGGATATTTTAGCATCACATCGCACGGAACATCCATAGAGGACATGGAGGGCCCTCGTGGTCGCTTATCAGGTCCTGATAGGCTTGGAAGAGTGTTTTATGGGACACTAGTGTAAGAGGCAAAACACCAAAGGCATGGGTGTAAAGAAGTTCGGGGATCCGGATGTCCCTCCGAGGCTCCGACGGTCCTCTAGGGTCATGAGAGTCCCCCCGGAGAAGTTTGGGCAAATATGACATTTGGGCCCCGAGAAGCCGAAAACGAAGGCTATGATCCATTTTTTTGGGGCTTCGGGGAGACCCCAGAACAAAGGTATATATTTTCACACCACATCGCACGGAACATCCCTAGGGGACATGGGAAGCCTTCCAGGTCGCTTATCCGGTCGCTGATAGGCTTGGAAGAGTGTTTTACGGCACACCGGTGTAAGAGACGGAACACCAAAGGCATGGGTGATATCGATGTGCGGGGATCTGGATGTCCTTCTCGGGGCACCGAGGGTCCTCTTGGATCATGATAGACCCCCCGGAGAAATTTGGTCAAAGATGACATCCGGGCCCCAGGAAGCCGAAAACTAAGGAATCCACGTTTTTGGGCTTCCGGATATTTTTGCTCCACATTGGATGGAACACCTATAGAGGGCATGAGATGCCCTCGGGGTCGTTTATCATTCCTTGATAGGCTTTGAAGGGCGTTTTACGAGACACTAGTAAAAAATTTGATAAACTTTTGGTTTTATTGAGTTTGCTTTGGTGGCGCGTCCTATGCTCATTTCTTAGGTGGCATGTCTCATTTCAATTGTGGCATCACTAGATGCTTTTTGATGATGTGGTAATATAATTTAACGCTCTTACTCATATGTTCTAAACACATTGTAAATCTCACCATGACGTATTTTTTTATCCGAATTTGATGGTGTAATTTTTGTTATTTTTGAGATAGATGAAAAATATTATATATGATTTTGAATATTTAACGAAATTAACTCCTCAATTAAAATTCTCACTTAGGTGGTGCGCTCTTAAAATTCTCACTTAGGAGTTAGGTGCCATGCCTCATTTCTCACGAAAAAGGCATCCTTTATATTTACGGCAAGTCTTGTGTGAGACCAACTCATAAAAAATTGGGGGTCACTTTTTAGAAATGTAGGGGTCACTCATGGTGAGCAGTGACCCTTGTGTCATTGAAAGTGACCCTCGTCTCACCAAAAGTTACAAAAATACCGTTTTATAGAAGTTTTTGTGTTATATTTATATGTATTGATAATAAAAATTTTGTGATAAAATAGCGGTACACGGGTTTATTGTGCCGCACTTCACCAATATTTTGGCAAAGAGGAATTAGGCTGTTAGCATATGACATCACATATAAGTATATAACCATGTGTCACCAACATGCAATTTATCCCAAAATATTTGTCATCTTGGCCTGGCGACGTGGGCTACTTGAGACATGAGACGACGTATGAAAACGAAACACAAGGGAAGCCTGTGGGTGGGATTGTGAATGCCATATGCATGCAGTGACAAGCAGCCGTTGCTCTTTTTAGTTTAAATCTAGTGACAAGTACGTCAAAACACAGGATGCCATGTGAATAACTATGTATGTACCTCAGTTGTAATCTTGTGCAGCTTAACATATTCACGTTTCCAAAATTGTTCATTAGCAGCAAGTTCTCTGTATCGGATTGTTTTCTTGCAGAAAACCGGCCTTATCTGTTTGCAGACATGACTACATGAAACATTGGTGTGTTCGGGCTGAACTGAATTATAATATGTGAGAGAAAAAATAGATCATTAAACTAAACTAAACTGTATCAGTTACTGACTAGTGAAAAAGAACACACTCAACATATCTCGAAATTGGGCGTCTAGGAGATAAGGTGGTTAAGGCAGAGGATAAAATATTCAGAACATTCAACAACTGTGAGGTGGTTATTATTCCCATTAGATTTATTGGTTTAGCAAACATTGATAAACAATCCGGTTATATCATTTTGGTCCTATGATAAACACCCAATACACTTGCTTTTGCGAATCTACAACCATTTTAATATTTCAGCTGCCTCTCCTGAAATCATCTATGACAGTTGGAACAGGGGCTAAAGTGACAGTTTAGTGCAAAATATGTTTATTGAATTCATTATAATCCGAAGTTTTAATATTTTTTGCATATAGAGACACAACAAATCAACAATACTAAATCTGAAAACTAGCAATTTTTGCCGCAAAGGATAAGCCGATAAGTGCCTTTCGTAACTGGATAAGATGCCATTATGGAGCTGCCTCGTTGGTTAAACAAAAGTTCTATAAAAAAAGCAAAATTTCCAATGCAAAACCAATAGGAATTGAAAACAATTTGCACACATAGTCAATCTAGAGAGAAGTTCTATTGGTTGAAGGATTGAACTTTGACCTATGATAACTTAAAAAAATGTGTTTTCTGTATTAATAATAGAGTAATTGCGCTACAACATATCCTTCCTAGATAGTGGGGTGTTCTTCTGTTGTGATGCTAATAGTGACTATTCGCTCATTTTGCCTCCGTGGCATAATAATAAAATTATGTAATTATCAATAATAACTAGTTATATTTCCGTGCGATGCACGGCTTGTGTCTTAATATTAAATAAAATATCTTTATTGGTATAAACTTTCAAGACACCTTTGGCATATGTCATATATGGATACAAAAAGACTATTCTATGAACCTCTCGATCCCTTAATATGCACAAACCTACCACATTACACCAATTTTAGGGCAAAATATCAAAAATATACAATATCTCATTCGTTGTTAATCATGATATATATAAACCAGATGGTTTTGTATAGCCAAATTTATTTATTATTTTTTGTTGCAATTTACTTCTATATCCAGTCCAAAAGATCACCGCTACTACTACTTCCATACTACTACTATTTAATTTTGTTGCAGTTTTCTGCTGTCTCCAGTCCAAAAAAGAGGATGCCCTAAGTATCAAATGGATGCAGTGAAATTATATTTAATTAATTAACAATCATGTATACCATTCATTGAAAGCTAATACGTTCTTGTGCGTTGCACAATTTATATAAATACATTTGTGATCATATAATTAATAGTAGTAAAATAAGATACATGCATCTTAAGTATTTGATGACATGCCAATATTTTGCTTACGTATCGAAGCCTACATGTCAATATAGCATTTCTTTATATTTTTTTATATGCCCCATGCGAGGCACAAACTTGTAATCATATTATGAAATATAAAACGTAACTAAAAATAAACCATACAAAAAGAAAATGTGTGGAAAAACACTGAACTTAGGATGATACAAAATTTTAAGTTATTATAACGCTCTTTTAATCATACAACTACTCAATTGAGCAAATAAATATTTTTTTTTTGATTATTATATGCATATATCATTATAAAAAAATTAGTGAAATGTATTTGTAAGATACATGTACTTGACTTTTGGAGAAAAAACATTATTTAATAAAAAGAAAATATGCATTAATGTAGGTTCATGCATGTTAAATAAGGATGACATGACAAGCTATGTGGATGTGCCTTACTTATGTGGATGTCCACTTGTCCATCAAGCAATTGTGCACATCCACTTATATATATATATATATATATATATATATATATATATATATATATATATATATATATATAGAACTGCCCTCTACCCCGATACCCATGGATTGTCACGTCATAATGAACATTGACAGTCCGGCGAAGGGAGTACTCTATTATCGACCACTATGCCATGTACTTCTAATACTAATGAATACGCAGAATTATCTGTTCGAGCACTAGGACCAGTTAAGGACTGGACCATTTTGCTTTTATTAACTATGCTATGTACTTCTTGATAGGAACTATGCTATGTACTTGTAAAACTAGTTTATATGATTGTCGAGACACTAGCGCCAATAGTGTTTAGATCCTCTGTTTTCTTTCTCTGCTGTCATTTATTCTCTCTATATCTTTTCTCTACAAGTTTACATTAAAAAAAACCACCCCCTCTAATCCAAAGGTAGAAGTTGGAGGACAACACTGTTGTTCTTTTCGGAACAGCAGAGGATCCTCTCCCGGGCCAATAACACTGGTTCTGGACCATTTTTGCTTTTCTTTCACAAAATCACTTTTGCTTATGTACGTGCTTATGTCAAGCTCTGAAACTTCACATGGTGTTAACTCACTAAAACCATACATTGTTTCACTCCATAAAAACCCTTCATTGCCTCCCCATAGACTCTTAACCTGAACATATTGCATTTTCAGAAATGGCTTTTGATTTCGAACCCTCTCACCTACACTTTGTAATGTTTCCTTTGATGGCACCCGGCCATATGATCCCTATGGTAGACATGGCCAAGCTAATAGCAAACCATGGCGTTGCTATAACTATAGTCACTACCCCAGTCAATGCCACCCGCTTTAGACGGACGTTAGACCGCGCCATAGAAAGCGGACTCGATCTAAGAGTGGCTGAGCTTGAGTTCCCTTCAGAACTCGCTGGATTACCACATGGATTGGAAAACATTGACATGCTTCCCTCGCTAAGCTTTGCCAGGAACTTTATGGCTGCTGCTTCCAAGCTACAAGAACCAGTGGAGAATTTGCTACAACAGCTCCGACCCCAGCCAAGCTGCATAATCTCGGACTTGGCTTTTGATTGGAGCAACCAAGTTGCTCGGAAATTCGACATCCCAAGGATAGTATTCCATGGAACTTGCTGTTTCTCTCAACTTTGCACACACAATTTGCTTGCCTACAACTTGGTAGAGAGCATCAACTCAGAGCCTGAATCATCTGTGGTGGTGCCTGGCTTGCCTGATAGAATTGAGCTCACCAAGGCTGAGCTACCCAGTTCAGTGAATCCGACTTCTACCGATGTCTTGAATGATACGTGGACTAAAATGAGAGTAGCGGAAAGAGAATCGTATGGGGTGGTGGTAAATTCCTTCAAAGAGCTTGAACCAGAGTACGTTGAGAGGTACAAAGAGGCGAAGAAGGGAAAGAGTGTATGGTGTGTGGGACCTGTTTCGCGGTGTAGCCTGGACAACTTGGATAAGGGAGAGAGAGGGAACTATACTGCCATTGATCATGACCAATGCTTTAAATGGCTTGACTTACAGAAGCCTGGATCAGTGATCTATGCTTGTCTAGGAAGCCTCTGTGACCTTGTTGCCTTCCAAATTATGGAGCTCAGTTTAGGGCTCGAAGCAACTAACAGACCTTTTGTATTGGTTCTAAGAGGAGGGTGTGATTTGGAAGAGGTGGCTAAAACTATAGACGAGGATGGCTTTGAAGAGAGGGTTAAAGAAAGAGGTCTGGTGATTAGGGGTTGGGCACCCCAACTGCTGATACTGTCACACCCTGCAGTGGGCGCATTCTTGACTCATTGTGGTTGGAATTCCACTCTTGAAGGTATATCTGCTGGTTTACCACTGATTACATGGCCGCTTTTTGCGGAGCAGTTTCTAAATGAGAAGTTGGTAGTGCAGGTTTTAAGGGTTGGTATGAGTGTCAGGTCAAATAACATGACGATTAGGCAAGGCGGAGAAGCGAAAGAAAAGTTGGCCGTAAACAGGGAAGAAGTCACTAATGCTATCAACTCGGTTATGGAAGAGGAAGAAGAGAGGAAAGAGATGAGGGAGAGAGCCAGAAGGCTTGGAGAAAGTGCAAAACTAGCTGTGGAAGACGGAGGATCTTCATATAGAGACATGAGATCAATGATCCAAGAAATAGCAACAAAACGAGGAAAAGAGACGAAGCATAGCAAAGGAAAGACTAAATCAGTAAAATGAGTAGTACTTAACACAGAATCATAGTGTGGTTTGTTCATTGTGCCAGTGTTTTCTCTTCTATCACCCAGCTTTCTTGCATAATGTCTATGAAAGTAGTTTTACACTTCGCTATTCATCCTCAGCCTCACAGAGGATTTTGCTCGGCCTGACAAGTAGAATTAGCGCTAAGGAAGGACACCTTGTCAATTGGCAGGGACGGTCCTATACCATGCTTATAATTCTTCTCCCTTCCTTAACGCCCAGGTTTGATAGGTGTTCAACCACCCCAAATCTAAAGGGTTATCTTGGGGTCGGTGAGTCGGTCAAGCCTTGTACTGTATAATGTTGTGTGAGCGCATCAGAGGCCCAACCCTATAAACAAATGGGTAGGCTTTAATATTGGGCCATTATGGCCCTATCTCCCCCTCCCCCCTCCCACCTACATGTTTACAGGCCTACTGGCATGCTGTAATGAGTTTCGTCGAATACTAGGACACAAAAATTGTGTAACTCTGCCAATAAAGGAGCGTGTATACTCATTTTACTGAGTTAATAAATCAAGACATACAGGTAGAAGATTAAAACACTCCAAAACTTATCACAAACTGATGCACCGAACATGTATCAGAAATAGTGCAGATGCTGTTGATTGTCGCTACAATTCAATTCATAATTCAGTGGTTCCATCTTTTTAAGTTAGAAGTGTAGAATTCATCAGTTCAATCTTTTCATCAACTCATTTGTTTTTTCGTCGGATCCTATATAGGCTTCACATCTTTAATAACCTGACTTCCATGTCTGCCCATAGAGTTGATCTTATAGTATCGGTTAGTTGGTTTCTTTTATTGATGTAATTAATCTCCTTGTACTTGACTGAAATTTCTGCTAAGCATGCTATTACCACAGTTAGATCAAATATGAATTTAACGAACAACGCAAAAGCTTGAGCATGAACCCAAAGAAATAAATGAAGCCAAGCCTGTAAGTAAGCCAAGAGACTAACACAGTTCCTTGTGTATTTCACTACTATTTCTTACGATTGATAAGGGGCACAGTTAACTGAGGATGACAATGTGTCAACAACATAGTATCTTACCGGTTTTGTGCAGATATGGTCTGGTATTCAAATCGGAAGTCCCTCAAAAAGGCCTCCATCTCCTTAATCCAAGTGGGTGAACTTTTTCACTGCAGCCTCCGGATTCCGAGGTCATACTGCTCATCTGTAAAGCAAAAGAGGAAAATAATTTGTCAAACATACCTGTTTTGGTATTTTACATCTGATACTACCAGGCACCGGAAGTTCCACAAAAGAAGATTGGTGGACAAAAGATGCAGCTTAATGTATACGAGACCATGATTGTCAAAATTTACTGATTAACAGAGGATAAATATAAGATATAGGTCATATTTTTCAGTTAAATACGAAAAATAGTGTACAATATTGACTACCATCAGTAACCAGATAGAACAAAATTTCTGACATTTTGTTTGGGCAGCCATGATTAAATGGACAACTATTCACAAGAATAACACACAGCTAAAAGCATTTGCATGCCACATTCCCTGCAGATCTATAACCAGTAACTGTACACAGTCTGTTTACATAGTTCAAAGCCCCTGCCTCATGTTTTTTTACTGGTTAGTATTTTCTATACATTATGCTTTGTACACGAAATACACTAGTTTGCCTGAGCATTGGTCACAATTTCTCGTTGTTCACAAGCCTTCATTTCCGTGCGACAATGTGACTGCCAGACAACAACAGAGGTTGACCAATTGAGATTAAACCTTTCTCATCTAAGAAAAGTTGACAACATTTCTCATCTGAGTATTTACTGGGTCCAACATCTTGCAGTGCCAGCCCTATCTTCCGAGAGATGCAGAAATACAATTACTCAAAATCTTTCAAGAACCTTTCCCACTTGAATCTGACTGATCAAGTCGAACAGATCGCCAAAAATGAGAATTGCTAGATTTCAACAACATTCCCAATGAGGAAGAGCATGCTGCTCGAACAATTGCATCAGTGGAACGACTCATTTTGCTGACCAACAATCCGAATACCTGCAAACTGGTTTGTTGAGGAGTTATTCTGGACAAACTTGTAGAACAGTAGTGACTTTGGAGTATTTTTGTAAGACGAAAGAAAAATCATCAATCAAATAAACCTCTCTGCGCTCGCTTAAGCATGCATAAGAGATTGAAATCACATGCAATAACCATGGTAGAAGGTTTGACCATATTCATGGTGATTCTGTAAATATCCATTTCAAAAGTAGAAAGTTTGCACTTTTAGCAATGGTGTTTCTGGACATACCATTCGATCATTGTTGGGATAAGGTGAACTAAATGTCGAGATTATGACGGAATAAACCCCATATGACCATATCATGATGTTAAAACATAAATATTCACAAAAGATTTAGACAACATCTTTGCCCCAGCAGTAGATTGAGAAATAACCTGCGAATAGTACAGAGCCAATATACGTTGATCGTCTGATTGGGAGAGCAAACTGCTGGAAAAATATATGGCATTTGCCTGAATTATTGGCCAGGGAGCATCAAAAGCCTGTGTAATATAGACATTTGCATCAGAGCTTATGTTCATACATTCTCTTAAAAAGCTATAAACAAATATTTCTAAGCGGTGTATCAAGGATGGACCCATTGTTAGGATGAAAGTGTAGCAGAAGTACTCCATAATATACTGCAAAAGATGGTGCATTTATATGTAGAACACAGATTATTTCAATACAATGCAGAGTGACATATGGATAACCAGATGAAACAAGGAGACAATTAAGATGTATTTTGATGGCGATTAAAATTGTTCAGGATACATTAATGAAAAATCATTCAGCAAGCCAAACTGGTTTAGAAAGTAAGCTAGCTCAGACTTCAGAGTAGGGTTAAGGTCCCTGATGACCAAAATCCAACCTGTATAGCTGATGCCATGTAAGTGTCAATCCTAGAAGCCATATGCTGAGAGAGATGCCTTGTTAGGTCCTTGATGAAGTCTTCATAGTCACTTCTGAAAAAGAGGAACAACTTGACTTAACTGAAGGAAAAGGATCATATTTATATTCAACTAAAGCTTCTGGCATTTAATCGTACCCGTGATCAGAATGGAAATATTGGGTAGTAAAAATCGTGGAAGTTCCTTCTATATCCATAAAAGAGGCGATCTGCTTCAGGGTATTCTGCACAATGAACAGCAAACTTTATGACATTTCCTGTGAAACCATGTAACTGGCATGCACACATGGTCACTGTACACAATAAGGGAGAGGGAGAGGAAGTGGGGAAGGAGGCATAGAGGAAACATAAGTTTACCCTGCAAGCTTTACGAATTCTGACATCATCATCGTGGAGATGCAAAACCAAGCGTGGTAGAACAGCATGTACCTGAGAATAACAACCAACATCAGGGCTCTCAAGGATATAACCAAAGTAGAATATTACCATTATGTCAATGGGCATTATTCAAATACAAAAAGTGGACAAAATTAAACAACAACAAAAAAAAAGAATCAGAAAACCTGCTCGAGGAAGGCCTCACGCTGTGGACCAACAGAAAAATTGCTCAGCATGCCAAATACCGCAATAGCTGTAGCTCTCATTTTTGAATTCATGCAACCCTGCCCAAAACATCGGCAATGTGTATCAGCCTATGTTCAGCAGTTTTCGAAATAGCTTAAAGACTAATAAATGCTAGGTGTGAAGGAACCAAATATTGGCTGATACATGTTAGTTTTTGTTGCCAATCCGTAAAAATAGGATGTCAAATTTCTTGGTCGTGTTGGATGATATGGCCAATACATACGAAAACAGCCGATGTGGCGAATTTATAACTAATGAAGCCGAGATGGCCAATGAACCAGGTCTTTACATACCACCTGTTAAACCACATTTCGTTGATGTCTCGATTGTTACCATACTCGCAAGAGCAACCAACTTCAACTTCACCACCCCGCCCCTGAGTAGATTCTAACAAATTTTGAATTATCAAACACAAACACAGGAGTTTTGACTTAGATTCCTGTACTCTAACCCCCTTTCCATTTTCATATAAGCCAAGTCGAATTTTGGAGTCTTTCAAAGAATACAAATAGAAAAACTGTTTTGACAAAATTAAATTTCATTTGACTTAATTTCAAAGAGCTAAATATGAAGTACTTGTGCGCAATGTGGGGGAGCGATTGGGTGGTTTAGGCGGGCTGGGTGATATGAGAGAATTTGATACTGTTATTAGGGAGTGTGAGCTGCGGGATCCCCCACTACAGAACGCTCAGTTTACGTGGAGTGTTAGGGGGCGTCGGAATGCATCTTCTAGGCTGGATCGTTTCTTGTTTACTAATACAGTGGAGGATGAGTTTCCATTGTTGACACAGGAAGTTTTTTCTCGTCCATGCTCGGATCATTTTCCGATAATTATTCAATCCAGGCCAGTGCAGTGGGGCCCAGCGCCGATTCGGTTTGAAAATATGTGGACTTTGCATCCGGATTTTCAGCATAGAGTGGCAGAGTGGTGGGGGGCCTGTGATGAGCAAGGCTGGCAGGGGTATCGTTTTATGAAAAAACTTAAATTTGTTAAACAGCAACTTAAAGGGTGGAATAAGGAGGTTTTTGGGGATATTAACCAGAGGAAGAGTGCGCTTTTGAATGAAATTTTAGTGGTTGATCAGTCAATTAGTGGTGGAGAAGGGAGGGAGGAGCTTGTGCGCAGAAGTGTGGAGCTAAAAAACGCTTTTCAGGAAGTGATTATGAGAGAGAAACAAAGCCAGAGGCAGAAATTGAAGGTGAAGTGGGCTAAGGAGGGCGATACGAATTCTAGACTTTTCTTCAAAATGGTGAACGGCAGGAGGAGGAGAAACTTTATTAAGGAGTTGGAGACTGATAGTGGTGAGGTGATTACAGATGTTGGAGACATTAGCCGAGAGATTACAGGTTACTATCGCTCCATTTTCAGCGAGGAGGATCTGCTACGACCTCGCATCGAGGGTCTGGACTGGAGTCCTATTTCTCCGATTTTGGGGGCTCGCTTAGAGCGCCCTTTTGAGTTAGAAGAGGTTAAGGCAGCAGTATTCACTATGGAGAGGGAGAAAGCGCCGGGCCCTGATGGCTTTACAATGGCTTTTTTCCAAGATTGTTGGGAGGCGATTAAGGACGACCTATTTGGAGTCATGGCTGAATTTCATGTGCAGGGTGTCTTGGGGAAGAGTGTTAATTCTAATTTTATCACTCTAGTTCCGAAGAAGGATCGTTCGATCAAGGTGAAAGACTTCTGTCCTATAAGCCTGGTTACCAGCGTCTACAAAATCATCACGAAGGTTCTTTCCTTCCGGATCAGTGAGGTCCTATCTTCAACTGTTTCTTACTCTTAGACTGCTTTTGTGGAAGGGAGACAGATTTTGGATGCCTTGCTAGTGGCTAATGAGACGGTGGATGACATTAGACGGAGAGGTGGACAAGGCCTTGTCTTTAAGTTGGATTTCGAGAAAGCTTATGACAGGGTGAGTTGACGATTTCTTGATATGGTGTTGAAGAGGAAGGGTTTTGGGGAGCTTTGGAGGCGATGGATTAAAGGTTGTTTCACGAATGCTCATTTCTCAGTGTTAGTCAATGGGGCACCTAGAGAGTGGTTCTCTTCTTCTAGAGGTTTGAGGCAAGGGGATCCCCTGTCGCCTTTTCTCTTTACTCTTGTGGTGGATGTGCTTAGTAGGTTGTTGGAGAGGGGCATTGAGGCGGGGGTAATTGAGGGTTTACAGGTGGGTCGTGAAGGGGTAATTGTTTCTCACCTACAATATGCGGATGATACTATTCTTTTTCTGGCAGCCGATATCGACAAGTTTAAGAATGTTTTGATGATTTTGCAGATTTTTGAGTTGATTTCAGGGATACGGGTCAACCTTGCCAAATGTAGTTTGGCTGGCATAAATATAGGTGATGATTTCCTGACGACGGCAGCCGGATTGGGTGTCAGATCCAGGGGTGGCCGATGACTTATTTGGGGGTGCCCCTTGGCGGCAATCCACGTTCAGAGGCTTTTTGGGAACCGGTGGTGCAGCGGATTTCTAAGCGCTTGGATGGGTGGAAGCGAGTCTATTTTTCCTTGGGAGGCAGGATAACCCTTATTCAGTCTTGCCTTTCTAGCATTCCTTTCTACTACCTCTCTTTATTTCGGTTACCGGTTGCAGTTGCTCGAAGAATTGAGAGGCTTTGAGGGATTTCTTATGGTCAGGGGTGGATAGAGATGGAGAGCATTTGGTGAGCTGGGATAAGGTGTGTCGGCCTAAGGAGGAAGGAGGGTTGGGTGTGGGCAGACTGGTTGCGAGAAATATTTCTCTAGTTGGTAAGTGGCTTTGGCGTTTCCCACTAGAGTCTGCTAGTCTCTGGCATAAGGTTATTCGGAGCAGGTATGGGATGCATCAGAATGGTTGGGATGCACAATCGGCATCAGGGGTTACACATGCTAGCCCATGGAAGTTCGTGTCTCAAGTTTACTCGAATTTCTTGCCTTTAGTTGAGTTTAAGTTGGGAAATGGGCAGAGAACAAGATTTTGGGAGGATATTTGGGTTGGGGGGCAACCCTTGTGTGTGAGATTTCCTCGTGTTTTTCAGCTTTCTACTTTACATGGTGTTACGTGGCTGAATTTTATTGCGCACTGACATGTTCTTGGAACCTTAATTTGCGGAGGCCCCCTCAGGATTGGGAGATGGACGAGCTCACAACCTTACTTGATCTTTTGGATACTGTGCATCTTTGTGCTGGTCTTGACTCTAGGAGATGGGTTGGCGATTCTTCAGGAGAATTCTCGTGCAAGTCCTTCCTACAGCAGCTGGGTACGCCTATTCCCAGGTTTTCTATAGCAGACTTTATTTGGAAGGCTAAGGTGCCCCTTAAGGTGCGGGCTTTTGTGTGGACCTTAGCACTGGATAGAGTGAATACTAATGATCTTCGTCAGAGGAGGAGGCCGGGAACGAGTTTGATGCCTGACATTTGTGTTCTTTGTCGAGCGAGTAGCGAAACAGCATTACATTTGTTCTTTACATGTGATTATGCTCGCTGCATTTGGGGGAGGCTTTTTGGCTTTTTGGGTGAGACGTGGGTTTGTCCTTCTAGTGTGGTAGATTTCCTCCAAGTGAGATTCCTGGGATTTGGGAGGGGAAAGGAGGTTATTGTGGCGTAATTCTGTCTTTGCTATTATTTGGTGCCTTTGGTTAGAACGGAATGCTCGGGTTTTTAATGGTGTGACCTTATTAGTTGATCTGGTGTGGGATAGAGTTACTTATTTAGCGTCATTATGGGCTAGAGCTGCAGGGGCATTTAGGAGCTATTCTATTACTCAGATCCAGCGTAACTGGTCTGGACTGATTTGTACCTAGATTCTTCTTGGAGGACTACTTGTCCTCCTTTGCTGTACCTTTGACACTTGATTAATACATACTCTCTTTATCTAAAAAAAAAATAATGAATGAAGCTACAGTTAGCTAGAGTAGGGATTTGAGAGAGTAAAACAATAGAGTTTACTTACAAATCGACATGGTCAGATTTCAAATAAAAAAAATTCTAGGTAAAGAAAAAATATTAGTATTGGAAAAGAACAGATCCCAGATATTGTAGTTCGATTATGAAAAGCGCAAATCATTGAAAGAATATATCGTTTTTTGCATGGTCAAACTATGATTCTTAGACTCGAGGATAAGGATCAGACAGAAGTGCCGATCCGAGTCCCAGATCCTTAGGTTGCAAATTTTTATGATACAGGGAATCGCCATATCAGATATGTGGTTAGATAAAGAGGTTCATAGTTTCAACTTTCAAATAAACCTAACATCATTTGAGTGTGGCAAAGTCAATAAAAAAAAAACCTAGAAACAATGATCTCCCCCAACTCAATTCCCAATGGTCTACCATCAAGCACAGAGCCGTATGGCATAAGCCCACTCCAATCTAAAACCACCAGTACCAGTTGATTTCATCGCGAAGCGTTGCAAAAAACTACATTTGACAGAGGGAGGCTTCTGGATGTTGTTACCCTTTCTTGAGGGTCAACCTGTATTCGGTGTCATATCCCATCTTCAATTATCCAACATGGGATACGACAAGGCATTCTATTTTTAGATAACATTATCCATTTGCTTGTAAAATTTAATTTACTATTACACAAAAAAATTACCTAGCTCCCAAAAATTAGTGTTAATAACAATATATTCAGAGTTAAGACTAATATCAAGAATGAATAACATAAACAAAATAAATAAATGAAACAAAACAAAATAATAAAGAACATTTTAGAAAGACTAACAACACTATAAACTGTAAAACTAATACCAACATGTAAAAGCTAACAACACCAGGTAGGTGATTCCCTGGAAACAGAAGGCCAGTTAGGGGTGCTCCAGTAAACAAGTTGCTGATAGAGGATGCATGTAACCGATTCACCAATATAAGGGTTGTTCAATACTAATGACCCTTGACTTGTTCAAAAAAATAAAATAAAATATTAACGAGCCTTCATATTATGCTGTCAAATCAGACATTAGAAGAAAGAACAAACAAACTCACATGAAGATTCCGAAGTCGTACTGAAAGATTAAGTAAGATTGGTTCCACTGCTTCACAAGGTGATGAATCAAGTACCTGCAATAATAATGGTAGGGAGGATTTTATTCAGATATCTAACTTACTTCATACACAAATCATGGCTACTACATCGGAAAGAGTCTACGGAGTAACCACTCACCACTTGTAAGCATGACACAGCAGTTAGTTGCACAAATTCATCTGAATCCTCAAGTAAAGCTACTATCACTCCAAGCACTTGAGCCGTATACTGATCAATATGAATAGAAGGTATCTGTAAAAACAAATTCAGATAATATAACCCCTGAAAGCGCGGAGAAAGAAGCAATAGACAAGTTGAAATTTTAAAGAGAGTATTTTTCACACTTCAAGCATAGAGAAAGACCTATATTCTGTCTAAACAAGTCATGAATTCTGAATGCTACAAGACCCCAACAACTGAACTCTGTAATGTGTAGGAGATGCATGCACCCAAATGGCCACACAAGCATCCAATGCCACCCCATAACATGTATACATGTATGCCCAATAATAATGTGGTGTATTTGGTTGGAGACGAATGCTAGGTTCCTTTTTGGGAGAGCTTTGTCTGCTGTTTTTGTGTGGAATAGGGTCACCTATATAGCTTCGGGCTAGAGCAGGAGGTGCCTTTAGAAGTTATTTGATTTCTGACGTCCAGAGAGATTGGGCGATTCTGTAATTACTTTGTCTTGTGAGGACATCTTGTTCTCCTTTGCTATTTCCAAAGCTTTTTTTTTTAGATGAGAAATATTTTTATTAATCAATCAATTGAAAGAATACAAACAGAGGACAAGGAGTCCTCAAATGAATACAAAAAATATCCACAACTCCCCCAATGAAGTTGAACAAAGGTAAGTGAAACACCCTTGAAGGCCCCAACTGCCTTCGCCCAAAGAGAAGCCAAATAAACAATATGATCCCAAACACAGTCGACGGTCTTTCCAGAAGCAGAAAAGACCCTCGAATTCCGCTCCAGCCAAATACACCACAGAATGGCCATACAAGCACACCTCCGCCACAACTTACCCTCTCTCCCTCTCCCACCAGCAACAAACCGCATCTGCAGAAACTGGGCCACTATTTCCACAGCTTTTATTAACATAGTTTTCCTTTTTTCGAAAAAAAATAAAAAATTCTACCATGCTAGTAGTGGTGTAAACGAACAAGCTCGGTCAAAATTTGTTCAGAAATATTACCAGCTGAGCTACCCCTCAGGGTTACAAGAATACATTTTCTAAGCTCAAGTAATCGATAAAGCCAATGTAAGTAAAACGGTGTTAACCTATTTATGCTTGACTAAATGAACAGGTTGATTATGCAACTTACATGTAATTTACGTATAATTAATATGTTTAACTCGATATCTTTGACGTCTTTAAGTCAATTGGTTAAGTATTACGTTATAAGATTAATTACAATTTGAATTCAACCCATATATTTCTCCAATATTTAATTACACTCTAAAACACCTTTTAATATAAAACATTTTCAGGAATTCATGACGTCCGTGATCATCCTCAAGCTTGATAATTAAGAGCTCGAAAATGAAGAGTCAACTTGGCGAAAAGCCGAAGCTTATTTAGCTCAAACATGAATGCTCCAATACTTGGTTCAGCTGAGGTCCTTCACACCCGTAACCATGTAAATTTTGTATCACTATGTGCACAAAAAATCTGTTTTAATTTTGATACCTGAACAAGTCCTCTAAGAGAAAGTCGTCTGACAGTTGCGGAGTCATCGGAGACATGCTGACATAATGCTTCAACAATCTGCTCTAGTAAAGAACCAAATCCATCACTGCAAAGAGGAACAATAAGTATTACAGCAAAGAGGCATTCATTTTACATGGCTCCAAGGTGGTTAACACTTAGGCCTCATTTACTAGCTTGCAATCAAATGTAATGCAATGCAATCATTTTGTAGAGTAAATGTGGGGTGAAAAGTGAAGGAGTGGGAGGAGAAGGATGGGAAAAGTGGGGTTGATTGCATAATTCATTCACAATTGCTCAACTTTTCCCATGTAATGTTGATTACTTTGAATGATGTAATCAACCTCCCTTTTCCCATCTCCTTCCTCCCCTTCCTTCATTTTCCACCTCACATCTACCCTATAAAATGATTGCATTACAAGCATTTGATTGCAAGGTAGTAAACGCCACCTTAACACTGTTGGGACTTGGGAGGTTTTACTACATGGTTGAATGCAAGTGCAAACACAGTTTAGAGTAACAGATGATAATGAAATTGAGGTATTGGAAATTTATTGTTTCGAAAATAAAGAAATTTCAATAGCCAACTTTAAGGCAAAGGTCAGAATCCAAAATTAGTCTGACATTGTGGCATGATGGCACCTCTCAAGGTAAAGATTTGAAAGTGGAAAAGCGTAATACCCCAAGTCCCACAATGGGAGGTTATTATGAGGATTGTCATATGTGTTTATAAGTAGACTTCCAACCAAAGCAGCAACATATTCCCCCTTGGAGCTTAAGTGGACTTTTATAAGGGCCCCAAAATGTCGTGTGGGTGTTTAGCTGTATTGTTATGACAAGATTGTAGGAGTTTGAATAGAGCTACACCCTGCTTTTATTTGTTTTATTTATGTGTGCTTGTGAATTGTGATTGTTTTTCTATATACAATATATTGTATGAGCAGTTTTCTACGCCAAGCAGGCAGATGTGCAACAGCTGTAATGCTACATATATTATAGAATAATTCTCACACGAACTATGTTCAACCAAGCAACTGTATGCAGAAAGTGGTACATGAAGGCAGTGATTCATCAGAGATGCACAATCCTTTTCAGCTTATTTCTCATGTCATGCAAAGTTCAACCTGTAAGTTTAGCCAGCCACAATAATAGGTCAACCTATTCTGATGTTCAAAGGTTTGAGGTCTCCCATTTTCCATCCCATCTCATATTCCCGAATTTATACATCGCCTTTCTATCAATCTCCTCTTTCAAATAAAAATAGTTATGTTAGACATGCTCCAACAACTTCTTACACATAAGCAACAAAACTCAGCAAATCAATCACTTCTTTTTAACATCAATTTCACCTGATGCATTATTACGAAATGGAAGATTGTAAGCCACATAACAATCACGTATTCTGACCAGATTTTTTTTCCTCATTAAGACATCCAATTTACATAGTTGTTAGTTGAGGTTTCGCTTAACCACATCAGCCATAGAATTAACTAATACACCATATCCTTACCCCAAGGGCCCTCACTAGGATCCCGCCTAGGCTAGGGTAAAAGGAGTCAGTTTTACACAGCCTTCTCCATGCTCTTATAGATGCAATTTCCTTTATAATGGACTTCCAACATCAAATAGAAAAAACAAAAAAAAAGCCATTTTTGTTAGAACATTGACTACAAATGTAGGTGACTATCCGCTACTTCACAGTCAATAAGATGCACAATATAGTTTACTGAGCCACACTATAGATTATTATATTTATTCAAAGCAAAATTCTAAAACCTAGAGAACGAGGGTGAAAACAAATTTAAAGAGAAAAGAGACAAGGGAATCAGACCTTCCCAAATAAAAGTATCAAATTTAACAGACAAGTGGAGCAATAAATTCTGCAATAAAGTAACTCCACTCATACCTGTAGCGGACAAATTCAGACAATGCTGCAGCTGCAGCCTCCCTTTGGAAATTTTGGTGCTTATCTAGGGATTTGCTTAGAATTAAACATATAGCTGGAACCTACAGAAATTGAGAAGCAAAGATAATGCAATGTTAACAAAACACTTCAGAATGATTACCTAACATATTACCCCACCCTAGGCCTAGGGTAACAATGGAGACACCTGGGTATTAATGATGTTGAGACACTACAAAAGTATTTTTTAGTAAACCAGATGCAACAGCATTAGGATAATATGAAATTTGACAAAAGAAACTTTTAGTCGTCAGGGTGTGAACTAATTCATTAATTGGTGGAGGAGAGGGTTTCAGGTAATCTGGGTTCCATGTAATCTGTGTCACACGGGTAATCTGTTAGGTGTGACATCCAGTGTATCTGGGTTGTAATTAGTTTTTTTACAACTTATCCTCTTAGATTGTAACCGTCTCTATATTTCAATAGTATATTTTTTGTATCAAAAGAAAAGTGAAGTTCTGGGATTTACAACTGCATTTTCTCTATTGATTAAGAATCATGAAAACAGATACAGATGCTTCTCAGATATAAAATTGGTGTCACACCTAACAGATTACCTCTTTTGGTCTCTTTATCGACACACAACCTGCTACATCTCCAATAAGATTCACCCACTTGTCATTTACAGTCTGTTCTCCATCTCTAGCCAAAATCTGAAAATAAGAAATATTTTTTTACTACAACCTGGAAGCTGTCGGAAAAATTTTAGAATTAAAGATCTTGCAGGAAGGAGTCACCAACAAGATTTTAAAAAGCCACAAACCTTTCCCATTTCAAGATCTCCAACACATTCACAGAAAGCCTGAAATGCAATCAGCAGAGCTCTGCAAAATTCAGAGAACAAAGGGCACGAAACATGAAGATGATGAGACAAAGTTCTTCAACGTATAAATAAAGACACCCAAAAGAACCAGGACAGAATAATGTTAAGCAGGAATTTACCTCAAAGGTTCTGGTTGGCCTGAACTAGCCAAGCCATGACAACTTCCAAGTTGCAGAGTAAGTGCTGCAAGCACAGAAGCATAACTTTGTTCAACAGCCTTTTTTCCAACTTTCCCACCACCCCTGTGAGAAGAAATTGAGAATCATTTTTATCAAATCAAAATGATGTGCTGATATTTACAGACTGGCAACTTAAGTTAAATAAAAACCTGAAGAAGGATGTGAGAGCAAATATAGCTGCTTGCAAGAATTCATCCTCACTGCAATTGTTAACTCCATGACTTGAATAATCTCCTCTCTCTGAGATATTTTGAATGATTGGAGTATGGTCAAGGACTGCAATTACATGCTCCAGAAACAATAAAGAGAGCACTGTGTGCTGAGAAAAAGCCTGCAAAATTTTGAACACATAAATTTTTTTTTTGATAAAGAAAAAGTATATTGATATAATTTTAAATGTACAGCAGGAGAGAGGATAAGGTATCCTCTAAATGAAACATTTACAGATTATCAGTTATAGAGTAATCTCTAAAAGCCCCCGCAGCCTTAGCCCATAAGGAGGCTAAATAAGTAATTCTCTCCCAGAGCATTGCAGGAGTTGCGGAAAGTCCCGTAAACACTCGTGCATTCCTCTCTAACCAAATGCACCACAAAATTGCAAAATAAGCATTGCGCCACAGCAACCTCCTCTCCTTACCACCCCCAAAGCCCCAGAAATGCACTTGTAAAAAGGCCTCAACACTAGAAGGATAAACAAACATCTCCCCCTGGAACAACCTACGCCAAAGACTCTGTGCCACATCACACCAAAGGAAAAGATCTGCCGAAGTTTCGCAATTAGACCGACATAACGAACACATATCTGGTGACAGAAGCACCCCGGGTCTTCTCCGCTGCCTTAAGTCGTTTGTATTAACCCTATCCAGCACCAAAGTCCACACAAACGCCTTCACCTTCATAGGTACCTTTGCTTTCCAAATGTAGTCTGCTAGTGGAAAACAAGGGAGAGGTGTCCCCAAATCCCGACAGAAGGACTTGCAAGAGAACTCCCCTGAGGTCTCCCCAATCCACCTCCTAGAGTCATCTGAGCTTGATAGCTGAATAGGCTCCACAAGAGTAAGAAGCGAAGTGAGTTCTTCCATCTCCCTATCATGAGGTGGCCGACGAAGATGTAAATTCCAGGAACCATTCTGTACCGAGAAAAAGTCAGCAACCATACCCCCATGTAGTGTGGTCAACTGAAACAATTGAGGAAATCTTGTACAAAACTGCTCACCCCCCCTCTAATTATCCTCCCAAAACCTAGTACGTGCACCATTCCCAAGTACCACCTCAACATGAGGAAGGAAACGAGGAAGGATTTGTGAAATAAACTTCCACGGGCTAGCATGTGTAGAAGTCCCTGTAAACTGTGTGTCCCACCCGTTCTGTTGCGTTCCATACCTACTTCGGATGACCCGATGCCAAAGACTATTAGGTTCCCGTGGAAAACGCCAAAGCCATTTGAACACATAAATTTAAGTAATAACAAAAAGTGGACGAGAAATTATTGAAGGTTTTAGTAAACATAAGAAACAAATGCACTTCTAAAGGAAACATATCAGCATATCTTTTTGAGCAAGGGAACATCCTCATAACGTTTAGAAGTATGTTACTTTACTTAAGCCAAAATCAAAATAAGACAACAGGAGAAAAAGGACACAACGGTCATCATGCATGAAAATTTAAATCAATAGCTCCTCTTCTTATCACTTAAGCCCAATTTTTAACTACTGTCACAAAATCAGCTCGGGTGAGTTCAACTTCTCCCTTCCCCCCACCCCTCCCCTAACCCCCTCACTATTGAGCACCTCAAGCTTCACGGTTGACCACACTCAAAACCTCAAAGATTCTCATGTAGTGGCCAGTATGTTACGTGACGGCTGTTACGTAAAGGGTTTTGAGGTTGACGATACACGAAATCCCAGAATGTAAAAGGGTGTCCTATAAGGCAGATACATGACCGGTATGGCAGATAAATCACCGGTACGGCCGATAAATGGCCGATACATGACCAGTATGACTGATTAATGATCAGTACGACCAATATGACCGATACCAAAATTCACACCACGACAGCTGTGACCTGATACATGACATGTATCAGTCGGCTTACGCAAAATCACGAAAGAAACCGCGATCACTACCAAATCATCAATTTCATACCATTTCCAACCATACGCGCCAAAAGATAGAAAAGAAAGTGCACCCGTCCAAACCCAGTCGACGGCAGAAGTTCACTAATAGTGAGAGCTAAATAAAAATACCCCCTTCTAACACTACAGGTGTGTTTGGGAATACCCTGCAAGAGCTTATAAGTTGCGGGTCCAGGAGCGAACCCACAATTTATAAGCTTACCCAAATATAGCCTACCATTGTTTCCAAGGGAGACAGATAAATGTCAATGCATGAACAAGTGCAAACACTTCTCGCTAGCAAGATGAAAAAACACAAACAAATCCAAGGAAATAAACCACAACCACCCAGTCCTCCTCTGTACCATATCATGAGTGTTCACCTTACCCAATGCAATGATCCGCACAAAAGCACACACCTTGAGGGGAATTTTCCACTTTCAAATGAAATTAGCTAGTGGAAAGGGGAGAAGGGAGGTCAAGATGATGTAAGAAGGAATTGCATGAGAAGACTCCACAAGGATCTCCAACACGAACCCGAGAGTCGCCAATGGCAACAAAATGAATGGTATCTCAAACACTAAAATGGCCAATTCTTTGAATTTATAAGTTGGAGACAGCAGCCCTACACATTTATGATGTATAGAAAGAGAAGAATGAGGATGAGGAAGTGAAGAAACGAGGGCAAAGAGACAGATGTGGGAATTGAGGAAGGAGTAGTGAAGTACTCCAATATGGAGCCATAGAAGGGAGGGGCCGACGGAGGACTATCCAGTTAGTTTCTGGGAGAATTATTGCAAAAGAAGAGAAACGGGTTGGAAGAAGAGTGATGAACTACGAAGGTGATGGCTGGATTATTTCTATGAGTCCAACATGTCTATGAACATTCCCGCAACAAAGTAACATTCAAAAGCAATAAGTCTAGCATGAAAAATGCCACAGGCATTCACTAACCAGAGCAGCACATTAACAAACTCAATACGACTACCAAATGTCCAACACACTCAACAAAAGAAAGCAGGGGGTGTATGGCAGAGACTTTCATAATGATTAATGGAAGATTATGAAAATTTAGATGGCTGAAACCCCAATATCAAAATACAGAATATACAACAAACAGAAGAGTGAGCGAAGAGGGGTGAGAGATCTAAGTTACTAATTTATGGTAGGGGGAGAGTGAAAAGCTTATTGTAAACAATTTAATTTCATACGATGATTATTGCATAATAATGAACACCAAAAGAGACTCACACAAAATGCGTCCTGCATTGACCAGCCACCGCGTATTCTAGATATATCTTTTGTGACAATATCCCTTCCAGCTGTAGCTAACACTTCACTAAACACAATTTCTGAAGTTGTGTTTTCTGCTAGAGTAGATATCTTCCCACGGTCAAGGAATTGCATTCCAAAACACAAGAAAAGGGGTTAAATAATTTCAAGAGACTACGTAAACAATTTAAAAGAATCCAGAAAAGGATACAGCGCTAAGGATTTCCTGCCGTAAATATTTGTCGGTGACATGACTTGCAGTAGAGAGCAAGGCTTGGGTTATTCTGTAAAAGGAGACAAGTATCAAAGTGCTTCAGAAGTCCTTCACTTTTGGAGGGTAAGAAACCAGAAAGTTCCATTGTCCAAGCTTCAACCACACAGAATATCAAAAATAAGAAAATCCAAAATATGCATAGGAACCTTGAAACATCTGAATCATTCAGCTCACTCTTCTTCTTTATCACAAATTCAATAACAGCTTGGATAGAAGCTTCTGCTGATTGCTTAACTTTGTCACATATAGCAGTTGTACAACCATGCAGAGCGGCAACAAGCTGCAGGAAAAAAAAATAGACTTAAGCGAAGTATCAAAACATTAACTATAAACATCAAAATCAAACCAACAAGTTTCCTCGTAAAGGGCAATTGCATTATTATAGATATAAAAAAATAATCTTACTACAGTGAAAAAGGGAGTTACAACTTACGGGGACATGGAGTCCTTGGACAAGAAAACAATTAAAAAAAAAAAATCTATATCACAAGGATCCCTTATTCTGGCGGATGACAGTAAGTAACACCCTTGCAGAAATTGGAGAATTACGTTCCAGCCACAACCGCCATAAATGGCCATATTTTAACAATCCTAAAGTAGCTTGTTCTTCTTTCCCCTAACAACTCCAATATGTCGTATCAGGATATCTGTCTATCCTCCGGTCCTCCCACATAACAGCAAAAAGCATCCGCCATAAGATAGAGCCAAATCACAATGCAAGAACTTATTCAGAGAAAACTCGCTACTCCAGAGACACATCACACAAAAACTCCTTGACTTGATTTGGTTATGGTCTTATTACTCCAAGTCACAGACGTTTTATAAGAAGTGCAATCAAGATCCAAGGACATATCTGAAGGAATCGTAACCTATACAGTACCCCAAACAATAAGAACTCTTTGATATTCACACATCAAAACCTTTGGCAGCAGAAAAAGGTAAGAGTATCATTATTTCAGCAAACGTGATGCTCGTGAGGATGATAGTTTCTACTGGTTGTGAGGATGACACTTGCCGGCACACTAACAAGTGCATTAGCAATATAGAGTATGGGATAATGATGGGTGTTAGAACAGAAG
The DNA here is from genome assembly GCA_038025085.1 of Tetragonia tetragonoides. Classification (NCBI taxonomy): domain Eukaryota; kingdom Viridiplantae; phylum Streptophyta; class Magnoliopsida; order Caryophyllales; family Aizoaceae; genus Tetragonia; species Tetragonia tetragonoides. The sequence goes on from CM076139.1 coordinate 11,988,799, forward strand.
AGAGCGACTGATAGAGATACAAGTTGCTGACCACAAATTCTGCTGTTGACATCCGTTCTCATTTTTATATCTTTTTTCTATCATGATTCTATCTACTGCTTCAGATCATAAAGTGTTTCGTCACGCAAAAACGTCATGAAACCGACAGCAGTACTGCATTACTAAACCTCCTCTGTCATGAAAGTGTTCTATCACCTTTTTCAAGTTCAAAATCAGTTCAATGCCATGCACATCTGATAGTAGCGCCATCAATGAGTTATTACAAATTCACCAAAGAGACTGTACTTTAGTTAATTGAGTAATTTTCCTGACTTAGGAACCTGTCATTTTTATTTTTTTTTGCAAGAGAAATAAGTTTTTTTCAGTCAGGTGAATACATTCTGTAAATAATCTAATGCCACCATCACCATTATGAACATTAATCCCACTCAGTGTGGAACACACTGTTGGCAGGAACTCATGAAGTCGACGTATGCACAACCCTACCGTGAACTAGGTATGATGCAGAGAGGCTGTTTCTGAAGAGCCCACGTGAACTATAACAGATTTAGTTTTTATTTTAGGAATTTCTCGTCCTCAACAGTGACATTTCTATTTGCTAACACATTAAAACTAGTTTCTTTCACCTGGGAAGGAAAAAACTATTTTTTGCTAATATATTTGCAACAGGTGTTATGCGGTATAATTTGATGGAGGTTTTGCATTTTAGTAAAATGGTAATAACAGGATGCTAATAAAAATACCAGCTTCACATACAGGAAAACTGCGGTATTCATATAATAATTCTAACATACTCACTAAGCAATACCGTTTACTTCTAATTGTTTTGCTAAGATTCAATTCCTGAATTGATGTAACATTAAGGGACTGCTCCTTTTTAATTTTGATTCTTGTTCCTCTCTTTTTTCTTTGCTTTACTTTCTTAACCAGCTTGAAATGCAGCAACACCTGGAGCAATAAGCTGCATAGATACCTAACGTAGCCTGTGTTTGGGGTTCCTTATTAGTAGAGATGTAAGGCAGGTTTCAAAGTTAATATTTCATACACGCTATGTCATATTTAAAACACCAAACTAAAAGTCAAATACTTGCCTCATCCCTGGTCAATAGTGTGCAAAGACATGAAACAACCCTGTTAAAAACTTCAGAGGGATCTATAGACGCATCCTGCACCATATTAGGTGGAATATAAGAATTAGAAGATGACCTGGCATCATAAATACAACAGTGTAAAAGGAGGAGAACGAAAAACAAACTCACGCTCTTTAGAATAGCTATAACATCCTCCAGAGCAGACAAAGCACGATAAGACATCTCCACATCTGCACCCGAATTGGAATTCTTTGGCCTGGGAAGTGAAAGGGCTATGCTAAAGAGGAGATCAAGAATCTGTTCAGAAATCAGAAAGGAAGCAAATCAAATTATATTATTGATAACAAGAAAAAGAATGTACTAATTAAAAAACAGATTACAGCATTGAAGACAAGGTATCCTCTAGAATGACACTACTAACAAGTTGGCCCCAATTTCTCTCGACCTCAGAAATAGAATAGCTTTCAAGGCCCCTGCTTCCCAACACCATAAAGAAGCAAAGTAGGTAGCCCTATCCCAAAGCAACTCAGGTGCCATAGAGAATCTGCAAATAATCCATGCACTGCTCTTTAGCCAGATGTACCACAAAACCGCCATATAGAGCATTGCCCCATCAATCCTTACCCCTCAATAACCCCCACAAAATGTACCTGCAAACAGTGCAAAAAAGTAGAGGAGCACACCCAGTACTCCCCAGACAAGCAAAACAACTTACTTCAATTATATCGTGCAATATCACAATATCTCCATGCACTAAAAAGATGCACTGTGATCCCACTGCTGGACCAGCAAATTATGCATAAATATATTGAAGCTTGTCTTTACTAATTATCCTTCCCAACCATAGTCCATACAAACTCCCGGACATTGAGAGGTACTTTAGCTTTCCAAAGAAGAGTTGCAATGTAAAATGGGGATATTGTGAGGGCGTGCACAAGTATTTAGAGGAGGAGTTACAAGAAAATGACCCCATTGAGTCAGCTAGCATAACCTAGAATCATCACTACCAGACAGCATAACAGCAACCAGTTTCAAAAATGCCAAGGAGAGAGAAAAACAGAGTATTATGCCACAAGATGCATGTACCTCATGAAAAGAGATGCATTGAGAAGTCAACTTCTAATATCGATAAAATATCAATTCGCTTTACAAACCTGACTTGAATGTTTCCTGACTTCAGCATTGGTATCAGCACAGCGTGGGAGATACATGATGACCCTATCTCCCAGAGACAAGGCATCACGACTAGGCAATACAAAAGTAGCTGGTAATCAAGCCAAGACATAGAGTATAGTTAGCGAAGGCGCAATCGAAACGGGAGGATGATAAGATAAGGAAATTTAATTGCTACACATTATCCCAATTCTCACAGGACTATGGAGCTTAACTCTATTATGGGATGTCCAACTATATAGTCACTCTCTGTCCTCAGATGTCTCGAAACTATAAGAGCTAATATTGATCCTACAATTCAGTCAAAGCCTTTTATTATTGGACACCATTAACCACTTGTCTTGTTCAAATTCTTTGTAGTAAACATAATGGCAATTGGTATGTGATGTTTCCTTCCCAGTCAAGTTCAAATATTTGACCGACTTCGCTGGAAAGAAAGAAAAGAAGGAAAGAAGGCTTACTTGGGAAGTTCCTTTCCAAGTTACGATCTATATGCTTGTTGCGCGCACAACTTCCATGGCAGCCCAAAGGACAGAATCCACTACTACAGAGCATCCGGAACTTTACAAGTATCTCATATACAGCTTGACAACCTCTTCTCCTTTGATGATCAACAGACGAGGAAACATATTGATCAATTTGTCTCAATATAAGCAACAGTTGCTCTGCCCTTGTTCTTCCATCCTCTCCACTAATGAAAGAAACCAACCATAATCGTTATACAAAGTTATCATGAAGCATAAATTTTGGATAAGTGAATCTATCTTATTACTAAATTTTCTTATATAACAGTGAACGCGAAACTACATGGTTATGCAAAACTAACATGAAGTATTAGTTTTCTTGTCAGTTAACAAAAATATGTACTAAGAACTTCAGCAAGCCTTAAAACTGTATCCACACAAAACATCATGCACCATCTGTGCATGAGTCCTATACCCCATCTTTTCTTCAAACATGTTCTTGAATATGTCCCATCATGATCATTCCTAAAGTACCAAAGTTACCTTCATATTTTGAAGATTTTTATCATTTACAAATCCTTTATGACAAACTAGACAGAACATACGAGAGCCAAACAAGTGAAGAACATTCACTCTAGAGCCTTTGGTTTGCAGTAAGTTGACAAAGGAACCCAACTTTCTATTTAAGCCAGGGGAAGCCATGCATGTTTGATTCGACCTGGAATTCGGAAGTACAATATCCTAAAGAGTAAATTATCAAAAAAAACAATATCCTATGGGTGGAGATAATTACCACACCCCATTTTAATAAATACCACACCCTTATCCCATACAATTACGAAAAACACCCTTAATTAAAAAATTAACCACCACCTCCCTCACGTCTGGAAGGACCCCCCGTCCCCTACGAACATAAAGATACAGTAGAACAGCTCCTTCCCATTCTTCAACAAATAAATTACTTAACTGAAAACAAATTGTACTGAGTATCATTGACAAACAAAACGAAATCAACAATGATTACAAAGCAGCTCGCAAAGAAAGAAGAAGACTCAAGAGCATTGAACCCAATTTTAACCATACCCAAACACCGCACTGGCCAATCTATGAAACAAACAAACAAAATATCTCTGCGCCTAAATCGGGCGCATACTTCTATTTTCTGCGATTAAATTGGGTGCAACTATTAAATGAATGTGCCTGAATCGGTCGCAACTTTGAAAAGAAAACTCGCATTTCTCTGATTATATGCTTCAGCGGACGAAGGTGCTCCTTGGATTTGATTATTTATTCATTCAATATATATTTACAGTGGTCCTAATTGCTCTGTATTTTCCACATTAACATCTTTATTCTACAATTATATGTAATTTTAACCAAAATTTCTTCACGGAACCTTGAGGTTGCTTGAACACTCAGTAGTATTAATACATTATTTTGCTACCATGCCTAGGCGAGGGGATATGCAGTAAAAATATAACAAGGGTATTTTTGCCATTTCTTTAAAAGGGGTGTGGTATTTGTTAAGTAGGGTTGCGGTATTAATGCGAACTGTATCCTATAGAGTAAGTTCAATTGAACTGCAGTTCTTGGAAGTTTGAGAATAAGGGTAACTTATTTCCATGGATTTCTACTTCTGCACAAAGAAAAAGAGACTGAAAAAAAAACAACTCCCAGGAGTATGACCCCCCTATGGGAAATTCAGGTTATGTGAGGAATAAATTTAAATTGAGGTTATCCGAGGAATAAATTTAGATCTATAACAAGTGAAGTCTCTCACAATACTAAAGTTAGACCCTGAAAATGACGTTTTCATACATGAACCTAAACAAAATTCAACACTTAAAGGAAACGTGGCTCTTTCGGTTACATGAAAAAGGGATTATGGCTCCAGTAGCCATACTCCAGGATCCAGACAAAAATTGAAAGAAGTTGGAACAGGTTAGTCAAAATGGCGTTTTTCACATATTGCAACACAATAAGTCGTAACTCTTGTGCATATCTTCCTTTGCTAAGAACAATTCTTCTTTTGCCGTGCAACAGAATGAAGCTAACAGCAAAGGAATCATTTCAAATGGTGTCGAAGGTAAAATTATTTCATTAACCGGAAACTACAACTCAAAAAGGTAGTTATATAACAAACATGCGAGCCACTTGCAACTTCAACCACTATAAGTACATAAAATATAGTAATAAAATAAAATAAAAGATAAAATCCAGTACTGGAACCTCCTATTTCACTTGCACATATACATATAGAAATGCTGAAATAGTATTTCTAAGAAAGATCCAATTCAGAATGTGTGAACAAAATAAAGTGATGAAAAACAAAATTTTATCCTGATACCTTGTAAGTAAGATAGCTGACAAAAGAGTTATGAGGTTGTCAATAAGAGGATTGATGACCTCTGATGGTTCACTAGGTAAAGCAAAAAATCCCAAGATGGCCTGCCAAATTAGACATGTCATTTACCAAGGGTGCAAGGCTCGTGCATGACTAAAATGCTAAAAATGGGTACCTTCATAATAAGATTTCTGGTGTCCATAGTTAATTTTGGCTCCACTGACACCAAAGTAGTGCAAGCACTTAAAGCAAGGGCCTACAGAGTTAAGAGAAACCGTTACTAGGAAAGAGAGAGAAAGCAGGAGAAAGGAAGAGAGTCTCTCACGAAAAGCTAAACAGCAAACACGAAATGAAACACGCAGTATCAAATCAAGTAGATTCTGACCTGTGTCCATAAGAGTTCTATGCTGGAGTCTATAAAGCCATCATCGTCATCATGGCCCATCAAGGTCAAAATATAATCAAGCAACTGATCCCTCCTTTTCAGTGGAAATGGCGCACCACTCTCCCCAGCTCGAATGACAGCTTTACCTACAAAAATAAACAAAAATGAGGTCAAGATCAACAGCACATAAATTCATACCACAGAAAGGTTGCAAGCATCATAAACATTTGGAACAATCTCGAGAAAAAGTGCACTATGTTATGAATTCAACTGCTTGTTTTTTAGATAAGAAAAGGTTTTATTAAAGATCAAAGAGTATCAAGTGGTTTCTGTGGTATCAAAAGCTTTATGTGGTATAAATTCAAGAGCTTGTGGCCTTGACCTCATTTTTGTTTATTTCCGTAACAGGCCACATGGGCAACACGACTGACAAATAGCCCATATAATGACCAGCCGACAAACTGATTCAGTTGATGTGACTGATAAAACAACAGAACAAATTCACGCTGCAATAGCCTCGATCTATAACGTGACACCCATGACGCTACATTTCCACAATGTTGCAACCATTACCGCAATCAGGGAATGCGACCGCATTTTTTATTCTGTTCTCAACCCTTCAAGTATTTCAAAATGAACAAACAATATATAATCTCACAATTATTTAGGGTGCCCGAAAACCCAACACAATTTATCAGCAGCCGTTTAAAAAAAATAATGTGATCACTAATAACAGATTATCACGCATATGACCTACTCTAAGATCACATGTACAAATCGGCAAGGATGTAGCTGCATCACATACCTAGTAAATCGATAGAAGTAATGACAGCCTGCTTTGCAATAGGGTGATGTACATGGAGAAGCCGAGACAGCATATTTGTTCCCTGAAATAAAAGAAATATTAATTACATTTGCTCCATAATGAGCAAGAGGAAACAGAACTGATAAAAATAGAACCTCCCCTCATTTCACTTATCTATATTTAGATACAGAAAAATTGTATTAACCAAAAATGACAACCTAGGAGGACAAGGAGTCCTCAGACAAACTACTAATTGCAAATCACCTCAACGACGCTGAACATAACCGAACGGTACCCCAGTAAAAATCCCTGTTGCTTTGGCCCTTGGAGACGCCAAGTACACCAAGCAATCCCAAACCAAGTCAAGTGGCTTGGATATCTCAAAGCATATCTGAGAGTTCAACTCCAACCAAATTCACCCAGGAAAAAAAAAAAAAAAAAACAACAACAAACCGCCACAGCCCATAATAACTTAGCCTCCTTACCCTTTCCTCACCCAAAATACTGAGCCTGAAAATGGTGCACAATCGTAGATAGACAAACAAAAAACTCCCTTCTCAAACCAAAATGCCGCCTCCAACAAGTCCAAGCGAACTCAAAATCAGAGCACGCTTAGAAAGTACACACAGAAAGCCTTTACCCACTGCCACTAGATGGGGTCAATCATAGATTGTCTATTCTACTTGGCAATATCCCGATTAGTCTACAATCCATGCTCAAAATCCCTAATCACCTTTTTGAGCTGGTATTTGACACCTCTCTCTTTCTCAAGTAAACTTTTTGATATTACATAAATGATCTTTACATAAGAGAAAATTTTATCGAAGAAATTTCCAAAACAGCAATAGAGGACAAGCTGTCCTCCCAAGGAAATTACATCAAATCAGTCCTACTTCGTTGGATATCAGTAATGGAATAGCTCCTAAAAGCCCCTCCCACCTTATCCCACAAAGAAGTTAAATAAGTAACTTTATCCCACAGTCACTTTAGAGAAAATTCTGGCGTTCCTCTCCAACTACAAAACCCATAGAATAGCAACAGCTTAACGCCACAGCAATTTCATCTCCTTATCTCTCCCAAAACAAAGAAGTGAACCCGCAACATCTCCAGCACAGTGGCTGGGAACACCCACTACTCCAGTGTTCCCCCAACAAACCAAACATTCTGCAGGTATTTGATCATAAATGATAAGGAAGCCTACTATTAAGTTCCTGAAATAACTATCATCCAGCATACTTAATACATTTTTGGTTATACACGAAATTACTAGAATTATTCATCTACACTCCAATAACCATAAATTAGTTGTGAAATTGGAACATACTTGGATAGTTTATTAAGCTCCGTCATATTTAACCATGTATCAGTTAGTCATATTCGTCCCTTTATGAAATCCAACATCTAGAAAATGCAAGCTCGATATTTTGCTGACATACAGAAATCATACCACAAGAGCATCTATTCGAGCTTCAATAGCAATTGATGGAGCGTATCTCGCTGCATATCCATACATTAAGGCCAAAGCAGCATGTATATCATCTGAATCTTCTACTCTAGCTCTATCAGTGAAGAAAGAGAGAAACCTGAAAACATTGGGTTAAATTAGCTTACAAAAGAATTTATCAATTCAAGGCAGACAAAGAATTGATAATACAACGACATCAAATCACACAAGAACTGAAAATAAAATGGGACTTTCTAAAAAGAAACATACTACACCAACAGGTAAATAGGAAAATATCTGTCCTGCACAATGTGATGATTGTTAAAACGTAGAAGCATAATCTAGTGGTCAACATGACCCAATGTGACATTGCTTAAACTCAAGTTACTCAACCCCTAAAATTTCGATAAGGAAAATGTTGATGTATATCTTTCAGAACCTAAAGACAATGGTCAGATCAATCATAGTTAAAGAAATAAGGAGTTTCACGGGGTTGTCAAAGGCTAAAAGGACTTCAGCAGACTTCCTGGACTATCCTGGTCACTGCGGACAATCATTTTGACTCTCACTGCGGACATCCTAAGTAATTCACTTTCTCCTCAGTACTGCCCAACCTCCAAAGTAAACAAATTCTCAAAATGCAGAAACCTTTTCGGATCCTGGTGAAACATCCAAAATTGTTAATCCCACATCAGATCGAGAGCTCCATCACATCAAAGACTACAAGGAATTTATCATACTGTGAGTTGCCTCCCCTCACAGATGCGCAATCAGCAGCAAGATTACAGGCTCCAAATTCCATTCCCAGCCTCACCCATCAGATTGTTCTGTCCCTGTTCATCATCATTCCCCAATTGAAATACATTACGATTACGCTAATAGACATGTCAAACGGGTCGGTACAATGTGTTTGGGCGGTCATTTTGGTTTTGTTGCAGGTCAGTTACGGAATGGCTTTTGGGCCAAATCCAATTTAAATTCATTGTTTCTGGGGTGTGTCAGGGTTTGGGTAGGAAATATTGTGCAAGCCCAAAACGGGCAGGTCAATTGTTGGCGATCTAATTACGTAACTAACTTCATGATTGACCTAAATCAATGCAGAGAGCATGGTATCAAATATCGGCCAATACGTCGCATAACGGTTTTCGTGGTTGGCGATTCGCGATATCACGCTATGTAATGGCATGTCCCATACAGCCTATAAATTACCCGACACTGCCAAAATGGTCGTGAACAAAATTCATGCCAAGACAGACGCAAACTGATACGTGTCACCTGTATTAGTCCGCATCACGTCGCGATCGTGACCAATACCGAGATTTCAAAGCATGGAAGAGAGAGAGGGGCATAAGAGTATAATTCAATAACAGAAAGCTTGAGAGTATAATAGCATATTTATAATTATTGGAAAAAAAAGGCAAAAGAGTAAATTATTTTTAGAGTAAGTCTTGTGTAAGACCAATCACAGAAAAATGGGGTCACTATTTAGAAATGTAGGGGTCACTTATTACAAGAAGTGACCCCTATATTACTAAAAAGTGACCATCGTCTTATCAAAAGTTACAAAAAGACCGTCTCGAACAAGTTTTTGAGTTACTCCATCAGTACTTCAATAGTACTTCAATAGCCTCTCTGATAACCCTATGGTGAGAGATGCATATAGCGTGACCTACTAGACTATGCCAATAGTGGGATTGACAATTCGTGGTTGTTATCCTTTTCTTAAGATAAGAGAGGAATCGTATAAGAAGAGAACAAGATGTCCTTTCACAGAGGTTCGAGCCCCCTCAGGGGCCATTGGAGGTTTTCCTAGTCGTGAACTTCAGGGCCAATGAGATTAGTCAAGCAAAGCTTGAATACCCATGTTATCTAAAAAAAAAAAGAAGTCATTTCACATAAACAACCAAAAGAATAAAGCCCTCCAATCCCTCTGTAGTTTTGACAAAGGGATTCCTAAGAAAAACCTATGAGCAATATGAAAATCCTAAGAAAATCCTTTTAACATTTTGGGGAAGGGCAGGGGGATGCAGGACAACGCCAAAAACTTGTAAAACATTATCAAGGAAAGAAGTTGCATTATGCATCAAGTATGAAAGATATTCAAGCATCCACAAAATATCAGCAAGCATGTAGTTATTAGACAGGGAATCTAAAAACTTGGGCATAAACCTTTGGAATATAGTTTGCCCAACGTTATCAAGAATCTCTTTCAGCTTTTCCAAGACAATATCCAAGTGAGATGCTGCAACCTGGACAAAATTATAAGTAGATGAGCAAACGTAACAAACGTATAGCACATACACAAGAAAGTAAAAGCAACATAACCATGGAAATATAAAATCAACAACATACCAATCCCATGCCCTTGGCCAAGCCTAGCCTATTTGTTGGAATTGCAATATTAGCCTGCTGATACATCAATTCAATCTTATCACGAACATAAACTTTGTCATCAACTTTCTGAAGCAACATACCTAGGCACCTGCAATAGGAGAAGGAAAAAAAAACAAATGATTCAAGTCGATTAACACCCTTTCAAAAGATTATCATTTACATGGCACGTTAAATAGATGGAATTTAGATTAAGAGGTGATATCATTTATAGAGGGACGAGGAGGCAAGTCATCCTCCCAACAATACAGAGGTATAAACCAAAGGCTTCCATATCCTGTGTATATGACAGACATCATTTCCTGGTAAAATAGTAATTCTGTCTGCCATGGTTAGGAAGTAATGCTCATATGTTCTGGAAGGAATTAGACATATTTACACTCAAGCTGACGATGGGTTTCTAAAAAATTTAGGGATATATTTACCGATGAAGTAGTGCAGTATGCTCATCTTCGGGTGAATAAAGCTCATATTGTTCGGCAAAACAATCTCCCAGAATGATGATCCAATCCGTATCCTGACTCACATCCAACGACTCTGCAAGAAACTATCAAGTAAAAGTAGAAGGAAACATCAACATGTAGATTTCCAAACAAATTAAAGTTTCACTCATATTGAACATTGATTAACAATTGTGTTGGGAAATCTAACAACAGTCATGATTGTGATATCACAAAAGTATACTTCTTGTGGAAAATCTGGAATCCTCACGACTGTCTTGACGTGAACTCACAGTTGTGAAGCTCTGAAACTACTACTATGCAGCAGTTCCAAGGCATAGCAGTTGTTATTTGATTACGTCCCCTCCCCACCGCTTTTGGGACCAGCAGGAGGGGAGAAGGAGAATGCAATGAGAGTTATATTTTTCAAGAACATAATATGCCAAACTGAGTCAAGTGAAAGCCATATAGTGTATAAAATATTGACCAACATGCAATGTATCTGTTTTGAGGCTGCTGACATGGCCTAAAAATGGCTGATACGGCCCCGATGAATTGCTGGTAAAGCCGATACACCTGATGCCAAAACTCAATCCGCGATAGCCGCAACAAGTTACACGACACTCGTAACACTACCTTCCACAATGTCACAACCTGTTTGATTGCAATAGCGACTCCTATTTCAAATCCTAGCCAGATTGCAGCTATAAACTATACCAGACAAGCAATCATGGCTATAGATGCCTTACTCTCAGGCCTTCAGCACATACCAAAAAAATACTACTTCTCCAAACAAGGCAACAAACACAAAGCAAATTTGTTCGCTCAAGATCACACAATGTTCATCAAAGAAGTAAAGTGCAACTAGAAAATTCAGTAAACATAAAAATATTTAGATAAGAAAAAGTTTCATTAATGATCAAAGTGTAACAATACAAAATTAGAGGACAAGGATCCTCAGAGCAAAAACAAAATCTAACTAAACATCAAATCAGTCCATAAACGCTGAACATCCGTTAGGGTCACGCCCTTAAATACCCCCGCTGCCTTGGCCCAGAGAGAAGCCAAGTACACCACGCGATCCCAAACCAAACCAACAGGGTTACTAACCCCAGTAAATCTCCAGACCAAAAGATTGCCAAACACAAACAACGCCACAATACCTGGCCCTCCTTCCCCTGCCCCCTATGTACAAAGGGTATCTGAATGAACTGACCGACTGTGGCAGGACAAGCAAAAGGTTCCCCACGGAACAATCTATCCCACATGAACCTGGCAACATCACACATCCCAAACAAATGCAAACAACTATCACTCCCCCCGATGGCACATCACACAAACATCCGGTGACAATGACCACCCAGGGCGCCTCCGCTGCAATATGTCATGAGTGTTCAGCCTACCCAATATCATAGTCCAAACAAAAGCACATACCTTCAAAGGGACCTCAGACTTCCCAATCTAATTAGCTAAAGGAAAATGAGGGTATTGTGAGGGAAGGCTAAGAGTGTGAAGGAAGGATTTGCAGGAGAAAACCCCAGAAGAGTCTCCAACCCAAACCCGAGAATCATCACTAGGAATGAGATGAATGGTGTTTAGAACACATAAGAGGGAAGCAATCTCCTCCAACTCTCTATCATGAGGAGCTCTCCGTAAATGGAGGTTCCAAGAATCATCAGCACCGGAATAAAATGCGAATATCGGTGCATCATGAAGAGTGGAAAAACAATAAACCCGAGGATATGTGGTGGAGAAAGATTGTAGTTACGCATGGGATGACTGCTTTCTCTCTCTAAAAATGCTCTCCTACCTCCTCTAAGTATCAGGTCACCGGAGGTCTTTCCTCCACTTTTGTGGGGGCTCCGGGAGCCTCCACTCCTAATCTTTATTCCCTGTGTCCATCATTTTCCTTCTCACCATGTCTGTTTCATTCAGTGCTGACAGGAAAACGTTCAACCTACACTTTAACGGTTCTGAATTCAGGGTGGTTGAAGTTCATCGGAGTCGGAATTTTGAGTTAACCCTGTCTAAAGATGAGTTCGTCTGGTGGGCTAAGGCTACAGCCTCACTGTGGCGGGGCCAGGAGAGTTCTAGCGGGGTGCGTACCCACAGGGGAAGTGGGTATTCCCTTGCCTTGAGTATTGTTAGAACAGCGACGGTCGTTTCTTCTTGTTAGAGAAGATTCAGTACAAAGATCGGGGTGCCTCCATTAGAATTCCAGAAGGGGCGAGGGAGAGAGGATGGGCGGAGATGATGGAAGCCATGCAACGGGTCAGAGTTCCTATAACAACGAGAAAATTAGAGCGTGTTCCATGTTGCAAGAGTTGTGGGTCCTTAGAGATAACTTGGACTTTCCGGGAGAGTCCTCCGGCGCCGGAAAAGGAGATTGTCGATGGAGAAAACCCTTGGACTGGTTTGCACGTATCTCCAGAGACCAACCCCCGTCAAGTCGCTGTTCCTCGTGCAAGTGGTTTGTCACGGGAGAGGGGCCTCAGTCAACTAGCTGGAACCTCTAGTGGGCTGGCCAATAGGCCTACTATGGCAGTTCAGAAGGATGGGGCAAATCTACAGGTTAATGAAATTAGGTCAAACAAAGCTGGGCTTTATGGAGCAGCGGGCCCTAACTACAATAGGGTCAAAGCTAAGTATCAACATAATAAAGCTGCAGTTTTCTCTCGTTTGGGCCCAAGAGGACTATCCAACTCCAACTCCTTTAATGCTTTAGGTCAAAAGCACCAACATAAAAAGGGACGAGGAAATTTCTGATGGGGCGGCCCAGGATGTTATTACGGCCCGACAAAAAAAAGTCCCTGGTTTCTTTTCAGCCTCAAGTCCAGAGAATCCAAATTCTTATCAGATTCACTGGTATCGTAATAAAAGACACCAGCGTAGAACCACCAGGGGAGGCGGCTCCGGTCAGGAGCCGGCGGCGGAGAGGGAAAGGAATACACCCAACCACACACCACCGGCGACGGAAAATTCCGGCCGTCCTAATGGTGGTAGTAGCGGGTCCGTTCGGCCTCTTCTCTTGGCTGGAAAACGACCTATTGGTCAGCACTCTCACCAGGGCCTGCTGGGACCCTCGCCGGAGGTCGCGATTCAAACTATGAGGACCACCAGCGACTCTAGAGCTGTAAGGACTGCCCGGATCAATACCCCGGTGTTATCTGCAGGTAGTGAGTTGTCGTCTAAAGGGCCCGTCGGGTCTGGAGCTTCGAGTGAGGTAGCTCAGGTGATGATTCGTGAATGTACAGCGGAAGGTAGTGGCGGGGAGAGTCGTTTACCTAGTGGGCAGACCATTTTGCTCGGCTCCGAAACTAGTTTACCTACTCTTCCTAAACACAAGGCGGTGCAGGTTCTAGAGCATATTCGTGGTTTTGGAAACTGGCTTATTGGAGCAGGGAGCAGGGAGCAGGTTACAGGGGGATTCTTATGCTCAAGGGATTTCTTTGGTGGCTCTTCAGGAGAAGCTTCGGAAAGATTTGGGTTTAGCTATTCCCCAGCACACACCTGCTATTACAGGCAGCGAATCCGAGGATTCGACATGCTCCGAGTTTGATATGGAGGATGATGATTTACTCAGCCTCTTTGACAATGATGAGGGGCTTCTTTTAGATAGTTTGAGGCATGAGGAGGGTGTGGGTGTCGCGGAGACACAAGAGGGTTTTTTGCTCAATCTTGGGGAATCTTGTTTGTTTAAAGACGATAGGGCTGCTTCAGACATCACTATACCTAATGCTATGGGCCCTTTGGGTTGCACTACGAAGGGAGATGACACTTCTTCCCCTCTACCACCCCCTTCACTTGTTGATACTACAGACCAAATTGCACCTGCTAACTCTCTTGCTGACCATATTGTACCTGTTTTTGTGTCTCCAGGTGCAAGTCAAGGAGAAGAGGTTGCTGGTGAGAGCTCTCAGTCTGATTCAGTTCTGGTCCTGGAAACTCCAGGTGCTTTTGCGTGCGTGCCTTGAGGATTCTGGTTCTGAGGGTAAGGTTGTTTTTATAGAACCACTAGCGGGTGAGAGGGACGACCGAGACCCACAGTCTCTTCTTGTTAACTTGGGTTTTAAACTTTTGAGCCCCACAGGAGAGAATTTTGGTGTGCGTGTGTCGCCTATGGTGTACTCTCGTAGGCCGAAAGAGGGGAGTTCTAGGAGGTCTAAAGGGGTCGGGTCTAGGGAGTTGAGACGTCTTCAGTCTTCTGTTAACTACGGGGAGGGTTCTGGTAGTAGGACCATGGGTCTTATTAGTAGTCAATGAAGCTCCTTTGTTGGAATGTCAACGGTTTTGGTAGGGGTTCCAAGCGGTGTCTTGTGAGGGAGGTTGTTAATAAGATTTCGCCTGACGTCATCTTGTTTCAGGAGACCAAACTGGCCAAGGTTGATTCTTTTTTGGTTCGTAGCTTGTGGGAGTCGGGTTTTAAGGATTGGGTGAGTCTTCCCTCAGTTGGGGCGTCGGGGGGTATTCTTGTCGTCTGGGATACTCGTTTTTCTTCTTTGGTTGTCGGGGGGTATTCTTGTCATCTGGGATACTCGTTTTTCTTCTTTGGTTGAGTTTCAGGTAGGTGCTTTCTCTGTGTCAGTTCTTTTGAGAGTTAAGGGGCGGGTCGGCTGGTGGTTTTCTTCTATTTATGGCCCTTGTCCCGATGCTGAACGGGTTTCTCTCTGGGAGGAACTGGTTGCTCTAGCGGGCTTGTGTTCTCCTAATTGGGTCCTTGGGGGGATTTTAATGCAGTGCGACAAGGAGAGGCTTGGTATGCGGGCTTCTAGCTCTAGCATGGCCCACTTCAACTCTCTCATTAGGGAGACAACCCTTCGTGACCTCCCCTTGTCTAACGCCCAGCCGCAATGCCTCCTCTCGCATCGACCGTTTCTTGTGTACCAACGAGTTTGAGGACGAGTTCTCGACCCTTGTCCAGGAGGTTCTTTCTAGGCCGTGCTCCGACCACTTTCCTATACTTCTTAGCCCTACTCCTTTTCGTTTTGAAAATATGTGAACTAGTCATAAGGACTTTAGGACTCGGATTGCGGATTGGTGACCGGAGTGTGAGGTTGAGGGTTGGAAAGGGTATTGTTTAATGAGTAAGTTGAAGTTTGTTAAACAAAAGCCTAAGGAGTGGAACAAGGAAGTGTTTGGGGATGTTAGAACTAAGAAGAATGACCTCCTGAAGGAGCTTCTGGAGGTCGATCGGGAATTAAGTGAGTTTGGTCAGGATGATGATCTGCATAGGAGGAGCCTTGAGTTGAAGAATAATCTAGAGGAGGTGCTCATGAGGGAGAGACAAAGCCAACAACAAAAGATGAAGGGTAAGTGGGCCAAGAATGGGGATTCTAACTCTAGGTTGTTTTTTAAGGTTGTCAATGGTAGGCGGAGATGGAATTTCATCAAGGAAACAGAAACGAGTGCCGGTGAAGTTGTCACAGACATGGATAGGATTAGTGGAGAGATTACCGAGTTTTTTAGGGGGCTTTTGTCGGAGGAGGAGCCAACCAGACCCATGTTAGAAGGGGTGGAGTGGGCTCCTATACCGCTTCATAGCAGAGATTGGCTGGAGAGACCCTTTGAGGTGGGAGAAATTAGAGATGCAGTGTTTGGGATGGAGGGGGATAAATCCCCTGGTCGGTTTCACGATGATCTTTTTCCAGGATTGTTGGGATATTGTTAAGGATGAGTTGCTAGGGGTGTTTACTGAATTTCACGCTACAGGTGTTGTGTAAGAGTTTGAACTCGAACTTCATATCTCTCATCCATAAGAAGGATCGGTCGACTAAGGTCAAGGATTATAGACCCATTAGCCTAACCACCAGCATTTATAAGATTTTGGCTAAGGTCCTTTCTATTAGACTTAGTAGCGTCCTTGTTGGAACCATTTCGATGGCGCAGAGTGCCTTTGTTGAGGGTCGTCAGATCTTGGATGCGGCATTGATTGCAAACGAAGTAGTGGATGATGCTCGCCGCTCTAAGTTTAAAGGGGTGGTCTTAAAGCTGGACTTTGAAAAGGCCTATGATAGAGTGAGCTAGGGCTTTTTGGATAGAGTTTTAGATAGGAAGGGTTTTGGGGGGAGGTGGCGTAGATGGATTAGGGGTTGCCTCTCTAACGCTAGTTTTTCTGTTCTGGTCAATGGGGCCCCTAAAGAGTGGTTCACTTCCTCCCGTGGCCTTAGGCAAGGGGACCCTCTCTCTCCTTTTCTTTTCACCTTGGTTGTCGATGTCTTGGGTAGGATGATGGACGTGGGTGTCGAGAGAGGGATTGTTGATTGTTTTAGAGTGGGAAGGGACGAGGTGGCCGTTTCTCACCTTCAGTTTGCCGACGACACGATCCTATTCCTTTCCGCCGAGTTAGAGTGCTTCAAGAATGTGTTTACTATCCTTCAGATCTTTGAGGTTGTGAGGTTGTGTCTGGCATGAGAATCAATCTTTCTAAGTGTAGTCTGTCGGGGGTGAACATTGATAGCTCTGTCTTGGACCCTCTTGCGAGTTTGGTCGGTTGTCAGATCCAGCAGTGGCCCCTCACCTACCTTGGTGTTCCCCTTGGGGGAAATCCCCGGGCTACCTCTTTTTGGGAGCCAGTTGTGTCTAGGGTCGCTAAACGTTTAGAAGGGTGGAAGGGGGTGTATTTTTCTCTAGGTGGGAGGATTACTATACTCCAATCTTGTTTGTCTAGCATTCCCCTTTACTACCTTTCTCTGTTCAAGATCCCGGTCAGTGTGGCTCAAAATCTTGAGAGATTGATGCGTGATTTCTTATGGTCTGGAGCTGGTGGGGGTAAAAGGGATCACCTTGTCAGTTAGGATCTTGTGTGTAGGCCCAAGGCTGAGGGTGGACTAGGGTTTGGGCGTTTGGTGTCCAAAAACATCTCTCTAGTAGGGAAGTGGTTATGGCGTTTTCCTTTGGAACCCGACTCCATATGGCACCGAGTTATCAGGAGCAAGTACGGTCTTTTACAGAACGGATGGGATGCTCATGCCGGCTCCTCCATCTCCCACGCTTGCCCTTGGAGATTCATTTTGCAGGTATCTTCTTTCTTTCTCCCTCTGGTCAGATTTAGATTGGGGAACGGACATCGAGTAAGGTTCCGGGAGGATGTGTGGAATGGGGACTCCTCGTTCTTTTCCAAATTCCCTCGGGTTTTCCATTTGTCCACTCTCCACGACACACCGGTCGCTGCTTTCTATTCTGCCAGCACCGGTGCGTGGGACTTACATTTACGGAGAGCTCCTTTTGATTGGGAAATGGGGGAACTGACTTCTTTGCTCAAGGTTCTGGATACCATTCATTTTGATTCCACTGGTGATTCCAGGGTTTGGATTAGAGACCCCTCCGGGGTTTTCTCTTGCAAATCCTTCCTTCACACTCTTAGCCTCCCCTCACACAATCCCCCCTTCCCTTTGGCCAATTTCATATGGAAGTCGAAAGCTCCCCTTAAAGTGCGCGCCTTTCTGTGGACTATGGCATTAGGTAAGGTGAACACTCATGATATGGTTCAACGGAGGAGGCCTGGCTGGTCCTTGTCCCCGATGTGTGTGTGCTTTGTAATGAGGCTTGCGAGACTTGTTTACACCTTTTCTTGCATTGTCGTTTCACTCAATCTCTTTGGAAAAGGTTGTTCACCATGACGGGGGAATCTTTCATTTGTCCTACCACTATCACTCAGCTCATCCAGGCTCGAACTCTTGGCCTAGGTAGGGGTAAGGAGAACAAGATGTTGTGGAGATGCGCGTTCTTTGCTATCTTTTGGTGTGTTTGGTTGGAACGTAACTCCCGAACGTTTGATGGGGTACGTAAGCCTCCTGCCTTTGTTTGGGATCGGGCAGTGTATTTGGTGTATTTGGCCTCTCTCTGGGCCAAGGCTTCGGGGGCTTTTAGAGGGGTGCCTCTCACTGACGTTCAACGTCACTGGGGCCTGTGTTTAAAAAAGCGCGCCTGAGGCGCACAATTGCGTGATGCGATGCGATGCCATCAGTCCATCGCAACAAGAGGTGGATGCGATGCGATTTCAGCGATGCGAGGTGAGGCGTCGCATGAAGTCGCATCAAGGTGAGGCGAGATGCGGTCGCATCAGTCGCATCACTGACGGAGGGTAGAGAAAGTGGGAAGAGAGAGAGAAAGAGGGTTCCATCTTGATAAACTTAGGTTCATCTCCCATAATAAACTGAGAATCTTACCCCTCAGCTCACAAAATCTAGCCAATTGCACTTTTTGGATAAGAAATTGAGCCCCAATTTGAGATTTAGGGTTTTTTCGAAACCCTAGAAATAGATCTACCAATTTGAAGCACTGAAGAGCAAGGGAGGAGGATGGAAACTTAGGGCTTTTGGCCGACACAGGCAGTCGAGTTGGCTGGAAGGTTCGCCGGTGTAAAGTGACCGGTCAACAGCCGCCAGAGAGTTAAGAGAGAGAAACTGCGCTGCTGCTCGTCTTCTCTTGCGTTGAATATGAGTTGACCGACTTCTTTATTTCACTCTCATCCCTCTTTATTACTAGTTCTGGACAGCTGTCTTCCTTATTATTATTTTATTATTTTACTTGGGTGTATTACAGGCTGTACATTTTACATTTTAATTTTACAGTGATGCCTACTTTTAATAGGAGTAGCTAGTAACATATACTTCACGATGAAACATAATTTAATTATTGTTTTAAAACTTTGTCTCTATTATTTGCTTTAATTTTTTAAAGAATATATCTAAAAAAGAAAATAAAATATTTAAAAATGTGTTTTGAGTAGAGAATATTATGTAAAAAAGAGCTTATAAATTATAAAAAATTCTGGGAAAAATATGCGCCTCCCGTACGTGATGCGTGCGCCTTCGCCTCTCGCATCACGCCTCGATTTTTTGGACCCTATCGCATCGGTGCGCCTCGTGCTTTTTTAAACACAGACTGGGGCGATCTGTAAAGTAGTTTTTCATTAGCCTTTTCTTTTGAGGACTACTTGTCCTCTTGGTTGTAATGCTTACTATCTTCAGTTGAAATAAAACTTTTCTTTATCAGAAAAAAAAAAAAAGGATATGTGGTGGAGAAAGGGGTATCTCCTTTCCACACATCCTCCTAGAACCTAACCCGATCATTCACTAAACATAAAAATTAAAAGTAACATTTAAAAGAAAGTAAAGTAAAAATGGCATTCATAGATAAATCAACACTAGTTTGACTAACAACATCCTTCATTTATCATCTAGCTTTAGTGACAATAATCTTCCCTTCAATGAGTCAGGTAGATTTTACTCACATTAACTATCATGTCATCCCAGGTTTCCTGGCATGAAAGATCCTGCTTCAAGTCATCTGTATCACTGACATATGCCTTCATTTTTGGAATCTACAGCTTACAAAAATGAGAAACAAGGTTAAAATCCACGTGAATTTACAGTGCAACTATGACAGACTGACAGTAAATGCTGATAATAATGGGGACCAGAGACAGACAAAGGACGATGATGATCAGTATTTCAATACGCATTAATTTGAAAGCATGTATTGCTCATGGGTATTCTCTGGCCAAATGTAGCTGGCCCTTTTAGAATACTAGTTTGATTCCAAAAGCATAGCTTATAATTATATTGAAATCACGTTTTTCCAGACATATCATCTCCTATCTTGTGTATTAAAGAGCTTTTTTTCCCTAAACCACCTTATATGGTTAGGACGTTAGGTTGTTTTCATGAAACCACTTACATGTTTCTTTCTCTTTTCAAAGTCATACCTAATACTAACACCATTAAATATTCTGTTATTAGCCTTTACTTTTTTTAGATAAAAGAAAACTTTTATTAAAACTGAATACCGAAACAAGTACAAGCGAAGAGGACAAGGAATCCACAAACAAAGGAACTAAATTACAGTCACCCGAGTGACGTTGCAAGTCAGTGAAGGTTACTCCCCCTAAACTATATACTATACAAGTCTTTCATCGGAGAAAAAACTAAATCCCATTCAAAACCATCAAATGGGCCTCAAGGAGGAACTTAACGTGGAGGCTTCTCTAAAGTGTTGTTGACTCTTTTATTGTGCTTAGGCTAGAAGAAAAGCAATGTGGTATTCTGAAAACTACATTTGGTCCTGCTGCAGTATATGAAGAAACTCACAATTTAATAGCACTTACCGCCTATAAAATTTTCAAATATAGAAAACGATGATGTAGCATTGTAGCAGCATTTTGCATGGAAAAGATAGAGGGAGATTTAGATATTAGATCTTAGAAAAAATGGTTAACACCTATTTAAATACTTCTTCCGTTTCGGAAAAACCTTAACATTTACGTTTTGAAGGTCAAAGAACTTTGACCATTGATTTACGAAAAAATACAATGATTTACAATGTAAGAATACTATTATTAGATTCATCTTAAAAACTTTTGGAAAATCAATTTTTTTATAATTTACATACATAAGTACAAATATTTACGGTCAAAGTAGTACATTGAAGACCGTGAAAAAATAAACGTTAAGGTGTTTCCGAAACAGAGAGAGTATATGATACAGATAATATAGGTACAATGGTCACTAAATATAATTTTAATGGAATATTTAATGGTGTTAGTATAAGGAGTGAAATTAAAAAGTACGGAAAAGCAAAATGTAGGTATGACTTTGAGATTTCAAAAAATGTAGGTGGTTTATAAAATCAACTCAAACAAGTAGGTGATTTACAACAAATATAAATAAATAAAAATTTAGGTCACTCAACCTTCTCCTTCATCATGTCAAAACAATATGAGAGGATATAAAGTACATGCAACATCTAAAGACTGTGGAAAGAATATCAAGAGCGGGCAGAAGAACTGAGGAAGGAGAATAAGGGAAACTTACAACTAACTCATTCACAAATCATAAGCAGAAAAACAAATAACCAAAATCATAAAGTTTTCAGAAAAGAGAAATCTGACAAAATAGTAATTTAGTGATAGCCTTGACCCATTAGAAGCTGGGAATTTCTTATATCCAAATTACTAGCCCACTCTCTCACAGTTCTTGGAAAGCTATATATGCCTTTTCTTTTTAGATAAAGGAAAAAGAATTAAAGAAAGAATTGTAATAGTACGAAAAGGAGGACAAGGAGTATGATTGCTTTCGATATCACCAGTAATAATAACACATAATCAGAGAAAACATACTAAATTCTACAGCATACCTCATCGTGCCAAAATAAACTGATGTTCTTTGGAAAGAGAGGCCCCAAAAAATTGAGTACCTGAACATATTAATACAGGAATTGGAAGGATTAGATCTTCGTTTTCTGTAAATACTGATACTTATCAGTCATCAATATATACTCTGTTTCTCATATTAAAATAAAAATTAAGTCTCTTTTGCTTCATTTCTTATTCCTAGAATCCTAGAGGTAATGTAAGCAAGGCCTATGGGTGTTACAACCTCCCTTCTCCCACCCCCACCCCTAACCGGAGTCTTGCAAAAGGTGTTTCAGTAACGCAGTGGTATGGGTTGATAAGCACATCCCTATACAGCATCTCCCATAAGATAAAAAGAATCTATTTTCCTCAAATTGGTTCATTTACTTGTATGAGACCTTTCCAGAAAGATACTCATAATTGTAGGATGAAGAACACTTATAGAATTACAGAAGCGCCAAGATGACCAAATCTTCAAGGAGCTCCAGTTTTATGTTTGTACAAGAATTGCTGGTAGGAATTGGAAAAAGTTGTCTAGGTCTGATAGGAGTATTTTAGCTAGAATTATGTAATTTTGCTTTTGAATTTGTGCTGTATGGTTGGCAGGGGTGAGTTATTTAAGAGGTCCCTCTGTTTTTACAGGCGGATTCCTTCTCACTGCCTTATACGTGTATGCTTCTCTTTGGTTATGAAAAGCTTTAACTTCTTACCCAAAAAAAAAATAAAACCAAACGAACACTTACAGAAAGAATATGAGTTGCTCGCTGCTCCCTTGCTAGAGGATCATGCAAAAGTACAATCAACCGAGCAAAAAGTTCCTGGTAACGAAAACCCAAAACTACAATGCATAACCGCAAGCATATAAAATAAATAGCTTGCATTTCCGTACAAATTCTACCTCAGAACATGGAATATCTGTGCGAGCTTTGCACTCACTAAGCATCATGCTGCTACTCGTCGATCTTTGCCTGCACAATTCGGAAATGCATCTACAAACCTGAAGAAGCAGAAAACTTAAATTACCAAAATATGTTCTGTTAAGCAGACTTAACGGTAAAACAGCCAGAAATAAAAGCTAAATGAGGACAAATTAGACACCGAGATATACTAAACTAATAAGTTAATAACTAATTATCGATTGACTCAACTCACTTTTCTGATAAACTAACAAAACAATATTAATATGAAACAAAGTCCAACCTCATAGAGAACGTTTCCTCAGACGTACAAGAGCAAAAACAAATGCAAGTTGACACATCAATGTTAAAGCTCCAAAAGGGTGATACTACTATGCAAAGCCCAGCTGCCAGAGCTCAAACGAAGCAAGGAAAATCACCTCATCCCAAAATACTCAACAAATGAGTAATGGTAACCAAGTATACACAAATATGCTAGGAAAGGCGGCAGGCTCAATGCAACAAGTTTTTCAGCTCTCCATATTGCTACCAGAGCCAATCCCAAGAATTCCTAATTGAACAACAAAAATGGCTGGACATCTCCAAGACTCCCCAACATCACAGAATAACTTTCTCCACAAATTTGTGGTGAAAGGTTAAATGCAAGCAGGTGTAACTAGAATCCACGAAAACAATGCAAAGACGCAAAGAGATTACCCCCCCCCCCCAAATCTCTTCTCCAAAGCATGTCATTAGTATTAATTAGGATGACTATCAAGTCCAAACAAATAGCGACCTAAAAAGAAAAAAGATTAAAGAAAATTCAAAAGAAAATTAGAAGCCATGAACTAATTTTTACTGAGACAAGAGAAAGGAAAAGGTTGAGAGAGACTAGAGAATAGAGATAGTACACTACCCCAGCTGCAGAAATAAAACCAATACAGTGTAATACTACTCTACAACTGTTTATAACTTAACATGTTCAAAATAAAGGAAAAAAGAGAAACACAAAAGGTAAATCCAGACTCCCCATATTCCTAGACACCCCGTCCAAATTTCAGATGGCGCGTCTGACACGGATATTGTACCGGTACCCATGTCGTATCGGGCTGACATGGGTATGGTCGGAAATATGCTGCGTCCTGGTAACGAAGGTCACAAATTACGAAATGGCCTTTAAATATGGGACGAAAAGAAAAAGGTTCTTATAAACCATAGGTCTGACTTCATAGTATAATACATACTGGACCAGGTTCCAGTTCCAGGTAGTCAGAAAACAGATAAAGGGAGGAAAAGAAAACGGATAAAAGTGTGGGAAAACAAATGTAAGCAATGGATAAAGATTGGAAGGGAGTAAAAGAAATAGAACATACAGTGGCTACTGCACCAATGTAAACCCGAGGAACAATCATCTTCAACAAAAAGGGCCAAAGTATATGCTGCAGAGGTGGTAAATTATTACGAGTCATACTCTAAAGTCATAATTCCATAAGCAGAATTTTTTTTTAAAATTTAATTTTTTTAAGATAACATGGGTGTCCAAGCATTGCTTGACTAATCGATGGGCCCTGAAGTTAACAACCAGGAAAACCTCCAGTGACAAGACATGATCAGCATACCTCCATCTCAGGAATTGTAATAGTTAACAAGAGTAGACCCTTCTCACAGACTGATCTCAATTCTTTCACACTGATTCCAGTTCTCACCTGAAAAAGCAGCTACATCTGTAACCTTAAACGACATGCAAGGTAACAACAGATAGCCATATTTAAAATCCAAATGGGAGCAATGTAACATCTCAGACACAGAGAACTCATCTATATCGAAGAGCACATTGACAAACATTGAATCCCTATTCATGGATCCAGAACCGCCCTTAGAATCACACCCTTGATAGCCATGTGAGACTTGTGACTCTGTTAAGGGCTACATCCTCTAACTAGTAGGAAGTAGGAACTGAAATTTGTAGTAGTTTACATCACTTTTCAAGTTCAATTTTACTTCTTTTGTGTATCATATAAATGCCAGGTACAAATCCTTATTCTTTCTCTTATATTTCCATGAATAGAAAAATCAAGAAGCCAGATTCAAACCTCAAATCTTCTATATGATAAGGTACGAAAAGTGCTGGTAGCGATTGAATTTTCCTTTGAGCTCTCTGGTAGATCTTTATCTTGTTCTGGAAGAGCACTATGGCGTACAAGGTATTCAACAAATAACTCCCCCGAAGGACCAACCAAATAGCAGTGGGAAGCCATAACCACAATTAGCTGCCATCAGAGATTAAATTTAAACACCATGAGGTCCAGGACAAAATAAAGCCTCCCATACTGAGGGCATATGGGAGAGATACAATCCATGTGACAAGTACAAACCTCTGAAAGTGCCTTCCTGACTCCCAAATTTTGCTCATCGAGCAACAATGTCACAGCATCAACAAGTAATGCCCTTTTACTATGCCAAGCTTCAGACAACCTTCAAATAAAAACAAATAGAGTCAATTTGAAGTAATAGAGGATCATACAAGTGGATAAATCATATGAGGAAACATAACCTGGGCAATAGATGTTTCAAGACACAGACTGCGCCAAAAGTCAAAGGTTCTTCTTTTACTCTACATTTCTGATAACAAAATAGCATAAGCAACAGTTAATGAGTTTATTGACTTTGCTATATGGACACCACAATAATCGCCCAGGGGGCATTTCTGATAACAAAGGATATTGTCTTCTCTTTCTTGATTTTTCCCAAATTGATATTTCCTAACTCTAACACTACTCACATTTAAAAGAAATGCAAACAAATCTTCAGGGTACACAGCACCAACTGTGAGAAAGCAATGTTGGACTTCGTTGTATGTCTGCCAACAACAACAAAAAAAAGAATAATTATGATGATAACCAATAATGCAGAGAATATTAGTGAGCATGGAATGCTCAAAAGTAGAGATCATAAATCCTAACAGATTACTTAACTTCAACCAAAGATGTGTTCCTTTACTGTCCTAGCAGCAACCAAAGGAAAAAGAAGAAAAAAAATTGCATTGGTAGCAACAATGCAGAGCAAGAACAAATAACTGCCTGAGGTATTCAATTACAAGAAAGGTGAAAGTAAAATCATCTGGTATAGGACCCTTATCCCTTCTAGTTCAAATACACCTTTCTTCATGTCCTCGTCCTCAAAGTTCTTCTTAACCAGCACGCTTTGTTCCCTTATAACAGAATCCGAAATCTCAATCCAACCTTTTTTCCACAACTGTTGAGGTGTCCGCTGATATCAGCCGATCAGAGTCGTGGACATCATTAAAACAAAAAACAGTAAAAGCCTTTGATGTTCAAATGAACAACATGACAATGCTGGGCATTTAGACACTTGGAAGATTAAGACACTCCGAGTGCCAGACACCCCAGGAACTTGTAAGCCAATCCAATCAAGACATTTCGGACAAACAAACGTAACAGATCGCCATTCTTGAAAGCTACTCTTGTATTCTAAATGATTAAAACACCCTTGAGTGCCGGAGTGGCAGACGCACCCAACCCAACACTTCTTTTTTTTGGATAAAGAGAAAGTATGTATTAATCAAGTGTCAAAAAGTACAGCAAAGGAGGACAAGTTGTCCTCCAACAAGAGCCTAGTTACAAATTAATCCAGCCCAGTTACGCTGGATGTGAGTAATAGAATAACTCCTAAAAGCCCCATTAGCTCTAGCCCATAACGACGCTAAATAGGTGACCCTATCCCACACCAAATCAACCGATATGGTCACGCCATTAAAAACTCGGGCAATACTCTCTAACCAGAGGCACAAGATAATAGCAAAGACTGCATTACGCCAAAGTAACCTCCTCTCCTTTCCCCTCCCAAACCCCAGGAACCTCACTTGGAAGAATTGCACCACACTAGAAGGACAAACCCATGTTTCTCCCAAAAAACCGAATAGCCTTCCCCAGATGCAGCGAGCAAAATCACATGTAAAGAACAAATGCAAAGCTGTCTCACTGCTCGCCCGACAAAGAGTACAAATATCAGGCAACAAACTGACCCCCGACCGTCTCCGCTGACGAAGATCATTAGTATTTACCCGATCCAAAGCCAAGGTCCACACAAAAGCCCGCACCTTGAGAGGCACCTTAGCCTTCCAAATAAAATCTGCCACAGGAAATCGGGGAGTGGGTGTACCGAGCTGTTGAAGAAAAGACTTACACGAAAATATAAAAGACCTTTCAGCCCAATCAAGTTTAGTAACCTAAAGCATGACAACACCAAGAAGTCACAATAGAACCTTCTTGATCTTGTAGCGCTTGTTCGGTGTTAGGGGTTGCCAAAGAACACTCATGCTCCAACTAATATTACCTCAATTAGGGATTCTTCCCCTCAGTCCCACCCCACCCTCTCCCTTCACTGCATAGTTGATTCAAGTGGCCTACTGTTCAGTTACCACCCTCTTTTTCTTCCTTTACTAGGCCTTCCTGGGAGAAAATCTACCCGGCTTGCCGTCCAGTAGGACTTGCAAGCTGAATACGCAGAGTCGGGAGAAGGCGCTGAAGAGTTTCCAGTTGTCTCCTTCACTCCCTAAAGGGTCAAGGGTAATGTCATTTCCGTAACCACCAGGTTCAGAAGGAGGGGAACCACCTTCACATGGAGTTCACATCTTGCAATTAATAGCACAGAGAATACGTGGGTGCTTTTGCCTATGTACGGTTTTAACTAGTTTTCAACCCCATGCTATGCACGTCTTGTATGTACCAATTTTTTAAAATTTTTGATTATTATTTTTTATGTCCACTTGACTAACAGAGCCAAAAGAGTCACTACTCTTTGGCTTTGGAATATATCTAAGGTTAGGCCTCGTAATATCTTAGCCATCAACAAGTGGACTCAAGCTTTGCACTTACGCATGGAACAAATATTTTATATATATGCTGCAAACTGGAAAAGGAGAAGATCCAAAAGACAATTGTATTGACAACCATGCGGCCATATCACAGACTAAACAGATAAGAGTTTTTTTGGACATATAAGAGGCAGCAGGGAAGACAAAACAAAACCAGCAAACGAATGTAAAAAGATCAACAAAGAACTCAGATACTAAAGAACACATGAGGAGAGGGAAAAGGTAGCGAACCTTTAATCCAACAGAAAATTTTGATTGTTGTTTGATGTCATTGTTGATAAACACTACCGGGAGTAACGTAGACAAGACAACAGTGAGGTCCTGCAGAATGGATTTCAATAGGTTACCATGGCAAAGCTCATGACATAAAAACTAAGATACTTCTATACATTCACAAATGGCATGGGTTTTTTGAATAAGCATTACATAGCATAGCAATTGCATCTGATCCATCAAGGTTTGAGTTATGCGATTACTGGTTCAAGGTTAACCATATACGGAGAACTAGTTTATTATAACTTTCTATTGCCCATGCGCAAACTAAATAGTTATGGATGTCAAACAACAAATACATTGATATGACAAATATGTAGACAGCTTGACACATGAAATGTTTCAAACCAACTTTTATCATCTGAGGTCGCCTTCCTGTTTCATATCTAATGCAAATTCGGTGATAGACCTCAAGTAAGCCTAATTACAACGAGATGACCTGAGGTTCAATAGTATTCAAGAAGTATCCTAAATTGAAGTTCAAAGTGAAATCAATATCTCGTTCACTTGATAAACAGACAAATTTTACCATCTGTCATAACATGGCTTCCTCTTTGTCTAATAATGGTGTGAAAAACACAACACTTGTATAAAAAAGCGCCAAAACACTATGTTTGCTCATAGAAAATCAATATACAGCCGGCAGGCCAGGGGGGGGGAGTAGGCAGAGAAGAGGGGGTAAAGAAAAAGAGAGGGATATTTTATTTCTTCTTTTTCTTTCTTACTTTAGTTTTTAGTTTTCTAGTTTTATCCATTTATAATTTAATTGCAAAAGTGCATTGATTTACATTGTATCTGATCACAAAGTAGAGGCTAGGAGCATTTCTATGAGAATAAGGGATCACTGATAATGTCAGCCACGTCACTTTCTGGTTGCTGACAATTATACAGAAGGTACCTCTTGATATTTCATTAAACCTCAAGATACCTCGCTGAAAGTTTTCTGAGTACTTTTCATCAATCGACTAACCAAACAATAAACAATTTTGAGCACCAAAAATAAAGAATTGGGTTATGCTACTTTTTAATCCTTTCTATTTGAAATACGAATATGATGACAGAATACCAGGTCTCACCTCAAAATCAAGCAACGGAGGGCCAGCTTCTGATAATAAAGAGGCGGTAAGGAGATAATGAAGACTACACGTTGCAACGTAAGCTACCTCTTGATCCTTTTTGTACCTAACACGCAGAAAGTCAAAGAAGAAAAAGTACATATTAATAATTCTTGTTAAAACCTTCACAATCAATTTGATATGTTCTTTAACAGAAAAAAACAATGAAATGTAGGACTGACTGAGCCTAGTTAGGAACTGCTTATGATGGGTCAACCTTTTGGGCAAATAACCAGAATGGTACTTGAAAATTGGAGCACAGTGACAATTTGGAATTTTGAAAAACCTTACTGAGATTTCCTTATCTAAAATGTGTGGCTGGCGATAACTAGGTATTTAAAAAGTAGAAAACATGTCTGATGCCCCCAGAAACTACTTGCCAAATATGGAATAAGGTAATCATCATGTTTCAACTTAAGAAGTAGTTAGAGAGGCCTTTTGAGTTAGGGGAGAGTAGGGATTCGGTTTTAGGGATGGATAGGAAAAAGATCCCCAGGCCCTCACTGTTTTACTATGGCCTTTACCTTGATTTTTAGGAGGTGATGAAGAAGGATTTCTTGGGGGGTCTTTACGGAATCCCATGCAATAGGGATGATCTGGAAGAGCAAGAATTCTAACTTTATCACTCTTGTCCCTAAAAAGGATGTTCTACTAAGGTGAGGGATATCAAGCCCATTAGCTTGGTCACGAGTGTGTATAAGTCACCTATGTTATACCTGGACTCGGAAACGGGCGTCAGATTTGGCGGCTCCATGGACAAAGTTACAGACACCGACACGACACAGACACGAGGAAGCGCCATTCAGAGGGGGTGATACGAAATAGGTGTTGTGTCCTGGTATCGCTGTCGTGTCGTGTCCGGGTGTCGAACACGCAACATGGCACCTATCTAAGGTGCTTGTGCTTAATAATATGGGTATGAATCCAAGTGTCCTACGGTCCTACCCTTTATTGCTTAATAATTAGGGCTTAATATTTAGGACTCTGGGACTCTGTCCTTACACGGGTGCTAAGACACAGCATATATGATGTAAATTTTACTGGATCCTTTACCACATCTGACTGCTTTTAGAGAAATAGCAACAACAAAAAAAGGCAAAAAGAAAATCAAGAGAGAGAGAAGTATGAGGTATCAGATTTGGAAAGCAAAGCGGAGCCCGAGCTTCTAAGGTTGCCAGAGAGTCGACAAAGAGATTTAACGATTAATTTTCTTGTTTTTCTGTCCTCTCTCTCTCTCTTTCTCTCTCCCCTTCGCTCTCTTTCACTAGCTCAAACAAACCACTGTGTCGAACTGTAAGATGGCGAGCCGGGTATGTATTGCATACCAGTATCCATGACACAGGTACCACCGGAAAAAAGCGGAGTCCAGGTTACAGAGATCATCACTAAGGTCCTCTTGGTCAAACACTCAGACTTGGAGCAGTCTTGTCTAATACGACTTTTGGCGGCTCAGAGTGCTTTTGGTGTTTGGTGTTGGGGATGGGGATGTTAGAGTTCAGTACAGCAGATGTGTGGTAGACCCAATGTACAGTGGCGGAACTAGGGGGCCCCACCCCTCCTATACCTCGAAAAAGTTTCATATCTTAGTAAGATAGTTATGCACATGTGGTATTGCAGCGCAGTGGCTGAGCGTAGCCCATGTAAGTGTAATTCTTCAAATGGATGGGGGATCGAATCCTTCAACCAGCAATACGCCAGCTCCCTTTCTTTGTTTTGGTCCAGCTTCCGTATCATTTTACATCCTTACGTAGAATTAGTGTTACCCTTGTTGTACTTTATCCTTCCTCTTTTACTTTTTTTTAAGGAAAATATTCACTTTGGTGCCCTGACGTATTGCATAATCATTTTTTGGTGACCCGTGTTTTTCATATTTCCATTTTGGTTACTTGAGTTAATTTAATTTGTTCACTTAACAACTTTCCGTCCATTCTGTTAATTTATCCGTCAAAAAAGGGGACAAATGAGGATTCTTAATTTTTTTGAGAGGGTAATTGGTCATTTTTACTCTCCATGCCCATCTTTCTTCCATATCCCCGTCTTTTTCCTTTCTCTCGTATTTCTCCGCTCCACAACACACAGTACAAGAGCATTGATGCCAAAATCATCAATCAAAAATGGTGGACGTTGATCGGAGAATGACAGGCCTACCTAAACCCAGTCCACATAGCCGCCGTCCGTCGTCTCTCAGCACGGGCCGCATTAGGCCCATCACCCTCCCCATCAACTCCACACCCTTCCTGCAACTCCAGTACCTCTCTCTCTCCTCACTCGCCACCAACATCATCATTCGACCTCCAAACCTCCGGCATCCAAGTCCAATCGGTCTAACCGAACTCATTTTCGCTCGCTCCCAAGCCAAATTCGATTCGCATTCACCCCGACCTCAAAACCGTCCTGTCAGTAGGCCTCCCACACGACCAGGCTTCCATGATTGTCGATCTCCGGGTGCCCACAACACCACCCACCAGCCACCACCTTCATTTTCTCTCTCCATTTCACCACCAGTTCAATACCCCAATTTCACCCCACCAGCACACCAGAATCCCCCCCAGTACTTCTACCTCCTTGCCACCACCCCGACCACCATCTTCCCGAAACTACCGCCCTACAAAACCACCACCGCCACCTCCAGTTACTTTCACTAACCCCCATTCTCTCTCCTCTCGTCAAGCTTTTCCCTTTCTTGAGCGTTTTCTTTTCATTTCGTTTTATAATCTTAAGCCTTTTTCTTTTAGTTCACTTAAGTGAGGGTGTTTTGCTCATTAAACATGTGCAGTAGTCATACTCTAGATTTATTAGTGGTCATGTCAGCAAATTGACGGTAAATTCTAACAGGACTAACGAAAATATGCAAAGTGAAACTTTTTCTAATATCTCAGGTAACCAAAGTGGAAATATGAAAAACACGGGTCACCAAAAAATGATTATGCCATACGTCAGGACACCAAAGTGGAAATTTTCCTTTTTTTAAGTTGTCACAAATTATCTCTTATTTTCTTCACAAAACTTTCTATAAGACGGTCTTTTCATAATTTTTGGTGAGACAGGGGTCACTTTTGAATGAAACAAGGGTTACTGCTCACCATAAGTGACCCCTACATTTCCAAAAAGTGACCTCAATTTTCGGTGAGTAGGTCTCACACAAGACTTGCTGTATTTTCTTATCCCCCAAGAAAGTTCTATTTAATTATTTATATATATATTTATTTATTTTTAATCTTTGTACCCTCAAATGCGACTTTTTTAGTATAAGAAATCTATATTTGACCTCAATTTTTATCTTTAGTCAATTTCCAAAACTTGTATTATCCGCTGTCAAAATAAATAAAATAAAAATTTTAGAAAAAAGTCAGTGTAAAAATGGAAGAGGTCTCACAATCACTAATATGTTAACATCTTTCTTTCAAATAAAAGGAGGTGCATAAAAATAGGTTATCGAACCCAGATTCAACCGAGTATATTTTTTTCTGAATACAAAATTTATACCATGTTTGCCCCCCCCCCCCCAAATGAGCATTTCCTGGTTCCGCCACTGCCTATGTAAAAGAAAACTATTTCATTGATAGAAAATATGTATATATTAGCAAGGGGAAAGAACGATGGTGAGCATGCAATGCCCTATCACACAAAATATGCCCAGTGTACAAGCCTTTTATATAGCAAACCTAAGTGCGTATGTCCTCACATTAAACTCGTATCTTTTAAGTAACGTCAATAAATTAATTAGCTACTCCTAATGGATCTCCCAACCATAACTTTTGGCATTTTCAATCATTGTGTTTTTAAATTCTCGGGGGGGGGGGGGGGGGGGGGGTGACAGATTCTGGATGCAATGTTGCTGTGGACGATCCTTGCTAATCTATTGGTCTCAGTCCGCTTCCACAACGTTGCATTCACGACCAATACCGAGATTTCCAACCAAAGACACCACAACACCTTTAAGATGGAGATTTTTCATAGCATATGTTTCTCTTTCCTCCTTCCCAAACCCACAAAATGCAGCTAAAGAAACTCCAAAACTGCAGCAGGGCAAACCCAAATCTCCCCAACTATGCCAAACAACATACACCGACGGCTCCATGCCACCTCACACCACAAAAAAAGATGTGTTGAGGTCCCTTTACTAGCACTACAGATCACACAAACATCTGGAGAAATAGCTCCTATTCTCCTGTTCTCCTCCTTATCCAACTTCAAAGTCCACACTAACGCCCGCACCTTAAGCAGGACCTTTGTTTTCCACAAGAAAGTGGCAATGAGGTACCTTTAATCTTATGACAGCCCTTCCAACCTCTCTAGGAAAGAATTACAAGAAAACTCCCCCGAAAAGACAGCAACCCACCTTCTAGAATCTGCTCTTTCAGAAAACTGCACGGCCTACAGCACTCCAACCAACAAAATGAGTTCCTGCATCTCCCAGTTTTGAGTTCCCTTGTACACCAGCTTCTGAAGATTCGTTTTGTTGGTTTGGGGAGCGGGAAGGAGCTCAAACTGAAATGGTGGTGCACCTTTATGGCTATTCTTCTGTGCCTTGGCTGGAGAGAAACTCCAGGATCTTTATAGGTATTGGTAGGTTGGTGGAGTATGTTTGGGATAGGGTGGTATATATATCTGGCTTCTTTGTGGGCCAAAGCTGCAGCGGCATTTAAGAGGGTGTCATTAAGCGCACCAATGCGGCGACTTGTATTTAGTCTAGTTTTTCTCTTTGACGACTCCTTGTCCTCCTCCCTTGTAAAAATGTACTTCAGTTATTTAATAAAAAATTATCTTATCTATAGAATTAATTCATTACGTTTTCATTTATTTATGATTCTACCATTTTCTGCATACCAAGTGTCATTTCTTTTTTAAATATATTTCTTATGTTACTCAATTACTCACTCTATCTCTTTCTCTTCACTGATCACACCTTAAGAGTGAATTTTGTACCTACTTTACATTTATACCATAAGCTTAATATATGGAAAATATCACTAAACAGGTAAAAAATGGTACACATTTTAAAGATAAAGAGTAATTAATAAAAAGGGGGGTCTTTTTAATCAAAATTTCCTCACGCGAGCAATTTTGGTGAAATATGATGCTTTTTTTATTTTTAATAACCAAAGTCGCAGAGGCACATTCTAAATACTCAAACTTTGCTAAAGTTTTTTCCAAAATACCAATTTTCCATAGGGGTCTCATTTTAAATAGCCTTCTGAACAATCCGCCCAGCCTCTTGTCTCATATGTACAAAAGAGAGATACAACTGTTCAATGGAAAATGAAAAGAAGTCTGCATGCTTCAGCAGAGCACTGTGCACTAAGTAACTTACTATAAATATCGGTTTCCAAAACGAAAAAACAGCATAAAATGTAACAAAAAAGTTTAGATAAACGAAAAAGTATATTAATATGAACATAAATGTCAAGATAGATCTTACAATTCTAGCATAGTTGGGATGAGTCGAGGTAAGGCTGTCTTAAGATGGGGCCTTGTAATTAGTCCAACCATTTGACCCAATGCTTCCACGGTGGTCATCCGGACCTATAGCAAAGGTTGTATTGAAAAATTTGAATCATACACCCTATACAATAGAAAGCTAGAAATATTCTAATAAATGCTTCACTAGTCAATGACAATATTATTTACGGATACACGAAATGTCAACATAAAGAGAGGTTTTTTGAAGGTCCTCCATAAAGAGATTCAGTATGAATTATAACTAGAGGAAAGTCTGAAATTAATGTGGAATGTATACAAACTTAACAACCCCCCCCCCCCTCCGGCACAAAATCAAAATATGAATTTTTAGTGAAAATAAATTTGTAAGAAATTCAAGTAGAAGGACAAGTAATGCTCGCAAACGACGGGGAAAATTCAATAAAATAAAGCATTCAAACTCTAGGCGTATCGTCTATGTTGCATGGACACGGGAATCGGAAACAGAAATGCAATAACAGGAAAACATAAATGTCAGTTCTCAAAATTTTGAAATAAGAGCAAAAGCAGAAAAAGAAACCGATATTTTGCCAAGGAACCTACAATCTTTGTGATTACTATTACTAATAATCGAACTAAAGCAGATATAGGAGCTAACTTGTGAAATATTAATTCATTTAGTTTGGGCAGCAGAATAATAAATGTTCATAATTTTTACGTTAGTGACTATTTCACAATTAAAAGAGTCATCCGTAGAGAGAACAGGCAATTGTGGGATTCACTACGTTCATGAGAGAGATGAACTTGGTCACTGAAAGAAAGGTATCAGTCAAAGACACTCCATGTAAGAATTGTTTGGAAAGAACCCAAGAGAAGAAAAGTAAATATTTGGGTCCCAAACCAATGCTTCTGGAAGGAAATAAGTTCCACACACCTTTTAGAGTTCCACTCCACCCAAATGAACAACCCACCTCCACGGCTCCACAAAAAACCAGGAACCTCCTCTTAGCTTTCATTTTAGGACAGAAATGAGAATTTTTATTTTGTTTTAGGTATGTAACACGTACAATGTTTGCTATAGGTAATGAGAGTATGCTTTGATATGATCTTTGAATGTAAACAATCCCAATGATACAAATGTGTGTGTGCTTTGAGGATCAACACTTTGTCTTCAGATATTTTGAATAAGGTTACAACAGCCAAAGCTCTGTGCGCATCCCGCCAAGAGTGGATCTAGGAAGGTGAAGGTCAAATATATGCAAACAGATGGACCAGTTCAAATGATATTGGGTATTATTTTTACATTAGGTTGTAAAGAGTTACTTGTTCTTGTATTATTCAAAACAAAAATATAAAGTAAGAAGCTCAACGCTAGAAGTTATGATCCAACAAAAGGGATGTAAAGTATCTAATAAGATGGAAGGAATTAGAAAAAATCAAAGGATTAGCAGAAACCTTTAAGTCCCTCGAAGTTCCCCAAACTCTCAACAGAAGTTCAAAGCCAGAATTCAAATATGACCTGCACTACAGAAGAACCACGCACCAATCAGATAATCAACTAAAACGCCATTTGTATACAACTGACTAAACAATTTGGTCTTACATTACATCCGCGTCAAGTACTTCATGAGATGGAAACTCAATACTATATTGTGATGTAGCCTGACACCAGCATTTGAAGGCTGCAGAAAGTGTATAAATAAAACTGAGCCAAAATTTGTTTCTGACTACTTGTCATTCAAATTAGGTTACTGACCAGGAAATCATATTCTCGGGAACTCATCAGCTCATTTCAATACTTTGGTTTCTACCACCACTTAATATATGCAAGGAAAAAAGTTGTTAAAAGAAGGAACATCAACAACATTGACATATGATCATACGACAAGCTATCCACACAAAAGAAAATAAAAAGAAGCTAAAGCAGTGGAGAGTGGAAGTGTTTGGTGAGACTGAAATCAAGCAGAAAGAGATCAGTAAGGAGATTAGCAACATTAATAAAATGGAGAGCAAGGGCTTGCTTGATGAGAAGGTGAGAAGAAGTGACCTCGCCTTAAAAACAACTCAGAGGAGTTAGTTACTAAGAAGGGGAGCATGAGGGGAAAAAGGAAAATGGAATTGCTAAACAGACAAATACTGGTTCTAATATGTTGTTTTTGAAGGTAATCAATATGAGGAGGCTGATTGTAAGTCAACTGCAGGTTCGATAAGGGAGCAAGAGGCTATTAATGGAGATCACCTCTTTCCTCTATCTAGTATTATCTCTGGGAAAATCGCTTTAGTATCTAGAGATATTTTAGCAAGTAAACATGAGAGGGTGGTTGCCACTTCTTATTTCTTTACTAACATAGATATCCAGGTTTTGCGGTCACTTTTGCCCCACTAATCCTATGGAGCCTGAAGTTACGGCCAGGAAAACGTCCAGTGATGGTGTTCATCACTTCATAAATATGCTTTATCTTAGATGAAGAAAAAATTCTGAATTGGAAAAGGGAAAGCAGTTACAAGCAGGAGGACAAGAAGTCCTCGAAAGTACAAATGCTAAATTTCAAGCCGCCAATGACATTGCACGTCTGTGACAGGCACCCTTCTAAAAGCCCCTGAAGCCTTGGCCCAAATAGATAGACAAATACACCACCCAATTACAACCAAACAAAGCCCATGGGCTTACAGGGCCCATAAAACATAAAGGAGTTTACACACCAGAAGATGGCAAAGATAGCACACCGCCAAAACATCCTATTCTCGTTGCCCCTCCCTAGGCCAGGAGAACGCGCCTGAATAAGCTGAGAGTAGTGGGAGGTGAAGATGAACTTCTCCCCCCCCCCCATACTGAACAGACGTTTATGTTTTAACATCGGTTTTTGTCACCTAGTGATCCTTTTGCATAAATTCTAATCCATATATCATCTGACATGTTCTTAGTTAAGCATCCCTGGTGAAAAGAGTTACAGAGAAACATTATAGAAATAAAACTATTTAGCCAAATTCACAAACGAAAAACTAGCACATTTTCAAAGATACATATGGACAATACCATTAGCAAATATTGGTCGATAAACATCTCTAACACTTCCCAGAATTGGTAGAACTCGTGAAAGTACGGATTTCAATCGTGGAGTGAACTGCAAAGCTTCAAATAAACCAAGAACAGAGACTACATGTCAAAGAAACCTAACATATGACACCCCACATCATAAGATTACCCCAAATGCAAAAGACAAACTAAAATAACCAACCATCTGCTGAAGCAAAATCCGCAAGTATCTGCACCATAGCTGGTAGAGCTGAGCTTGACCCTGACACATGGACAAATATTTCCTCCATCATCTGCCAATCCAAAGAAGCTAGAAACATCAGAAAAAGAACGATTGATAGACAGTCAAAACAGGAGCAAGTATAACATATCACTAGAAAATATCAACAACTAAAAGAAGAGGGGTCACTCTTCCTACTAAAGCACAGGTTTGATGTTGAACTCCAAATTTCATGGCTAGATTTCCTCCTTATCTCACAAACAAATTAAGAATAGCAAGTCAATTGTACTCCCACCGTCTCAAACATCAAACTACAAATAATAAAGTAACATGGCCAAAATACCCTTCCATTAGTTTGAAAGTAGGTGCATTGGAAATTAAAAGAGTACTAAACCATGGGTAAATATGGAAAACTGACAATTAATATAGCATTGGAATCCTAAAGCGATAGATATTATGAGACAAAAAATTAGTTAAAAGCGACAGATTTCTTGACACAAAGGAAGTAGATCGCAACCAAATCAACCAACTTACCAGATTGGGAAAATGTGAACCTATTGAGACAAGCAACCCCGAAGCAGCTCTTTGCCAATCCGCATTGAGTTCCTACATCCATCAGAAAAGTTTGGTCAATTTAAGTTGCAGTGTGTTACATGTCACTTTCCATTTTTTTTATTTTTAAGCCAAAGGAAAGTCAAATTTTCACATCAACAGCATTTTCCTCAAACATTGAATTCAAAAGAAATGCTGGTTTTTTAAAATAATTGAAATGCCGATTGTTTTTCAATGAATTTCCCATTTTTCCCTAACGAAAAAAATGCTCACCCCATACTTGCATTCAATAAGTTCAAACAAATATGATTTCTCGCCTACTAACCAAGGCAAAGAGAGAAATGGAAAAATATCCAAATAGCATTAATGCACAAATTCATATAAATCGAAATAAGCACCAAAACACGAATCAACACAACAACTACAAGAACAACCAATAGTGAGCATGCTGGCAGGTCAGGGTTTACAATATGAAATACTACATATAGTTAATAGTAGCTATAACAATCGGACAGACATGCCCCAGGTTTTTTGTTTCACGGGACTAAAACGAAAAAATAAGCTAAACAGTACAGATTGCATGATACAAATTTCTTATTTTTATTTTTGACAGGTAACAAAAGGAAATCATTTCACAGAGGTAGAGATCAAAATGACATGTTTACGCATAAGATTTGCTCAAATGTTCAGGGATCAGGTGCTTTCTCCTCAGATGGGGTGGAATAAAGCAGTCTCCTACAACTCGGTGTGGGCTTGGGTGGCATTTTGTTAGTGTCATTGATGTGGTTTGTGATGTTGTTAGGCTACATTTTTCAATGTGATGACAACACCGAGAGGGCAGAAAAAAAAAAGACTTGATGGATAGAAGAAAATCTTAGGCTGAGAAGCTGCAGCAAGAATTATGTTAAGCTACCAGAGTTCTGTATTTCTTCCATTCCCGCTGGATTGAATTATACATACAGTAGCTTGGTAGATGCTGACATCAAATGTTATAGTTCCACAATTCATGGAAATTTTCTAGAGTAGATGGAAGGTAACCATTGTACAGGTGCCATTGAATAACTTCTGAACTTCCATGGGATTATATATGTAATTTTAGAGATATTTGTTGCACTCACAACTGGTAAGCAGCCCTTAAAGAAACATTGCAAAAATAGGCATAAGCAAAGAAAGCAAGGCAGTGGCAACTTGCAAGATGGCAGATTGTGGCAGTTATCTTGAGTCAATTAGATCAACAGCTAACATTCAAGGAGTTTCGGTGAGAGTAGAAGTAGGATGGAGTTGTTTTATCACTAGTAGAAGGACTTCATGATTCGTATCATTCACCACTTGTAATTTCGAGTGTGTTATACGAATATTGGGATTTATTTCTTTGTAAGTTCTGTAAGGGATTTTCGGAAATTTTAATATAAAAGGTTGCTAGGATGCCATTTGAGTAGATCAATTAATATTCTAATACATATTATTTACTTGCTATTGAAAGAACGATTTATAGAACTCTTCTGATATAAATGAAAGCTTCCTATTATTTTTTAAGTATAATAGAAATGTGCATCGCACGGGCACTAACCTAGTTCTTTACTAGGTAGCAAGACAAAAAAACAGAAACCCCTCCAAAACAGGAATAAAGCCCAAAACAATACATACTCATGGCCACTTTCACGACCGTAAGACAGAGTTCCTGTCAAAATTGGACATCAGTGAGGGAAATCCATTCAAAAATCCGTTGGAGATGGAGTAACAATGTAACATAAAGTCAGCGAATAATATGGAACACTTTTTAGTTAGCTGCAACCAAACTGCCTCAATAACTACTAAAGACAACAGCACCGAAAGACTTAACTACAGTTCTGCAAGAAGCACATCCACTTAACCCTTCACTATTCCATTACTTGTGACAACTAACCTCAAACCAGTTTTACTCAAACTCGACTAGGCGCTTCCTCATCCAACATATCAAATAGTGTTAAAAAGGACTGATTCCAATACTTTGGAAACTTAGTTGATTATTCGGTTTATAAGGTACCCAACTACAGCTAGAATAGCACACAGGTACTAATAATTACTACGGTGTGTAGCCAGAAACACACAACCTCAGAATTAATCTTTCAGGCAGCTAAACACAACTAAAACCTCAGCATATCAGAACCTGGAAAGCTTGAACAACATTGTTGTACAAGGCCACCAACTTTACTAGACTACCAGCACCTTTAAACCTAACAAGAACAAATACTTCCATTTCAGCATAATGCCGTATGTTCAGGCAAATGCTGCCCACAGCAATTGGTCCAACATTATGGCCGTCATGCAATGAACAGTCTACTGAAAACACATCAACTGTTTAACAGCACTTCACAGAGGTTTTCAACAAATCCACATATATCGAAGCGACCACCACAATCAACAGTATGCAAAGACATTAAACACTGAATTCATCATTTAACAGTGAGTGATCAATTACATCAGACCAAATAATTTCATTCAACACAAAAAGGTACATGGAATTGACAGTCTACTGAAGACATATCAACTGTTAAAGAACATTTCACAGTACTACACAATCACATTAACTACTGAATTAAGCATCAAAACAGTTAAATGATTAACTAATAACCTCCTTAACCAAAAAAAGCTAATGCTTTGTTTAATTCAACAAAATGCAAGTAAATTAACCAACCTTAGATGAGATCATCTCAGCAGTAGCAATCTTCGCAAGCTTCGACATAAACGTAGCATCAACATCTCCTTTATTTAACGCTCTTACAGCAAATGCCATCACTTGAAACAGTCCAGCCATATTACCAAATCTCTACACCAATTTCCACAAAATTGCCACACTCATCATCCAACACACAACAGCAATTCAAATTCGATAATTCAATCAGAATTTAGTATTCTTACCCGCCGACCGCCTCGCGAGACGGAAGCGCAACAGTCGAGCACCAGGAGAGGGTTACTGCGAGTTCGCAAAGGAGCAAAATTCAGTCATGAGAGAGAAACGAAATCAAATTAAGAGAGAGAGAGAGAGAGAGAGAGAGGATTACAGAGAGGCGATGTCGTTGAGAGAAGCCATTGAAGCTTCTTTAACAATGGAGGATTCATCGGCGAGTAATGAAACGAGAACCTGTACGGCTTCTTAAGAATATAGAAACGATTAAAATTAATTTAAATATAATTGATTTTTTGAGAAATTTGAGAGAGAGAGAGATGTTAGTTGATTAATTAATGGAGGAAATTGGGGAAGTGTACCAGGAGCAGGAACTGAGACGCCTGAGCTTGAAGAAGCCATGAGAGAGGAGAGAGAGAGAGAGAGAGAGAGAGAGAGAGAGAATGAGGTGTAAGACTGGCGAAGAGGTTCTTTTTGAGTTTTTGGGGGAGCTGGCTTTTCTTTTTTTTTTTAGTTTGGGGAAAATGTTGGTAACGGATTTTCGTGAATTTGTAAAGGGAGTATTTTTGGAGTGGAATTTGTTTGGAAGCATATGCTCGCACATTACTTATCTGGTTTTCTGTAATGAAACCATCCTCGCTGCCTGTATCACCCGTTAAATATGGATGTTGCCACTTGCTGAGTTTATGACTCATGAGTTCAAACCTCTTAAGGAGCACCTACACGAATGCACCTACACGAATTAATTCGTGGAATACTCAAGGTAGTCACGCCCAAAGAGTAAGGAAGTTCCTATTTGCCAAACCAAAAAAAAAATGTAAAATGCTCCAGATGGGTGTATTTTCAGCAATTGTGGTGATCTTTTTTAAATCTAAAAGTGATTTTAAAAAGAGTTGGGATCCTCTCCATTACCATCTTGAAACATCAAAATATTTTTGTGAATCATAGTGACTTTTGATAGAATTCCAGTGTTATAAAGTTTTGATTTACTAGAACTAACTCCATTATTTCTTTATTATTTTGTTTTTTAATTTGCTTAGACGAGTCATAAAGCATACATTTTGTTCAGATAGGGATGGATTGTCATGAAAATCATACCCCAAAGGAATTAGGAAGAGATGTAAGAATTTCCATCATAAAATTCATTCTAAATTCGTTTTCCAACCGAAATTGAGTTCAGAAGTAAGAAATTTCACTCGCAATCTCTATTGTAAAAAGTGACGTATCATATATGTAGATCCACTAATTATGAAAGGTAATACACTATCTCTCAAGAAGAAAAAGTATTCGCATTTTACATCGTGAATTTTTTTTAAAAGCTTAGTAGCCGTAAACTCAAGAATAGATGACTACAAGCACAAGCTACAAAATACCAAGCAGTCAAATTCAAGACCATCCACAATAATTGTAAATGAGAGCTTGCATGCATAAATTCACAGTAAACGCTCCCCATTTTACAGACATAACTAGGCTATCTCTTATTGTTCTTTTGCAAGAAAAATATACTCTGATGGCTCTTTCCACCACTTTGGCAATTATTTGTGCACATCTCCTCACTGGGCTCCTGGGCAAGGACAAGAAAGCTCAATTGGAAAGAAAGAAACCGGGAAAGGCTAATATTTCTTTGTATGGGAAACTTCGCTTTTGAAAATGTTAATTTTTATGATTGGACTCATTAAGAGAGTGTTTATAACATAAGGAGAATGATACATTTACCTACTGGGTTACTAACCCACAAGTATATTGTGTCTATCTCTCTCCTCTATTTTCACAATCTCTCACCTCTATTTTCAAAAAATATAAATTAAAGTAGAGAGAGAGATAGACACAATATAGTGTTAACTTTTATGATTGGACCCATTAAGGGAGTGTTTATAACATAAAAGAGGTTCCAACCTATAACCAATTGGCAATGGGTGGAGTAACTCCCTTAGTTATAAACACCTCAAGGCACTCTTTCTTCACCAATGTGGGACAACCAACTTCAACAGAAAACGATATGCTCCTTCTCTCAATCTAATGTCCTATTTGCTCATAAATAAAAACTAAATAGTTAACATCTAGGGTATGTTTGGCACAACTAATTGTTTTGCTAGTTGAAAAGTCAGAATATGGTAAGAAATCGACAGAACATTAATAATTTTTTTATGAAATGGTAACAAATTAGCTGTTTTGCTAGTTGAAATTGAAAGTTTGCATGGGTAACAATAGCATTCAGATTTTTTAACGTGTTTTTCAACTGAAAGTTGAAAATAATCTAATAAACTATTTGATAACAGAGGGTGAAAGAAGTAGCTGAAAGATGAAAACTATAGCTTTAATCTAAAAGCTAACTGTTTTTGCCAAACTTACCCCTAATGTTTTTTTAATAATATGACGATTTTTAAAGTTGAAACTCCATAAAAGTAGTTATTTGAAGAAGAAGAAGAAGAAGAAGAAGAAGAAGAAGAAAATTATAAGGTGGTTATTGCAAAACAAATTGGTTTTACAAAATAATTTTTTACAATTTTTCCTAAGTCAAATGTTTATGTTTTTTTTAATTATAGTATGAGTGAGAAGGCTCACATG
Organism: Tetragonia tetragonoides; assembly: GCA_038025085.1. Lineage (NCBI taxonomy): Eukaryota > Viridiplantae > Streptophyta > Magnoliopsida > Caryophyllales > Aizoaceae > Tetragonia > Tetragonia tetragonoides. The sequence goes on from CM076139.1 coordinate 12,032,336, forward strand.
CCTACAATACCGCTAATTAGTAACTAGTAACCACTAAAATATCTCTTGAATCTCAATCAAGGAGGTGTAGTCGAGTGGCAGGGACTCATCCATTTAAACTCTATGTTTTTTATATGGTGTATTATGTCATCAATAATGTATCTTTATATTTCCACCACTACTTAAAAGAAACTCAACTTCTTAAGTTTTTAACACGTTAATTGATTTCAGGAAATGATGGTACTTCAAATATGGAAAATAAAGTGGATAGCGTAGTGGTGCATCCCCCTCTCGTCCATGGCAAAGACATGGGAGGTTAGGATCGAGTCTCATTAACCTCAAAGAGGGTGATTTCCTTACAATTTAAAAATTCAGAAATAAAAAAAATTTAAAATTCAGAAATAAAAAAAATTTTAAAAAAAATAAATAAATAAATTTTTAAAAAAAAAAAAAACAAAAAAAAAACAAAACAACAACAACTACAACTACAACTTCCCAACACAGAATACAATGTGAGATTCATTTCAGCGTGATATTGGATGATAAGAATATAAATGGACCCCTATGCCTCCAATAACATCAATGACAACAGGAAGCAGAAGTTCATACCATGACAACTGAACACAAACAAGCTAGGTGAGGGTACCTGACTTCAAGCAAAAGCATGATCTCTGGAGCTCATCACATCAAAAACATGCAGAACAATAATTTTCTTTGCTGCACATAAAGAGCCAAGAGAAGAGATAAGCAGTTCATGGTGAAGAAGTGGAACAAGAGACCAGAATTAAGATGCACCACACAGGCGCGCGCGCGCGCACAGAGCCACCCACACTCCCAACATGCAACTTATCATTGAACACACCTGCTCAAAAGGCATAAACTGAATAATAAGAGCAATTTGATATTTTGATTATACTTGTTCAATAAGGAAAGGAACCAGTGCTTTTATGAACTCGTCATGTGCCCACAGAAACACAGAGAGAGACCCAAACCAGATAAGCAATAGAGACTTCATATTAAGTGGCAGAAGCTTAGAAAGCATAAGTGGCAGAAAATTATACTGGGTTTAAACTTTAAGGCCATACACTGAATAAAAAAAGTAGTATTGTAGTTTATTACTTCAAAAGATGCACAACCACAGATAAGTATGATGCTTAATCACATTACCGACTTGAAGAGAACTCCACAAGCAGTGCAAAACCATAGATAGGTATGATACTGACTGAGAACTCCACAAGCGGTTTGAATATGATACTTTCAAGCAACATAAATGACATATTAAAGTTTTCACAATCAACCTGTATGTAGCAAGAAAGCCAGCAATAATGCAAACATCACCAAAAAGGATAAAGAAATTAAAGCTTCTTACGTAATCTAACGTCTGCATTGGCCATATCCTTCAACGCAATATAGTTAAGAAACTGTTAAAAGTCATTACTCCACATTTCACCAGAGATACTTTCCCTTGGTTGTAAACTGATTTCACACTGTTTTCTGCTGAAAGGAATGTCCAGAGATGGTCATCAGCAGCAATAATTTCCTGCTTTACGCTTCTAACTTCACTGGAGGCATGGATCTTCAGCTTGAAAGCCATTATTTTGCTTGAAAGGTCAAGCAGCCACAGCCAGGTTTGTGTGGGGCTGTAATTTCAGATATCTAAAATTAACCCAGAGCATGACTAGAAACTGTGGACACAGCACAAGAGCGCAATTTTTTTACTTCAAATTCGTCATAGCAGTAAGATTTGCAAACTAAACAGCTAATTGACAAGATAAATCACAACAAAAGGTTTGCAAACTAATCCAGCAGAACTTGATTGCTTTTAAGCGTAGTGAAATGGGAAGTTTACTGTTCTGAGATCCAACAAAAGATAACATTATGAGCCTGCTACAAGACAAACTGCCTAGGGCATCGTACATACAAGCACCCGAATGAATTTTACCACCTGGATAATTCACTCATATCACTTCCATCACACATAGCATGCTTTAAAAATCTTCGGGAGCACAAAAAAGTTATCTATTTCAATCATAACAATGAGGGTAAATAATAAAAAAAACAATTGTGGAGATATTCTCCCTCTGTGAAAGATATAAATCCCTATGTGTTGACTGGATAAACTAAATTGCATGACGAGACAAAAGAAAAACCAGATCGCAGAAACAACCAGGACATTCTTGCTTACAAAAATGTAAAAGTAACAACAGAAAAGAATAGCAACAGCAGCTCAAATATGATAATTTGGCTAATGAATATACGAAATTGAATTATGAAAAACAATGAATATACAAAATTGAACAAGAATCCTTCACACCTCCACCAAACTCCTTTTCAGTGAACAAAAGGACTTCTCAGATCAATCCGGTAGACAAAAAATGGCAAACAAATTCTCCTGATAGTTTTGTGTGTTTCCCTGCAAAGGTTTTATATTTGTTGTTCCCTTTAACCTTTCCCTCTTTCACATAACTGACCCTAATAATCACCGAGTCTGAAGAGAAGGGGAACTTATCAAGGCCTTGCAAAAATTATACATGCAAATGCAAATGACTTCAATCTTTCAAATTAAATACCAATAATGACCATTTCAGAAGAGTTATCTTTGATGAATGTCACTACTTTGGGACGCTTACTTCAAACTCCATCAACTTACAAATTTGACTCCCCCTCTTTACATTTAAAAGAAAAAAGTATAAAATACAGCTTACGCCTTATGGGGACAAAAATCATGATCAAGTGTGAATCCAAGGGCACCCATTTTAGTTTGACTTCAGGGGCTTAAGATAAGAATACATATTCAAATATCAATAAATGAATAATAAATTTTGAACCCAAATCTTAGCAGAGTCAAATATCAAAAAGCTTTCTCTCTCTAGCCTAGGCTGTCTTTCGGATTTCCGACGCCATGGCCAAGAACCCTCGTCCTAGGGGGAGACCGCGTAAGAATCAAGCCAAAACACAAACAAAATCGAAAACAAAAGATAAGGATTCTGGGAAATTGAACGCGAGTAATTTGGACAAAGGGAAGGGTTTTGATGATTTGTTGCGAATTGAACCGCTGGACTTCGATTTACAATCCACTTCAACGGCTGATGTAACGCCGGTGAGGACTGAGGTTGCTACGCCGGTGGAACCGATTTCGAATGTTCGCCGACAACTGAATCAATGGGAAGGAACAATGAGCGAGCCGCCGAGGGTCGGTGAAGTTAATGGGGTAAATGAGCTTGTGGTTGCTCCCGTGGTGGAGCAGGTGGTAGAACTTCCTATCCTAGTGTCAGAACCAGTGGTGCAAGCAACTGGGAGAGCTTCCTTCATTCCTATTATGGAGGGAATTTCATATGACCCTATGCAGCCACAACCTAGCCATCAAGGTAAGACAACAGTTAAAATTACATTCAATGATATTCATGATGAAGTCGAATACTGGAAATCTGCAATTGTTTGTTATGTTTTGGGTTCTAACCCCCCGTTAGAGGTTATGAGTGGTTTTTTCCATCGAATTTGGAGACCGTTTGGGGTAGATAAGGTGTCTGCTGCTCCTGGGGGATTGTTTCTGGTGAGGCTGAACTCATTTGAAAATAGGGCTAAAGCTTTAGAGAAAGGGCCTGTTATGTTTGACAACAAACCAGTGATAATGAAACCATGGAAGCCTGATTTTGATTTGAAAAAGGAGAAAATTGATGTTGTTCCTATTTGGGTTAAGATATTTGGTTTGGATGTGAAATATTGGGGTCTGAATAATATGTTCAAAATAGCATCCCCATTGGGCAATGTTCTTAAAGCATATGAAGCAACTATTGATAAGACTCGCTTGGGGTTTGCTAAACTGCTAATTGAGGTCTCTCTGGGTCAAAATTTTCCTGATGAAATTTGTTTTGAGGATGAATGGGGTGCCCTCATTCCTTTGCAAGTCACTTATGACTAGAAGCCAAAGGTTTGTACAAGATGTAAAGGGTATGGGCATAATATGGTACAATGCAAGAAGGCCGCTCCACCTTCAAGGCAACAATGGAGGCCTGTGCAGCAAGCTACAAAGCCTGTTTAGCCTATACCAGCTGCACAACCTGTGACAGATAGTGAAGGGTTTCAGGCTCCAACTAGGCCTGTGCCCTGTGCCCCGTGCCTGCTCAGCAGGCCATGATTATGAGAAATTCATTTTCTGCTCTTCCTACCAGTACAGATGCTCCTAGTACATCAGTAGCTGCTCCTTCTGCAGCTCTTAGTAGTCCAAGGGGCATGATAAATTGTGGTCATATTCCAATTCTGGTTGATGGTTTAATTGGTGCGGGGGACCTACCCTCTTCCTCCAATGGATAATATATGTTGTTGGAATGTAAGAGGCCTTTTACATCAGCAGCATGTTGGTTTGGCAGGGCTCTTAGAGACCAGGATTAAAGCTGCAAGTTTATCTACAGCTTCCCTGGTGGTTAGTGATGGCTGGAGTCTTACTACTAATTTAGCTTGTCATTACAATGGGAGGATCATCTTGATGTGGAAACCTCATGTTTTTGATATCAATATTCTGAGTAAAACTGCTCAGCTTATCCACTGTGGAGTTGTACACAAGGGTAAAGGTATGAAACTCTGCTGCACTTTCATTTATGCATATAATGATGGTGCTAATAGGATTGAGTTGTGGAATCATTTGTGTGTCATTAGCAATTCTATGTCTGAACCTTGGCTTTGCTGCATCTTGAGGATAGCATTGGTTCACCTGTTACTGTTAATGAAATTACACACTTTAGAGATTGTCTGGCATACTGTGAAATGCATGAGGTTAAGACTACTGGTTCATTCTTCACTTGGACTAATAAACAACCTGGGGATAGGAGAGTTTTTAGTAAGATTGATTGGGTCTTTGCCACTGCTGCGTGGTTTGATATATTCCCTGCTACTACTTGCCCTGCTATAATAAACTTTCTGGATGTTGGTACTATTGGTGTGAGGCCATTTAAATACTTCAATATGTGGTCAAAATGGCCTGAGTATGTAGATAGAGTCCAGAGTGACTGGTCTGTGCAGGTTAATGGGGTACCTATGTACAGAGTGGTGAGTAAATTGAAAAGGTTAAAAAAGGTCTTCAAGGAGTTTAATACTAAGGGGGTTAGTGATATATGCAAGGATGCTCTCCAAGCTCAATTACACCTGTATCAATGTTAGAAAGCTCTTCACTGTGATCCATGTAATGATGCACTTAGGCAAGAGGAATCACAAGCTTTGAATAAATACAGGTTGCTTAATAGTGCCAGGGGAAGTTATCTAAAGCAAAAAAGCAAGGCTCACTGGTTGCAATAAGGTGATGCTAATACAGCCTTCTTCCATAATAGCATTAGGATAAGAAGGCAACAGAACAGTATCTACACTGTTCAGAATGATGTTGGGCAAGTATTAACTACCCCTGATGAGGTGATAGATGCATTTCTGGATTACTACAAGGGGTTATTAGGCTCTGCTAAAACTCCCAGGCACCGTGTTGATGTTGAGTTAGTAAAACAAGGCCCTGTTGTGAATGAACAACAAAGAGATGCTCTCTGCAGGCCTTTCACACATGAGGATGTCAAGAAAGCCATCTTCTCCATTCCAGGAGACAAGTCTCCAGGACCAGATGGTTATAGCTCACAATTTTTCAAAGATACATGGAATATAGTGGGTGGTGAAGTAACTGAAGCAGTTCTAGATTTCTTCAAGCATGGCAAGCTGTTGAAGCAAGTGAACACTACAGCTATTACTCTCATTCCTAAGAAAAATCAGCCTACTTCAGTAAAGGATTACAGACCTATTGCATGTTGCTCAGTTATATATAAATGTATATCTAAACTGATTTGTATAAGACTGAAGCAGGTGTTACCAGATTTGATTGATGAGGTTCAGGGGGCCTTTGTTGCTAACAGATACATAGTACAAAATGTCCTAATAGCACAAGATTTGGTTAGTAAGTATGGGAGAAAATCTACTTCAGCAAGGTGTATGCTCAAGGTGGATCTGCAAAAAGCTTATGATAGCATTGAGTGGTCTTTCTTGGAGGATATGTTGAAGGCTCTGAATTTTCCTATTCAATTTATTAGCTGGATCATGGTATGTGTCTCATCTCCATACTATTCTCTTGTTATAAATGGGTCCTTGCATGGTTTCTTTCCCGGCAAAAGAGGTCTAAGACAAGGAGACCCTATGTCTCCTTTGTTGTTTGTAATCTGTATGGAGTATCTGTCTAGAGTCTTGAAATGGGTGGGGCATCAAAAAGACTTTAAATATCATCCCAAATGTAAGCCACTTGGATTGAATCATATGTGTTTTGCTGATGACTTATTACTGTTCTGCCATGGGGATTTGAAGTCAAATTTACTGCTGCTGAGAGGGTTTGAAACTTTTTCTGCTTGTTCTGGTCTGGTGGCTAATAAAAGCAAATCTGCTGGTTATTTCTGTAATGTGCCTGCAACCACTATTGAAGGAATCACTGCTGTTCCTGGTTATCATGTTGGTGAGCTGCCTTTTAGGTATTTAGGCATTCCTGTGTCTTCAAAAAGATTGTCTAATACTGACTGTGACATTCTGGTTGAGAAAGTCATCTCAAGAATTAGAGCATGGGGCTCTAAACATTTGACATATGCTGGAAGGGTTACCTTGGTTAATTCTGTATTATTGACCCTTCACTCTTACTGGGCGTCTATCTTTGTCCTCCCCAAGACTGTTATGCATAAAATTGTGGCTATTTGTAGAAATTACTCGTGGGATGGTAAAGCTATTTATTCTAGAACACCACCAATAGCATGGGAGTTTGTGTGTAAAGCTAAATCTGCTGGTGGTCTAGACATTAAGGATTGTTTTACATGGAACATTGCCTCTATGGGAAAATATGTGTGGTGGTTGGCATCCAAGCAAGACTCTCTTTGGGTCAAATGGGTGCATCATGTTTATTTGAAGGGCAAGAGCTGGTGGGAGTACAAAATAGCTCCTTCAACCAGCTGGTCATGGAAAAAGATATGTGAGTGTAGGGATATCCTAAAGAATGCCTACTCTCAGGGATCCTGGTCAGGGGATGCTACTGGCAAGTACTCTGTGAAGTGTGGTTATATATGGCTGCAACCCCCTGCTGTCAAAGTTCAGTGGTCTCGTTGGATTTGGAACATACTTAATCAACCCAAGCATGCTTTCATAGCTTGGATGGCTGCACATAATAAACTGCAAACAAGGGAGAGATTGAAGAAAATTAATGTATGCAGTGATGCAAACTGTCATTTGTGTGGAAGAGAAATTGAAAATTGTGAGCACCTGTTCTTCAATTGTGAATTCAGTAGTAAATGTTTAAATTTAATGAAAAGGTGGTTAGGGATCCAGACATTGCACACTCAGGTTTGGAGAATATGTAAATGGATCTCTAGGAAACCCAAGTTCATCCGGATGGTGATGTTGATTGGAATGATAGCACTTCTGTATCATGTATGGAAGTGCAGGAATGAAGTTCACTGGGATCAGGTGGTAAGGAAGCCAGAAGTGATTGTGCAGCAAATTAGAATGGAGATGAAATTGAGGATCAGTGGTCTTATCCCAAAGAAAATTTCTCAAGAACATAGACAGTGGTTTAGCTTGCTATAGATAATAGTCTGTTTGTTTTTATGTACATCCCTCCATGGTTTTAGATGGGCCCTTCCTAGAAGGTAACATCTTGCTATGGAGGCGGAACTTGAAAGGGTATGCCCTCTATGGTATTGTATTGTTTTGATGATTAATGACACGTTCTAATTACTTATCAAAAAAAAAAAAAAAAAAAAAAAAAGAATACATATTCAGGTTCATGATGATTGGTTGGATACAGGTACTTTAAGTTGGACGGAAGTACAAGTAACATAAATCACCTGGCTTCATTAATATGTTTCAGACACATAGTTTTAGAAAACTTGGAAGTTGGAGTTAGTATTCAAATGATCCTCATGCATCTATATGCTCCCCTCTGGATTCAGATGGTTCAATATGATTAAACAAAGACAAACATTACAGCAAAGTCATACTAATCAGAGGATCATTTATTTGCTGTGACCAGGTGCCAGTTGTTAATGGAAGTTCATTAATGAAACACTCTGGAAAGATGGATTTGGAGAGGCAGCCATTTGGCCCATTCCCACTAACGGCCATGTAGACGCATCATGCCCATATATCAAACTCCATATACATGAACCCCCTTCCCAAAAAAGAAAAAAACAAAGAAAGGGACTGATAATACTCTGAGAACACTTTTATTTTGAGAAGTGTCTTTTCAGTAATTTTACTTTTGAGATGTATTGATGATTGAAATATTAGACTAGAAAAAGAAGAAGAAATTTGACTTCAATTTCAACAAGGAATACAACATTTAGATATCAGGTTACAAACATGTGCTTGAGCTAGACTAGGATGAAGCATGCATACCATGACAATAGGTAGTTTTTATACGAATAAAAACCACTTGATCCACGCCAGCATGAATCTCTCATAGAGCAATTGTCGGATTCTCGAGTCCAGTGCTACTGCAACCCTTATATTCTTCTCAGATTCTTATCCCCTTGGACAACATCATCTTCCCCATCAAGTGTAGTGCTGGCTTCTCTAAGTCCAAATTAGACATATTATTAGTCTAGGAATTGTTTTCCAGGATCAGACTCCCTTCCTTGAGCAGTGCTAAGCTTTCCACATATGTATCCAAAAAAAATGAGGCAGTTATGCCATCAATCATCGCTACAACCTTCACCACATGGCCATTTCTATCAGCCAATAGCATCAGATGCCTACACTCGTGAAAAAAGCCATCAACCACGAAGACTAAAATCTTGTCACTCTTCCTGAAGCCAAATGTCCTAGGACTCGGGTATCCATCAGCAATGAGATCAAGTTTGAATATTTCGCTCCAAGACTCCACTGCACCATATTCTCTCATAACCCACACCGAGTAAGTATGGCTTCCAGAACTTACTTTAATCAATGCAAGCATATCTTTACAGTTTCTCACCTTGAACTCTGTGGAATACCAGTTATAACCATTTGCCAGACACAGTGGCAATTTGATCTCTCCAAAAACCTCCTCTTGCATATTGAATGTTACAATCACACTACAAAATGAACCCCTCCATCCTGGCCAATGCACAACCCCCATTTACAAAACATTGTGAATATTCAGGTTTGCAAATATTACACATAGGCCCCGAGGCCTCTACGGTTCTCCATGTCCGGAACTTACCGTGTAGACATCAACATACGGAGGACCCTCAAACCTCTGATTAAGAGGTTCATAATAAACAAGCCGAACCACCTTGAAATCGTTTCTAAGGCAGTCAAACCCAAACCCCAAAGCCACCCAACTGCAACCAGATAAATCACTTCTGACACAATCAAACCCAAATCCCAAACCCTTAAGCAACCCATTATCATCATGCCGATCAAAGGTGATTGCATTTACAGGTCTTGGAAGGGTTAGTTTCTTCCTAATTGAAGGATTCCAAAGAATAATATTGTTGGGGTAAGGGCTTTTAAGCGGATTATCAGACAAACAAATCAGGCCATTACATGAACCCACAACACTTAAACAATATCCATCAACATCATCATCATCATCAGAGCATCTAATTGGCATATGAACCAAATTGAATTCCCCAGTAAAGGTATCATTATCAGGCTCTAAAGAATAATACTCTTTCTGGGTACTATTTGTAAAGTACCTGAAGAACAAGAACGGATTTTTGGCGCTAATCTTCATCTGGACATCCATGAATGATGAACTGGTGACGAAAGAGAGCAACAATTGCCTCGTACATGCACAAATTACAAGGGATTTGATGGGTAATCTTGCAAATATATCAACCAAAATCTCATCTGGCAAACAATCTAGCTCTACCATGATTGAAAATAATAGAAGGGGAGAAAGAGAGTGATTTACCAATTCAATTACTCAAATCAACTTCTATCGAGTTCTTGAGTTATTCTCTGGACCTAACAAAAGTACCGCAAGTCGGCAAATCGCAATAAGTGGATTTACAACAGAGATTTCCATCTTCAATGGGTAACTCCTAGGGCTGTTCATAATCCGGTCTAGATCAGAATTTTAGACCGAACCAGACCGGAATCAAATCGAAAAAATCGGACCTGAATGATTTCAGTTCAGATTCCGAGTCACTCAAAACAGTAATATCGGTTCGGTCTTTTCCGGGTTTAAACCGGAATAGACCGGAATCTTAATTTTGTAAAAAAAAAAAGTGGAAAATGAAAATGAGAAACTGAGGGTGTGTTTAGTTGAACCCTTTTCTAGGAAAGTTTTCAGTGAAAACACGGTGAAAATGAAAACATGTTCAAAATGGAAATAAATTCAAAATTTTAGGTGGAAACTGTTTTCCCGCGTTTTCTAAATTAACAAAGAGATTTGGAAAACAAATGGAAACTATTTTTTGATGTTCTCTAAATTTTGCATTTACATTTTCCCACAATTTATAGCCCACAACACCTTATACTTATCCGTCAACAGAGTAATAAACAAGCACCACCGACGATGGTCGGCGGTTACCGTAAGACAGGCGTTGGATGGGCCACCATCGATCAATAATTTGGGCTTATTGATGTCAAACGTCTGCAATTCCAAATGAGAGAGGCAAAGTTCAAAGAGTTGGAACAAAACAAGAGCATTTATTCCTTTGACTTGCAAAAGTCAGATTTGCTTGGTGCATGATTCATTGTGGTGGTGGTCAGGTGGATATGAGGGAGAGGGAGAGGGAGAGGGAGAGGGAGAGGAGTGAGAAAGTGATGGAGCGGTGGAGGGGGCATGAGAGAGTCAGAGAGTGTGTGGTGAAAATTAGAAAAGGACACAGTGACCCATTTGAACATGTTTTCATTTTATTTTGATTTCTAAAAAATGGTTTTACTAGAAATCATTTCCTATGAATATTTGAAAAACGAAAATTGGAAAATTTTTCTATAACTAAACAAGGGTTTCACTTTCATTCTTTCAACCCACATGCACGCCTCTCTTCTCCTTTCTCTCTCTCCTCCTTTCTCTCTTCACTCAAACTCAATCTCATCCCTCCACCTTGCCTGCACGCCTGTCGGCTGTCGCCTAGCCACCTGCACCACCACAGGCCCACGGCAGACGGCACCACTCCAGGTCTCCAGCTCCTCCTCTCAGTTCTCACCAGTCACCACGGGCCTCTGCTCACCTGCTGGCTGCTGCAGCGCTGGACGGCAGCGCCTCTGCTCACCTGCTGCAACGCCGGACGACTGCCGCTGCCGGAGTCACGGCACTCGAGATTCGCTGACGGTCAGGTTTTCAGCTATGCTTCTCCTTTTTCTTCTTTCTTTCTATTGTTTTTTTGATTTATTTTAGTATTGTGTTTATAAATTATATTTATGTTCATATAAATTGTAAATGGTCGTGTTTAAACTTGTTGATTATGTAATTGAAGGTAAATGCGTGTGATTTCCTCAAATATACGTCATTCACAAACTAATTCCCAAATTAGCTTTGGTTCAAAACTATTTCCCCACATATACACCACGTAGGATCGGACTGTGGCCTGAAAGTAAGCCGCTGTGGCCCACAGCGGCTTTGCCTTTCGCTATAAAAAAAAAATTAAATTCACTTTCAGGCCACAGTCCGATCCTACGTGGTGTATATGTGGGGAAATAGTTTTGAACCGAAGCTAATTTGGGAATTAGTTTGTGAATGATGTATATTTGAGGAAATCACTCGGTTAATGCTACACAAATTTATTTATTTTAAAAAAAAAAAAACGTAAAATTCAAATTCCGGTCATTCCGGTCTTAAACCGAATCGAACCGGAAAATTTAGGTCCGGTTCGGTTTAAACCGGAATTAAACCGGTTCAGGTTTCAATTTTTGGGCGATTCAGGTTTCGCTTTTTTCCGGTTCCGATTTGAACCGGTGTTCACCCCCTACTGGCAGCCACATCTAAACATTTGATCTACCCCCTTTATTTGCCTCAACCTCCATCTCCTCTCTTCCCTCATGGTTTCTCCATGGCTCCTCTCTCTTCCTCCATCTTCCAAACTCTTCACAATTAATTCCAAAACCCAAAAAACAAAGCAAAAATAAGATCAATAACAATCAAACCACCACCACTACCAGATTTTGATTTCCACATTCTTTCATTCTGCCATTGCTAAATCTCGGTTTGGGGTTGTGGTTCGTGGGGGGTATGGGTTTGGGTTGGGTTCGTGGGGTGGAAGAATGGAGGGGAGAAGTGGCATGAATCTTGGTTTGTGGTGGTGGTGGTTTTTGACGAGAGAGAATTTGAGGGGGCCTGCTTTCGCCCTTCCTTGACCTAGGTCCCAGTGCTCGTATAATTCCAATGCTTTGAAGAGGAAAAGGGTTTGAAGGGCGGAGAACCGGAGAAGGGAACACACACCGACATAAATAGAGTATATCTTAAAAATAAAATAAAAAAAATTGAAACAGCAGTGGCCGGTCTCCACCGGTCAGGTCCGGGTCTAGACCGGACCGGGCGGTCCGGGTCGGTCAATTGAACGGATCTGTCTGGTCAGGTCTGACCCCGGTCCTCACTTTTTGAATTTCCTAAAAGGTAACTTAAACTTTATCAATTCGATATTATCTTTGCTTTTTATCTTATTATTCATGTGATTTCTCTTTCATTTTTGTTCTCTGTTTAATTGACTCCAATTTAAGCTACTATGTATGACTTTTAGATAATGCTAATTCATTATTGATTAAATTTACCAGTCACATTTCTAGGGTTTAGGTCGGTAGATATTTTCGTCGCGAATTTCATTGTCCCTCGTTAACATATACTCAGTCAAGAGCGTTACTTAACTAGCTTTGTTTAATTGCTTTGATATTTTTTTTTTAATTGGATTTGATCTCTTTCTAGTTGAATTTAGGATTGTAGTTATAGTGTTGGAGGAAATTGAGGTGCCAGTCTAATAGCATTTTATGTTTGGTGTTTCTTTGTTATTGTTAGCTCATAATATTTTTATTAATTAGCCATTATTATGGTGAACTTTGTTGTTAATATTAAGTTATTTATAAATTTTGGATGTTCACTGGAAAATTATAAGAAATCTAATGGGTTAGCATCGTTTTTTGGCTGAAATTCGGTCTATTAGCTCAAAACATGTAGTCCTCATACTCTTTCACTACCTTTGTACTCATATTTTGTTGAAAAAAAGATTGAGGCTTTTCGTGCTAACCTTGATATTTTGGTTATGTATTAATTTTTCTTTAAACTCTGAATTAAAATGTTTCTGAATCTGCCACATACAGTACCATCGCTTTCTACGATCTCGAGTGGGGCGTTGTTAATCTTGCTTTCTACGATCTCGAGTGGGACGTTGTTAATCTTTGTCATAGTCAGCTGAGGGGGTTGACGAAATGGTCTCATCAGTAGCTCAGATTTATGTGCCTACAACCTCTAGTGGTGGGTTGTATGCATGTAAGCAAGTTCCAGGGGCAAAGCTAATGTTTTCAGGGCAAAGGATGAACCCTAGCTCGTTTAAGATATCATTTGGTGTGGTAAAGTCACCCGCGTTTCCATTGAAGAAGTTCAGTAGGAATTTCATGAGATCTGATAGTACTGGTCCCTTTGGTATGGCAAGCAAGAAGGTCTTTAGTTTCAACATCTGGATGATGGGTTCAACAAAGGTTTGTGCGCAGCGTTCATTAGTGGTCACTTGTGCTGCAAAAGGAGGGATAAATTCAGGTGAGCAATTTCTCTTATGCAATGTAATTCTTAGGTATTTGGATGTTCAATCTGAAAATTTTGACATGTATTGGGATAGATAAGCTTTTACTTATTGTTTGTTTTACAACGTTTTACAACTGGATTGCATAATTCTAGGAACGGTGATACTTGTGACACCAACAAGAGAAACTAAATAAGAAGCTTAAGATTCTTGGAATACCTGATCGTATTGAAATGAAATAAACTTGAGAGCTGTTTACCTTGAAATTGGAAGCTAGTGGAGCAGATTGTGGTGTAATTGAAACTAGTTACAGCAAAAAGCTCAAGGAATTCTTATGTGCAAAAAGTTAATTGTTCTGCAGAATTGCACATCATATTCACTTTTAAAGAGAGTGGTTCACACAACATGCCAAAAGTTGTAGCTTCCATAGATAGCATTTTCTGAACTAAACTTTAAAGGGCTTGGTGTTGAAGGGACTACATAATAGTGAACTAGTGAAGCTGGACTGTGCATCCTATGATGAGAAGTTAGGCTGGACTTGGTGTTGAAGGCATGTAGTAATTTGTTCTTTTCTTGCTTTATGCAATTACATAAAGGACCAGAAAATTTTGCTGTATATTTATTGCATTGCGTGTTTGAACTTTGATGCGTGTTTGAACTTTGATGCTGAAGGGATTCTGTGGTTTAACATCAGCTGTGAAAAATTGTGGCAATTGTTTAGGATTTTTTATTACTTCTAGTGATGATGGTTTTCCTTTCTCAAGTATATCTGGTTGAAAGTTGTTGTAAACAAGTGGAAATTTTGACATAAGGGAGAAACAAATATTGTAAATATTGGTACCATACTTTAAGTAGGTTATGATGTTGCTCGTATTCCCGGTCATGATCAAGTTATTGTTGATTAGTTGTATGATTTGAAGAGGGGGCAATAGGCATTTCTTTGAGTTTGGAGTCAGATAATGTTGGTTTTTTGTTAAGTTGTCGTGCTAAAGACCAAAATCTAGGTTTTGTGGACATCAAGTTTAATTCAGCTCAATTGTGATGTGAAACATTTTACCTTATCAAACACTGCTTATATTATCGTTATCACTGGATATAACAGAATGCCCCCCTTCTTTTTAATAGAAAGCGGCCGTGGCATGGTGTTTTTTATGTGAGATTGATGGAGATATGTTCACTGAATATTTTGGAAGCGTGTCGAACTTCGCGAATGTTGCAGTTTTAATCATTCTTGAACTGTAATTTGATTTATATCTTAGTATTGCATGTAATATGCTGCAAATCCTGCAATCAGTGTAATTCACTTAGCTTAATTGTTCCATGGTAGAGGAGAATGTGACAGTGTTGGTCATCGGGGGAGGTGGAAGGGAGCACGCACTTTGCTATGGCTTGCAACGGTCACCATCCTGTGACGCTGTCTTTTGTGCACCTGGCAATGTTGGGATTTCTAGTTCACGGGATGCAATTTGTCTACCAGACCTTGACCTTGACATCTCTGACAGTTCAGCCGTCATTTCTTTCTGCCAAAAGCGAGCAATCGGATTAGTTGTGGTGGGACCAGAGGCTCCACTGGTTGCTGGTCTTGCAAATGATCTTGTAAAGGCTGGTATTCCAACTTTTGGTCCATCTGAGGCTGCGGCTCTGGAGGGCTCAAAAGATTTCATGAAGAGTTTGTGCTATAAGTATGGCATTCCCACAGCTAAGGTTGGACTTTGATTTTCTTTCAAATTCATTGTGTTATTTAACTTATTATTATCCTCTGTATGTTTGCAAAAATTACCAAATCTCTTTACAAGTCATGAATTTTAAGAAGCGGCTAAAGTAGAAAACGAATAATAAAAGTGTCCAAGATGGATACCATAAGGGGACAACCAAACAAGTGTATAATTGTTCTACAACATTGTAACATTGCAAGTTAGACAGTGGTTTTGGGGGCAAAGGGGGTATGCCGTAAGCTTGTGAAATTTCCAAATGTTTTTGTATGCTCAGCAATGCATAACCTATTTTCGCTCATGGGTCGTTATAAGCAATGGCCAAATTGAATCAGTGGGTCCTTTTTGACTTGTTTTCTTTAGCGATAAATTCTGATAGAATTGTTAATTTGCTGATTGTCAAATTTCTGTTCCATAGATTGCCGTAATAACTTTTATTTCAGGTGTATTTCTTTGATTGAAACACATCTACAATAGCGGAAAGCTATGTCTGACAATATAAAAGGATAATTTGTTGTCAGAAAAAGTGATTGAATCTTTGGGACTGAGGGAGTACAATATTATGGCTTTAGGCCCTCTGTCGGTTACACTAGGGCTCTTTTGATTATATATTTGATGGATAACTATAATGTGTAACCTATAAAACATTTTGTCTCATTAAGGAGTCTTGTGACTTGTTTTCTGTATATATAGGCTATAGCACATTTGCATGAGAAGTTCAACTGACCATATTATGGATTATGGCTGAAAGTTTGTTGTATATCTATCCCATTGTGTGTTTGAACTTTGATGGTGAAGGGATTCTTTGGTTTGAATCTGAAAAATCATCAGCTGTGAAAAATGGTGGCAATCAGCTGTTTAGGATTTTCTGTTACTTCTAATGATCCTGGTATTCCTTTCCCAAGTTGATAGGCCGAAAGTTGTTGTAAACAAGTGGAATTCTTGACATAATGGAGAAACAAATTTTTTAAATATTGCTACCATATGATGTTGCTCGTATTTATGGTCTTAATCAAGTTATTGTAGGTGAGTTGTATGATTTGAAGAGGGGGCAATAGGCATTTCTTTGTGTTTGGAGTCAGATAATGTTGGTTTTGTGTTAAGTGATCGTCTTAAAGACCAAAATCTAGGTTTTGTTGACATCGAATTCAACTCAGTTGTGATTTGAAACATTTTACCTTATCAAACACATCTACAATAGCGGAAAACCATATCTGACAATATAAGAAGATACTTTGTTGTCAGAAAAAAGTGATAGAATATTTGGGATTGAGGGAGTACAATATTCTCTTTTTATTATATTTTTGATGGATAACTATAATGTGTAACCTGTAAGACATTTTGTCTCATTAATTAGTCTTGTGATTTGTTTTCTGCTATATATAGGCTATAGCACATTTGCATGAGTAGTTCAACTGACCATATTATGGATTAGGTGCCAGATATATATTACTTTGGGACTTAACTAGAGCAGCATTGGAGCAATGTTCTGTCATGTATTTGTTGCCATGCCTGACATTTATTTTCAGCTTAATTTGTCTTTCAATGACTGTTGTGTTTTTGCATAGTAACCAATGTTTATGATGACTTGCTGCAGTATCAAACATTTACCAATGCAGTTGCTGCCAAACAGTATATCAAAGAGCAGGGGGCACCTATTGTCATCAAGGCTGATGGATTAGCCGCTGGAAAAGGAGTTGTAGTAGCCATGTCCCTAGATGAGGCTTACGGAGCTGTGGATTCAATGCTTGTACAGGGTGATTTTGGTTCCGCAGGTAGCCGTGTCATTGTTGAGGAATTTTTGGAAGGTGAGGAAGCATCCTTCTTTGCGCTGGTGGATGGTGAGAACGCAATACCTCTAGAATCTGCTCAAGACCATAAACGTGTTGGGGATGGCGACACAGGACCTAACACAGGGGGGATGGGTGCATACTCTCCAGCACCTGTATTAACAAAAGAACTTCAATCTCTGGTCATGCAATCTATAATTTATCCCACCGTGAAAGGAATGGCCGCAGAAGGTTGCAAGTTTGTTGGGGTATTGTATGCGGGGCTTATGATTGAGAAGAAATCTGGGCTGCCTAAGCTAATCGAGTACAATGTGCGGTTTGGAGACCCTGAATGCCAGGTGGGTAGATTTGAAAGCTCTACTTTAGGTTATAGTTTCCATGACAACTTTTATACAGCTTTGTTTTCTTGTAACATGACAATTTACTCATGTTTCCCTGCTATGATGACAATTTTCAAGCCTGAAATTAAGCAATGTCCTAAATTAAAATCTCAATCTTTGAATATGGGCTGTTCATTCTTAAGCTAGCTACTTCCTGAAGCTCTAAATCCTAGATGCCAAAATGTAATCATATGCCTGCTAAAATTCATCTTCTGTGGTTTTACATCATACTAATGATTATGTTTTTTGTTATTTGTGGCCATGTGTACAGGTCTTGATGATGCGTTTGGAGTCTGATTTGGCACAAGTTCTTCTTGCTGCTTGTAGAGGCAAACTAGCCGGAGTATCATTGGATTGGTCTCCTGGATCTGCAATGGTGGTGGTGATGGCAAGTAACGGATATCCTGGAAGCTACAAGAAAGGAACCGTCATATCCAATCTAGAAGAAGCAGAGAAGGTTTCTCCCTCCGTCAAGGTATTTCATGCAGGAACTGCTCTGGACTCTGACATTAATTTAGTAGCAGTTGGGGGTAGGGTTCTTGGAGTGACAGCCAAGGGGAATGATCTTCAAGAAGCAAGGGATAGAGCTTATCAAGCTATTGCGAAAATTAACTGGTCGGAAGGGTTTTATAGGCGAGACATTGGTTGGAGAGCCCTACCTCAAAGCCAACATTCATGAAGAGGGTGTGTATTACCCCGCTAATTATTTATTTTTAAATAATTATTTATGATTAATTATTTTGGTGAAATATTTATTGGTTTTGGATTTAGCATTTAAAAGGAAAAAAAAGGGTAATTGAGTTCAGTAGAAAGTCTTCCCCGTTATTGACCTCTTTTAAGTCAGTTTCCTACACTTTTATGGGTGCAAAACCTTCCTCATGAATTATAATCAGCATCTTCTCCACCTCTTTTCCTTTCCTCTGCCTCACACCACGATCCACCATCACTGTCGCCATCATCATCTTTTCTTTCCTTCTCCCTCTAAAACTTTACTGCATCTCTTTAAACTGTTCTGCTGTCTCGGGTTTTTCGGTTGAAGGATTGAATTTCTATCTCTCTTCTCCGTTTTGCGTGAACCTGTATCTTCTCCCCTGTTTTGTGGCGTGGCTATTGGTCGGCTATGGGAGATTTTCGAGCACGATTGTGGTCTGGCGGTGACCATAAGTTCTGGGCAGCGCATCTTTCTCTCTCCTTTGATGGTTTGTGCCCATGAACCTTAAACCCTAAATTAGTTTGGGTATTTAGTGATTTGATTTCTGAATTAGGTTTTGATTATATAAATTCTGTTGTTATGCTTATGTGTTGGACGCCTGATGATTGAATTGGAGAGTTTTGGATGCCTAATTGCTTTGGATCATTGATTAGAGGTAACCTTCATTCTGTTGTGATTTCGTTAAGTTTGTATGTCGTATTCATACTTGTCTCTCGCTGAATTTTGGAGCGTTCTTATTGTTATACCTATCCTTCTCTCCCCCTCTAAGTGATCTGCATATTATGTGCTGTCCGGTGACTATTGAAACTGGAGAATTGTGTTAGTGACGTTCTTGGGTGTAGATTATTCTGTTTGAACTAGCCTAGTTTATGTGGGTATTTATCTCAAGTCTGGTTATAGGTTGATTATTTTTGGAACTGAATGTTGCTGGTTGAATGGGTCAATATTGGCTCTGTTATTGCTAAATTTGTGAACTGTGAGTTTTATAAGATTAGAATGAATTATATTCAGGTAGGTGCACTAATAAGGATAATTGCTCAGCCTTGTGAATTTGTGATTATTGCTCGTGCCTCTGGCATTTAGTGTTACTTTGTACAATTTCAATTACATTGATATGTGCTGGAATTCTTTGGCTGGAATGCTGTGATGGCATGAATATATTGAATTGAATGTGACTGCATGAATTAGTCCTCTGTTATGATGAATAGAGGTATTACCTTGAGATGTGTACTGTGACTTGGAAGGGATTGATAGTACTTGGATAATGGTTTGACTATGAACTTATAAAAGAAGGGTTTGAACCCATTTGTGAGAATTGATACTTGATTGAACTGAAAAGGGCAAGATAGCTTTGAATATACGCAGCCTTTTAGTTGTAGAATACACTGGTTATGTCACCGTGGAGGCAACTACTAGGTGTCTAGGTTTTTTTTAGACTCCTCCCTAGTTGAAGAGCACACGCTGCGGTTACTGTGGAGGCATCTAGGGTAGGTTTTATTGAGACTCTCCTTCCTACTTGAAGAACACACAGGGTTGCGGTTACTGTGGAGGCATTTAGGGTAGGTTCTCTCTCTAGCTGAAGAGCACACATGTTATTGTGGAGGCAACTAGGGTAGAGTATCTTAGCTGAAGAGCACACCTGCTATGGTGGAGGCAGCTAGGGTAGAGTAGCTCTAGCTGAAGAGCACACATGTTATTGTGGAGGCAGCTAGGGAAGAGTATATTGGACATTAGTTTCCCTTCTAACTGAAGAGCACATGGTTGAGACCATGGAGGCAGTTAGGAGGAGTGTGCACACTAAGGACTTGACCATTTGAATTGAATTGATTTTAGATAAGGACTAGTTGTCCTGATTGTCGACATTGTGATCTCTAGAGCCGTTATCTTCCCTTTAATAAGTAAAATAGTGGACTGAAACTATTAAAGCTATGAAATTGGCGAATTGTTATGTTTATGTGATGTATGTATGCTTCTGCATAAAAGTGAGCCTTGAATGGAGTGTTGCTTGTGTAAGAAAGTGAACTTGTATCTTTTGCGTGCTTGGAAGTTGGAATGACAAACTTGTTGGGATTTATGTGGTTTAAGATTGTAAGACCTATGTCTTATTTGTATTTGACTGGTTGATATACTTTCATATTATAAATTATTATAAAAATATTATGTTTTATTATCTCGATAAAATGCTTGGTTACTCAGCTTTGCTGATTGGATGTTTTTCTTTTTATGTCTATGTGTTGTCCATTTACTTATGGTGGACCTATGATAAACCTTTTGCGGCTTAACTGCAACTGTAGGAGTAGAGTTGGACTATGTTTACAGGTTGAGGTGAGGATTACGAACGATTCTGCATTAGACAACTGGACGGAGTTGCCAAGTAGAGAACTCCATTGATTACAAGCTATATTTATATTTCTTATTTTTGGTTAAAGTGTAATAAAGAGATAGTATTGTTTGGGATTACTGTTGGGAGTTTTAATCGTCCGCCTTGCACTCATTCGATGAGTGAGTGTGACAGTGGTGCCTCGGATTTAGTTAGAAGTCTTCCGCTGTAAAATTTGGTTTGTTTTATTTTCCAGTTTAAGCAGGTTTGAGAAAGTTCGATAACTTGGGATGTTTGTTTACAAAGGAAATTTTGCTCGATTTTCGGCGTGATTCATTTATATTTATTTACGATTTTGTAACACCCCAGATTTTTTAAATAATAAATAATTAAAAAAAAAATTCGGGGTGTTACAGGGTGACTTATTAACTTCAACAATTTTGGATCGTTTAAAGAGAGGAGGATGGTTGATAGATTGACAAAAAACATTTTAGGTGGAATGACAGTGTTTGACATTCCCTTTACCCTTGCCCTGCCCTAAGGGGAGCCTCAAAGGAGGTGCTGGGTTGATGTTTATGGTAGCGCTCAGCATGATCGTGTTCTCGTTGTAGCTTACCTTGTTTCCATGTACTCCCTGTGTTTCATAATATAAGGCATATTTTGACTTCACTTTTGTTTCACAATAATAAGGCATATTTTGACTTTTATCATTTCCCAATGAGTATTTATTGCCAGTTTTCCCACTATATCCTGCCATTTTCTTGTCATCTACTTTTTTTCTCTCTCCAATGTTGTATTAAATGCTTAAGGATAATTTAGTCTTTTTACCATCTCTTTCTCTTGAATTCACAATTTCTTAATTTATGTGCAAAGTCAAAAAATGACTTATATTATGAAACGGAGGGAGTACCATTTAACCACCTTGAACAGGTACATGAATTAACCATTGTATACCCCATGACCTCAAGCTCTAATAATTTTCAGCTCATTAGTTCGTCTTTTTCTCTCTCTCCTTTTTATTTTATATTTATTACTCAAGAATATTTGTATCCATTATTCCAGGAGAAAAAAAAAGTTCAAAATCAAACAACTAATAGCTCGAGTGGTATTCATTTTCATATTCCAATCTTCCCAAACCACATTGTTATTTGGGATGATAGGCATATTGGTCGAAAATTTGACACAGTCATTTCTTTGCATACAAGAACTACAAGAAATATAAGTCGAAGTTAAACCACAATACAAGAAGACAGCAATATACATGAACATGGAGTCCAAAAGATAAGTTTAGGAGTAAATCACAGTTATGAAGATGGTAAAGATGAAACACATTTGATAGGAAAATAAGCCATTCCAAACAGGATAACAAGTTATTCATCTAAAAGTCAAAAACAGATTTCTGGAGTTATACACTTATCCCACTACATAGCAAAAACTTCTATTGATGCTACAACATGAATCAATCTAGGAAATTAGACCAGCAAATACACTATGGCAAGAAACTACTGATCGAACACGATACGAATACCAGCAACAGAGATTTTAGAGTAGAGGTGTTGAAGCTCAAACCCAATCCTTGTTGCCCATTTTGTCAGGAAGGTAATTTTCAGCGAGAAATTTAATTGATGGCCAACTGCTCTCCTTTGGCCCAAAAAAGGTAAAAGGTAGATACTCAGGGTTATTCATGAGATGTTTCAGTTCTTCGACCCACTCTTTCTTCTTCAAAAAATGTGTATTCTTCAAAAGTTTATCGCAAACCATGTCAAAGTCTTTTGGAAGCCGTTTAGTTGTCATACTATCATTGTTATTGAAATATATACGCTCCCATAAATGCTTATCGAATATGTTTTTTTCATTACCAACTTAGTCATGTCGAAGATATGGATTCTATCATTTCAGACTCAACTATTGATATGGAGGAATCCATTGAGGAACCTCGTGCAGGTTGTCGTGCAGATGCTTTAACACCTTAAAAGGGGTGTTGGTGGTCACTACATAGATTGAAGGAATGTAATGTAATGAACAAATTGATTTGACATCCAGCACCAACTCCTCCACAAAATAAGCCGGCACCCACCAAAACTGAACTCTTCAATTTCTTACATTTGCTTGTTGTCAGCTTCAGCAGTCTTCAGCGCCTTCAAGTTTTTGTAACCGATGTCAGTGCCAAACATCCTGCAAGTTCCAGCACTTCCGTATCAGTGACAAGCTTCTATCAGTACTCAATTGATATAGCTATAGAACATAGCTGAACTTAAATTATTAGGGCGTGTCCATCAAAACATCAACCAAAATACTGATGTTGATCACCAAACACTGGAATTTAGATAGGTCTACCAGATGAAAATGCCCCCACGTTACATGATGCGAATTGGCCCCATTTGACCAGCTTGGTCAGACATTGATAGCTGTTCTATGTATACCCCTAAGATATAGCCCTGAATGTCTGCTATCTATACTAAAGCATAAGTCAAAGTCCAGGCAAGCTACCAGAAACAACCGGGCCACCAAAGCCACTTTATGCAGCAGGTTGAAAGAGACTAATAAGTGGTAGAAAATGGATAAAAGTTCCTACAATCTCTTTGAGATTGTTATCAACCTGTACTGAGTGATGCAATATAGGTTTCCACAGAAGCAATCACCTATGGTGTTACTGATGCTTTATTCAATTGAGGAGGTCTACTTTCCTCTCATTTCAACTCCCATTAACTTATTTCATACTCCCTATTTATTTTTAGTTTTGACTTTTTACAAGCTTTTAGTGCCATTCTATTCCAAAGTTGGCGTTAATACCAGCCTTATGTCTGGATTGAGTTCACAGAAATTTGTAGTTAGCTTAGTTCCACAGAAAAGTATTTGCTGGCATTATGTGCAACTTCTTCATTGATTTCTCTGTATATGCAGCTTGCTTCCTTAGGAGATGAACGTGTACGTGAAGAATGCCCTCGCATATAACATTTGGATGTGGCTGCTATGTATCCAAATATTATCCTGGCAAACAGGCTTCAGGTGTGTTGTTCACTGGTCCTTCTTCACTAAGAGTACATTTCTGAAATTGGCTTAAGAAAACCTGTACAGATCTAAGATATGAACACTAATTATTCTACAAAGTATAAGGGTGAATTGGAATTCATTGAATAGTCTCATTACTTTTCCAGAATCGGTGCTTGTCACAGGAAGTAAGCATATCATATCATGCCCCTCCTTGTGTTATACGAGTAGGTTTTTTGCAATTAGTTGTTTTCTAGTGCATTTTCTGTCAGTGTCAGTGGGAAGATTTCTGTTATGTCCATGTTAAATATTGTTTGAGATGGTTTATTGAAGAAGCATGGATTTTTTTATTACCACAGAAAGGGCTGTCTGAGCTCTGTAAATTTTAAGTTGGTGCTTGGAGATGATAATGAGTTCTAGAGATATAGTTTTAGACTATCGGCTTCACTTTAGTTGTGATTACATTTGAGTAAGGCTGTGTGAGCTTAGTTCCTTAAAACAGTTTTGTAATGAGCACAATTTCTAGTAAGTGGTCTCATATACTGTCTGTGAATGCTAATTAATCAGCTCTGTGTGCATAACTGCATATATTTTGTCTAAGGCAAATAACCTCCACATGGTAATGTGTTCATATATTTGCTTTCACAGTTCATGTCCTTTTTGTTGATCTTCTTTTAATTATCCTTTCTACATTATGCCAATCTTGTATTCCTTGTTGTCTATATAAAGCAAATGATGCCTACAGTAATTTCTTCCTTCTTTTCTCCATTTTTTTCTCCATCTGTTAAATGTTTCGCTGCTTTGAGTAAAAAAGGAGTCTGGAGCAAGAAATCTGTGGCAACCAAATGATGTAGTATAAAGCATAACACACAACCAGCACATAAGGGAGGAAATAAAAATTGCCTCAAAGGATAGGCTGGTGTGACACTTCACCAAGGACGGGGTATACTCGGTGAGATCGGGTATCATGTAGCGCGGTGGGCGACAGGGGGCACGGTTGAGGGGTTGATGTCGAAGGAAGTAGGGAGACTATGGAGGCGAATTTGGAGTCTTGATGTCCCACCTAAGGTCCGCCAATTTGATCCAGGGTGCCCGAGGTGTCCTGCCCTGTGGGAATCAGATTTGCATGCGGTTGTTGATTGCCCTTTTGCTGTAGAATTGTGGGAGGAGGCAGAGATGAGTAGGGTGGTGGAGACGGAGAGGCTGACGACTCCGTCGGACTGGTTTGGGGGGGGGGGGTGAGGAGCTTGAGAAGCTTGCAATGATGTCATGGGCTTCTTTGGGGTACTCGCAATCAACATGTTCATGGGGGTGCAAAGCAAATGGGTGGCTGTGGTGGTGAACTTTGTTTGGGACTATTTGACAGCTTTTAGGAAGGCGAGAGGAGATGTTAAAGCTGAGGGGGTGGTTCTTTCGGCTAGCTGGGTGGCACCACCAGAAGGCTGGCTCAAGACTAATATAGATGCAGGGGAGTTAGGAGGAGAGGGTATGGGTCTTGGTGTCGTGATTAGGAACCATTTGGGTGAACTAGTTTGAGCGGCGTGTAAACAAACCCTTGAGCTGCGGGATACCGTGATAGCTGAAGCAAAGGCAACGGTGTTTGGCTTACAGATGGAGATTCAATGCCAGGCTCGTGATGTTGTCTTGAAGAGTGATTGCCTTGCAGCTAATTACCATGATGCAGAAGCAAGAGTTTCCTGATTCTTATCTTGGGAGCTGTTGGCTTTGATTTAATTGCTTTGTCTAGTGAATTTCAATCTTGTCATGTTAAGAGGGATGGGAACAAAGTGTGATCTACTATAGGAGTAA
Organism: Tetragonia tetragonoides; assembly: GCA_038025085.1. NCBI lineage: Eukaryota > Viridiplantae > Streptophyta > Magnoliopsida > Caryophyllales > Aizoaceae > Tetragonia > Tetragonia tetragonoides. Next base: position 12,057,696 of record CM076139.1, read on the forward strand.
AGCAAACAAAGTGTGATCTACTATAGTACTTACAATGGCCCCAACAATGGGAAATTTGATTCCAAGAATGTTTTCACTAAACAGGTGGTCGACATTTTACCAAGGAAGCTGACAAGCCAATTGGTTTCAAGTCCACTATGTTTTGTAACAGCCGTAAGTCACATTGTCTCAACAAAAAGATTGAGGCTTCCCTTATTCTTGATGGAATCCCTTCCCTAAGATTTCTTTTTGAATTGAACAGCACAAGGGGCCCATCCACCCATGCATTATTTCGTGCTAACCTTGATATTTTGGTTATGTATTAATTTTTCTGTAAACTCTGAATTAAAATGTTTCTTAATCTGCCACATACAGTACCATCGTTTTCTACGAACTCGAGTGGGGCGTTGGTAATCTTTGTCATAGTCAGCTGAGGGAGTTGATGAAATGGCCTCATCAGTAGCTCAGATTTATGTGCCTACAACCTCTAGTGGGGGTTTGTATGCATGTAAGCAAGTTCCAAGGGCAAAGCTAATGTTTTCAGGGCAAAGGATGAACCCTAGCCCGTTTAAGATATCATTTGGCGTGGTAAAGTCACCCGCTTTTTCATTGAAGAAGTTCAGTAGGAATTTCATGAGATCTGATAGTACTTATTCCTTTGGCATGACAAGCAAGAAGGTCTTTAGTTTCAACATCTGGATGATGGGTTCAACAAAGGTTGGTGCGCAACGCTCATTAGTGGTCACTTGTGCTGCAAAAGGAGGGATAAATTCAGGTGAGCAAGGTTTCTTATGCAATGTAATTCTTAGGTATTTGGATGTTCAATCTGAAAATTTTGACTTGTATTGGGATATATAAGCTTTTACTTATTGTTTGTTTTACAACTGGATTGCATAATTCTAGGAATGGTGATACTTTGTGAAACCGACAAGAGAAACTAAATAGGAAGCTTAAAATTCTTGGAATACCTTTGTGAAATGTAAGAGAACTGTAACTCTCTTGGTTCGTCGTATTGAAATGAAATAAACTTGAGACCTGTTTACCTTGAAATTGGAAGCTAGTGGAGGAGATTGTGGTGTAATTGAAACTAGTTACAGAAAATAGCTCAAGGAATTCTTATGGTTCTCACAACATGCCAAAGTTTGTAGCTTCCATAGATAGCATTTTCTGAACTGAACTTTAAAGGGTGAAGGGACTACGTAGTAGTGAAGGGGATGGTGCATACTCTCCAGCACCTGTATTAACAAAAGAACTTCAATCTCTGGTCATGCAATCTATAAATTATCCCACTGTAAAAGGTATGGCCGCAGAAGGTTGCAAGTTTGTAGGGGTATTGTATGCGGGGCTTATGATTGAGAAGAAGTCTGGGCTGCCTAAGCTAATTGAGTACAATGTGCGGTTTGGAGACCCTGAATGCCAGGTGGGTAGATTTAAAAGCTCTACTTTAGGTTATAGTTTCCATGACAACTTTTATACAGCTGTGTTTTCTTGTAACATGAAAACTTACTCATGTTTCTCTGCTAAGATGACAATTTTCAAGCCTGAAATTAAGCAATGTCCTAAATTAAAATCTGAATCTTTGAATATGGGCTGTTCATTCTTAAGCTAGCTACTTCCTGAAGCTCTAAATCCTAGATGGCAAAATGTAATGATATGCCTGCTAAAATTCATCTTTGTGGTTTTATCAGACTAATGATTATGTTTTTTGTTATTTGTGGCCACGTGTACAGGTCTTGATGATGCGTTTGGAGTCTTGGTACAAGTTCTTCTTGCTGCTTGTAGAGGCAAACTAGCCGGAGTATCATTGGATTGGTCTCCTGGATCTGCAATGGTGGTGGTGATGGCAAGTAATGGATATCCTGGAAGCTACAAGAAAGGAACCGTCATATCCAATCTAGAAGAAGCAGAGAAGGTTTCTCCCTCCGTCAAGGTATTTCATGCAGGAACTGATCGGGATTCTGACATTAATTTAGTAGCAGTTGGAGGTAGGGTTCTTGGAGTGACAGCCAAGGGGAATGATCTTCAAGAAGCAAGGGATAGAGCTTATCAAGCTATTGTGAAAATTAACTGGTCGGAAGGGTTTTATAGGCGAGACATTGGTTGGAGAGCTCTACCTAAATAGCAACATTCATGAAGAAGGTGACTAATTAACTTCAACAATTTTGGATCGTTCAAAGAGAGGAGGATGGTTGATAGATTGACAAAAACCATTTTAGGTGGAATGACAGTGATTGACATTCCCTTTACCCTGCCCTGCCCTAAAGTGGAGCCTCAAAGGAGGTGCTGGGTTGATGTTTATGGACTATGGTAGCGCTCAGCATGATCGTGTTCTCGTTGTAGCTCACCTTGTTTCCATGTACCATTTAACCACATTGGACAGGTACATGAATTAGCCATTGTATACCCCCATGACCTCAAGCTCTAATAATTTGCAGCTTATTAGTTCATGTCGTTTTCTCTCTCTCCTTTTTATTTTTTTATTTAGGAAAATTTGACAAATTAATCCCAAGTTTAATAAGCTATCAGACAATAATAATTAACAGAATATATATCTCTCTCTCTCCCCCCTTCCTTTCGCCATAATTTTGTTACCAAAGTCTTCACTAATGTAAAATTCAAATACTTACAAATTTTACTATGAGGGATGCATTTTGCTACCAATGACTTCACTGATGTAAATACACATCATCAATCATAACAATTTTGCTACTAACTACGACATTTAAAGGTTACTAATGAAAATTGTTTTGCTACCAATATATACATTAATCACCTACTTAATTGTCATACGGAAAGTATTTTTTTCGATAAACACGAAGATTTCTCATACTTACCAGGAACACGAACGGACTTCGCTCTTTGTCGAAATTAATTCAATCTTTAAATTATCTCACTAATTTTCCCAATTTTAACCAATTGTAATTTTTCCCAATTTTAACCAATTGTAGTCGACAATAATTTGCCGCTAATGAATTCGGGTTATTATTTTTTGATGAATACAAAAATAAAGTAATTGATTTTCCCTTTGTCGAATATAAAGTATTCTTATTGAAATATATGCGCTCCCATAAATGCTTATCGAACATGTTTTTTTCATTAGCAAACTTAGTCATATCGAAGATATGGATTCTATCATTTCAGACTCAACTATTGATATGGAGGAATCCATTGAGGAACTTCGTGCAGGTTGCCGTGCAGATGCTTTAACACCTTAAAAGGGGTGTTGGTGGTCACTACATAGATTGAAGGAATGTAATGTAATGAACAAATTGATTTGACATCCAGCACCAACTCCTCCACAAAATAAGCCGGCACCCACCAAAACTGAACTCTTCAATTTCTTACATTTGCTTGTTGTCAGCTTCAGCAGTCTTCAGCGCCTTCAACTTTTTGTAACCGATGTCAGTGCCAAAAATCCTGCAAGTTCCAGCACTTCCGTTTCAGTGACAGTAACGAGCTTTTATCAGCACTCGATGGAAATAGTTATAGAACATAGCTGAACTTAAATTATTAGGGTGTGTCCATCAAAACTTCAACCAAAAGACTGCTGAATATCACCAAATTAAACTCTGGAATTTAGATAGGTCTACCAGTTGAAAATGCCCCCACGTTACATGATGCGAATTGGCCCAATTCAACCAGCTTGGAAGATATTGATAGCTGTTCTATGTATACCCTAAGATGTAGCCCTGAATGTCTGCTATATATACTAAAGAATGTGGTAAAACACTAAGGTGGCGTTTACTTGCTAGTAATGCAAAACAATTAAATTATAGAGTAAATGTGAGGTGGAAAGGGAAGGAAAGGGAGGGGAGAGATGGGGAAAATGAGATTGATCATACGATCCAAAGTAATCAATCTATACATACATGGGTTAACGTTGAGCAATTTTTGATTACTTGCAATCAACCTCACTTTTCCCATCTCTCTCCTCCCACTCCTTCACTTTTCACCCCACATCTACTCTATAAAATGATTGCATAAGTCACGAGCCTTAAGCATAAGTCAAAGGCCAGACAAGCTACCAGAAACAACTGAGCCACCAAGCCACTTTATGCAGCAGGTTCAAAGAGACTAATAAGTGGTAGGAAATTGGAAAAAGTTCCTACAATCTCTTTGGAAATTGCTATCAACCTGTACTGAGTGATGCACAGAAGCAATCACCTTAGCCCAAATACCACTCAACAACCAAGTAAAAACCCTTTTTTTGGGCCGACATAGAAAGATGGGGAGCATTGTCAAACATTTAATCCAGAAAATACAACTATTGTGTGCTTCATTTCTGTATCTCTGTATTGTGAAAATATATTTCAGTTGAAATCTCATGTTCTTACAAATATGATGAGAAAATATATCTGCTTATCGGTCCATGTACATAAATGTTGATGAGTAGTTCCCAGACTTTGTATATAGCAACCGATGATGATAGTCGTGAAAATCAGAGCTGTATACAAGTAAATGGATCCACATGAGAAATTACAGACATCAAGAAGTGCTTTCATAAGCTCACCCTCCATATAAAGGTATAAAGTTTTATGGGCTCCAAGGAAAGTGATAACCACAGTGGGCCTCAACAGTCTCAAGCATTCTAACCATCATCCACAACCAGAGAGTGAACAAATGGGGACCTGTGATGGCTGGTCAAGGACACCATTTTTAGCCTGCAAATAACCATATTTTGGAAACATGAGCAACTAAATGAATTGTGTTAATAGGATAGGATGGGAATATGTATATATCACACGAGCAGAATCCAAATGTGTATGGGAATAGCCCACCTAATTTGTTGAAACTAAGAGGCCATATCCCCTATATAAAAGCTAAAGCATTCCACTAAGTTGCTTGTGACTTTGAATTATTTTTTTTCCTCCATTAGACAAACAAGTAAACCACAAAAGTAACACCCTCTGTGAGATAGACACGTGCAGACTGCAGTCATTGCCACTAGTAGATTAGTAATAACCACTCTAGCAACTTGTGGTAATAACACCCCGAATTTCCGTCTAATTTAAAATTATTAAAAATCACGAGTTGTAGCGGAAAAACACTGAAAATTCGAAACGTAACCGCCGTATTTAATGTTCAAATTAAATACAAGGCTAGAAAGAAAACAATGTTATATATCCCAAACATACATACCAGATAATTAAAAAATAACTATCTTCTTCAATTAACTTAAAACAATTAAACCAAATAAAATAAAAATAATAAATTATTAATTCTCATGCAAGAGAATTAATCTCGTTACAATATATAATCCCAATAATAACGGAGTTCCAATCTAAACAATAAAGTAAATGTTTTTAGAAGATATACTATCTTCTTGGTACGCTTTCTCTCAAGCTCTACTCCTCGAGCTACAATCCTGTTAATCTACTCCCCCATATAGACAAATTCCATATAGGTTCATCATAGGCCCACCATTGAAGAGAAATGGACAACAAACACAAGTAAAAAGAAAAACAACCAATCAGTTACGCTGAGTAATTCATAACCACATAGTCCATTTAAATCTCCAAATTAAGTCCACATGCTTAATCCAATAAAAATCATAATCAATAATCATGCTTTAAGAAAATAAAGACAACATCATTTAGACTCAAAGACATAATAATCATCAAATAATAAACCTCATTATTTATTATCAATCATTAGCCAAGTTTATTAGAGAGAAGAGAATCATAAGAATGTCAAACCAACCGCAGTCATTTCAACAGGATCTTAGTCCCGTGCACAGTGGCAAAAGAGGGATCAACCGTCCCGGACTATCGATGACTCCCGAAGTACTTCTAGATGTTCCTAAGTATGCATACCCTCTCTCAACCCTTAGGTTTACAAAAAGAACAGTTTCACAATAAAACTACACTTGCCCAATTGCTTACAGTATGGATACAAGCTTTAACCAAATACGTTGGAGCCATACCCCGCAGAATATGAACCCACTCAACGCATAACTGACAATTCTCATTCGCTCCCTTTGGTGGATCCATTACCAAAGAAATCTTAACTCCCAATTAATTTATTCAAAGGTGATCACATAGTCAAGTAAATCACATAATCTTGGCATTCTCAAGTAACACAATATGGTTACAATTTCCGATGGCATTTTACATGAAGGGCATCTAGGCCTTAATTCAAAACCACCTAGCTCAATAGTCAAAGTTCATTTCAACTTATTGAAGTAACATGCTTCTAACATGATTCACATGCTTACTAACATGATACAAAAATAGCAATTTCAAGCTATATTCCAATTGAACAATTATTAACATAATTTTTGTTCAATAACCAATAATAAAACATGCATCTCCTCACATGAATATTAACCAGTAGACATTGCTACACAAAGTGAATTTCCAACATTATACATGCATTCACTAACATATAATTCTATACGAATTATCACAAGGAAATAAACATTAATTATCCCTTCTCAAAATACTCACAAGTCCAAATATGAATTCACATCCTCAATCCAATACCAGACAAATGAATACAATCCCAATAGATATGAATTACGACAGCAAAGAGATTACATAATTCATCTAAACATGAATTACCTTTAGCAATAGGCAATCACGACAATCAATAACGTTAGCTCCTTACGTTTAAGCGCGGTCAACGGGTCCTAACAAATCCACAATATAACAATAATCAATACCTTGACTTCTAAATCACTTTATCAAACTTTAAAGATGATTTAGTACCCTTAATTTAATTAATTAAGTTGCTGGAATTTTAGTTACTCATGCATGCTCAAAGTTTCCAAAAATACAATTTACATAAACCAATTTAGAAAACTTTCCAAAACCCGAAAACAAGTCAACAAGTCAACACCCAAACAACATCACCATCACCACCACCAGCGGGCCCCACCACCAGCAGACCCACTGGTGGCTGGCCGCAGGCGGCTGCGCACGGCTAAGCCGTGCACCACACGGTTTCACTTTTTTTTTTTTGTTAATCAAATTTAACAAACTCTAATCTAATTAAATCCACAATTAATAAATTTTCAGATTTTATTAAATTACAAAGATCTAACCTTTTGAACTCAAATAACTTGATTCAAATTCAATAAAACCACAAACCAAACCCTAATCATGATCCTATCGGGCAAAATTAATAGAATCTAACAAACCCTAGTATCTTTCTTTAACTCTGATATCGGGCAACATTATACATGCATTCACTAACATATAATTCTATAGAATCTAGCGTATTTTTTTGTTTTGATTTGGTAAGAGTCAGTTAAGTTTGGAAGCTGAGTGTATTTAGGAGGCCAAATACACTCCTTCTTTAACTCAACTTATTCTTTCCTAAAAACTCTCCTAATATCACTCCACTAACCAAAATTTTAGGAAATAAAATGTTTTAAAATAAAGACTGATTTTTGCTCCATATTTTCGGCTCTTGGCCGAAAATAATGGCCCTAATTAGGCCTTAATTATTTTCGGCCAATCCGAAAATAATCAAGCCCAATTTCTTTCTTTTATTTTGGCCCAATTAATTTAATTGGATCCAAAACAACCCATACATTAATTAGGCATTTTAAATCATGAGCCCAATTAATATTTTAGATCCAAAATTACATTTTTCTTTTTAAGTAATTATTATTCTAAAATGAATAATAATACGGGGTATTACATCCTTACCCCCTTAAAAGAAGTTTCGTCCTCGAAACTTAGGATCACCACCAAAGTGAAGCTAGTTCCAAAAGGAGAAATTTTTCCACCACACTTTCAAAGTTCAATACACAACATGTAACTCGAAAGTTTAAAAGTTTTCACAACTTTTCCAAATAAAGTTTTCATAACTTTTCCAAATAACAAAATGAGCATGATGCAATGCAATGAGTTTTCCACTCTTTGTTTCTTTTCTTTTGTGGATTATCACACCCTTCCCCCCTTAAAAAGGTTTCGACCTCGAAACTAAGGTTAAGTACCTTGTTCGAACAGTTGAGGATAACGCTTGCGCATATCAGCCTCAGTCTCCCAAGTCGCCTCTTCGACTTTGTGGTTAACCCACAACACTTTCACAAGATTGATCGTAGACGCACGAGTTTTCTTCGTTTTCTCGTCTAGGATCCTCACAGGTTTAGTTCGCTCCTTAAGGACTCGAACTGGTTGCTCTTCATAGGTAAGTGTGTCATCTAATACTACCTTTTCAGGGTTCAGCACATGACTCGGATCATGGTGATATCTCTTGAGTTGTGACACGTGCACTTGCTCCAAATCCATAGGCATAGCAAGCTTATAAGCGACCTCTCCAATTCTTTCAAGAATTTCGTATGGTCCAATGTACTTTGGGCTAAGCTTCCCTTTACGCCCAAATCTCATAACTCCACGAGTAGGTGATACTTTGAGAAGTACCTTCTCACCAACATGGAATTCCTCCATTTGTCGATGTTGATCTGCATAGGCTTTCTGCCTATCTTGTGCAGCTTTCATCTTCTCTTGGACAAGTTTCACTTGATCCACAGTCTCTTGGATAAAATCCGGACCCAAAACAAAGGTCTCACTTATGTCGTTCCAATACGTATGAGATCGACACTTTCTCCCATGCAACGCCTCGTAAGGTGCTCTACCAATGCTCGCATGGTAGCTATTATTGTAGGAGAACTCAATCAAAGGTAAACTCTTCTCCCAAGAGTCCTTCATCTCTAGAGCACATGCTCGCAGCATGTCCTCCAATGTCTGAATAGTACGCTCCGTTTGACCATCTGTCGCAGGATGAAATGTTGTACTAAATTTCAACTTTGTACCAAAGGCCTCCTGTAACTTGCCCCAGAAGTTTGATAAGAATCTCGTATCCCTGTCTGACAATGTCTTTGGGTACTCCATGTAAGCTCAAGACTTCTTTCACATAAGCTTCAGCGAGTTGGTCCATCGACCAAGTCTTCTTCATTGCAATGAATCTCGCCGTTTTCGTCAGTCGGTCGACAATAACCCAAATAGTGTCCTAGCCAGACCTCATCTTTGGTAATCTAGTCACGAAATCCATCGAGATTAAATCCCACTTCCATCCAGGAATTTCTAGCGATTGAACTAGACCTCCAGGCCTCCTGTGTTCGATCTTCACCTTTTGACAAGTAAGACATCTTGTCACATACTCAGCACACTCTCGCTTCATATTTGTCCACCAAAACTGAAGTTTCAAGTCTTTGTACAGCTTGTCACCACCTGGGTGAACAGAATACGCAGTTCCATGCGCCTCATCAAGAATGGTTCGTTTCAGCTCGGCGTTGTTTGGTACACACCAACGCCCCTTCATCTTGATCATACCATCGTCAAGGATCTCATACTCAGGATGCTTCCCATACTTTATCTTAACATGTAACTCCTCTAGAAATTGGTTATGAACTTGCAACTGTCGAATCTCATCATAAATCGACGGTCGCACTACGAGTGCATTCAGTAACACTGCAGTCTCACCTTGTTGAACAACTTCTAGGTCCAACTTCCTGAATTCCTCACACAAGTCATACGGTAGCACCATCATGTTGTTCACAGTGTGTGAAGTTTTCCTACTCAACCCATCAGCCACTACATTGGCCTTTCCCTCGTGATACTGAATATTCAGATCGTACTCAGATATCAACTCGAGCCATCTCCGTTGCCTCATATTCAACTCCTTTTGAGTGAAGATATACTTCAAACTCTTATGATTTGTAAAGATCTTGCTACGAACTCCATACAAGTAATGCCTCGAAATTTTCAAGGCAAAAATCACAGCAGTTAGCTCCATGTCATGAGTAGGGTAGTTCTTCTCATGCACCTTCAACTGGCGAGAGGCATAAGCAACCACCTTGCCATTTTGCATAAGCACACACCCCAACCCATTCTTAGATGCATCAGTGTACACCCCAAATCCTTCCGTTCCAGCCGGCAAGGTCAAAACTGGTGCCGTAGTCAATCTCTTCTTAAGCTCTTGGAAGCTTCTTCACATTGTTCAGTCCACTTGTATTTCATCTCCTTTTTCATCAAATTTGTGATAGGTCTAGCTACCTTGGAGAAGTCTTGCACAAATCTCCTATAATAGCCAGCCATACCGAGGAAACTTCGTACCTCAGTCACACTCTTCAGAGCAGGCCAATCCATGACAGCCCGAATCTTAGAAGGATCCACAACGAATCCTTCTTTAGAGATAATGTGCCCAAGAAAAGCAACACTCTCTAGCCAAAACTCACACTTTGAGAGTTTAGCGTACAACTTCTCATTTTGCAACACCTCCAAGACAGTCCTCAAGTGTCTTGCGTGTTCCTCCTTGTCTTTCGAATACACCAAAATATCATCGATAAACACGACCACAAAACTATCCAGATATGGTCTAAAGGTGTTATTCATCATCTCCATAAACTTAGCAGGTGCATTAGTTAACCCAAATGGCATAACAGTAAACTCATAATGCTCATACCTCGTCCTAAAGGCAGTTTTCGCAATGTCGACCTCATCAATTCTCAGCTGATGATAACCAGACCGCAAATCCACCTTCGAAAATACTCCAGCTCCTTGGAGTTGATCGAACAGGTCTTCAATCCTAGGTAGAGGATACCTATTCTTGACAGTGACATTGTTCAACTCACGATAGTCGATGCAGAGACGCAGGCTACCATCCTTCTTACGCACAAATAGAACTGGTGCGCCCTACGGTGACACACTAGGTCTAATGCACCCTTTCTCTAGTAACTCCTCCAATTGCTCCTTTAGTTCTTTCATCTCTAAAGGTGTCATTCTATACGGTGCCCTCGAAATCGGACCTGTTCCAGGATCTAGGTCAATCTGAAACACAGTATCCCTCACTGGTGGCATACCAGGAATCTCCTTTGGAAAGACATCCGGAAACACATTGACCACATCAATCTTTGAGATTTCCTCGTCTACTCCCTCTACATTCTGAATGTGACACAAAAGTCCCTCACATCCTTTCTCTAAGTGCTTTTTTGCCACTAACATCGAAATAATCCCAATTCCTCCCTTAGTGACAATTCCCTTATAAGAGATTCTATTACCTCTTGGCCCTTTCAGCGATATCTTTTGTTCACTACAATCGATTCTCGCTTTATACTTGTTAAGCTAGTTCATACCTAAGATGACGTTAAAATCTCCCAATTGAAACTCAATCAGGTCTGCAAGCAATTCAGACCCTGCAATGTTCACTCGAACATTGGGATGCACTACTTTACACAATACCACCTCTCCAGTAGGAGTGGCAATATTAGTCTCGAAGGACTCCACTATTCCCATCCCATGTTTCTTAACAAAGTTTTCAGATAGGAATGAATGTGATGCTCCACAATTAAATAATATATAGGCAGGCAAAGAATTTACAAGAAACGTACCAGTCACCACATTGTTTGCCGCATCAGCCTGTACTTGATTCATCACAAACAAACGACCTCCATTTCTGTTCTGGTTGCCATTATTGTTCTGAACATTTCTAGCCTGTCCATTCAGCCCATTCTGCCGATTACCACACTGTTTGTTCCCATTTTGACCCTGAGCTGCAGGAGCTTGAACATTGTTGTGGCCCCCACCATTATTCACGGTCTTGCCCTTATGAGGGAAATCAAAAGAACGATGCCCCAACTCTTGACAAGTGTAGCACCTATACTTATTTCCAGCACAATCAACCCCTGGGTGATTATTGTTGCACCTCTTGCAAATGTAGGGTTTGCCCTTCCAACCCCCATTATTCTTATGGCCATTTCCATTGTCATTCTTGCCATTTTCATTCTTGGAATTCCCACCCTCATTATGGTTATTCCCCTTGTTGTTGTTGTTGTTGTTGTTGTTGTTGTTGTTATTGTTGTTGTTGTTGTTGTTGTTGTTGTTGTTGTTGTTGTTGTTGTGGTTCTGATTGTTCCCTCCCCGGAACTTTCCCTTCTTCTCACCACCACTACCCTGATGGTCATCAAGCTTTCTCTTTCTCCCAGTCACCTCCTCTCGTTTCTTATCAATCCCAGCTTGATTCGCAGCACGATTGTAGGCCTCTTGCACAGTTTGACACTTAAAACCCCCAAAAGACTCGCGAATGGTCCAGTACAACCCATTCTGGAATCTACGAGCCTTTTGCTCTTCAATGGAGACTAATTCTCCAGAAAAATGAGCAAGGTCATCAAACTTTTCAGCATATTCCTGAACAGTCATCCTTCCCTGGATAAGGTTCAGGAACTCGTTATACTTTTGGTCCTGGAGATATTCTGGGTAGAGCTCCTCTCGAAGAACCGTTTTGAACATTTCCCAATTAAAACCCGGTCGAGCTCTAATTGAGGTTCCATTGGTTGTCCACCAACGATCTGCCTTCTTCCGGAATAGATAGATAGAACTATCTACCTTAAGTGCCTCCGGACACCCAGTTATCGCGAAGATTTTCTCCAAACCCCGCGTCCAATCGTCGAGAAGTACGGGATCCTCGCGCCCCTCATTCTTGGATACTGCGGCGAAGTCGTCACCCCCAGTAACCCTCGTGTCTTCCTTCTGCATCATCTATGCGATGAATGCATTAGATTGCGCCAAGGCTTGCTGCGACTGAGCAAGTTGCGCTAATAAGGCTTGCGCCATTATTTCCCCGTTCCCGACGTTTTCGTTATCTCTAATCGAGCTATTCGAATCTTCGACTCTTTGTCTATTTCTTCTAGGTGGCATCTAGCAACCTAAAGGATCAACAAAAGCAAAAGAAAAGGGTATTAGCTACCCATATCACACTCAGGTGCGATAATCACAACTAACATATACACTTGACTCATATATATGTTCAATAGCCAACTAGGGCTCTAGGCTCTTATTGCGTTCAAGCATGGCCTTATCACACTCTTGCGTACAAGCAAGTTCAAGTTTCAATTGACTTTGTTCTTTCTCAAAAATAAACATATCACATTCATAATGAAACATCCATGTCTTTTTCATAGGCGCTTTCACAATACTCATGCTCCAAATAGCAAATAAATAACACATCTTCTTGCAAAAAAATCCATCTCATAAACCAAATAATCATAGTATTTGTTCCAAAAATGAGGACTTGTTAAACCAAGCTTCAAAAGCATGAAAAGCAAAAATTTAACATTCTAATAAAACATGTCAAAAACAAATGGCTCGCAGGCCCAAATAAGGTCTCTTACTCCATCAAAACTAATTAAAGCTAAAGATCACGCTTTCTTCGCGACCTTGGGCTTCTTTGCGCGCTTCGCTTGGAGCGTCTCCTGGTAGATTTCATCGAGACTCTGGTCCATCTCATTGAACAAATCCTTTTCGAGCTCCTTGGCCTTGTCGACCACTTCCTCTTTGTCCTCCTTCGCGGGACTTGGTGGAAATATAAACTTACGTTGAAACTTGACCAACTCGAGCTCCTTCATCTCGTCGATCTTGTCGATGATGCCAGGATGCTTCGTGAAATAAACCTTCGGTCAAAGCATAGCGTGGCTAAAGATAGAGTCAAAGCTCTCCTTGAACGGCTTTCCCGTGTCGTAAGATTGCTCCCACTCGTCATGAATCTTGTCTCTGAAAGCCTCCAAAATTTGGTTATGTCCAAAAGCCTTGTACATAACATACACCTTCATGCGTTGTGACCTCAAGGTAGACTTGTTTCTATGTTAGTCGTTATACTCCTTGAAGGTCGCACGCGCCTCAAACTCGAAGTCGTGCAGACTCTTGTCCCCTTTCCATTGCAGAGTTCGCGGATCCCTGGGCAAACGACTCATCTGCAAACGGGAAACAACATGTTAGTACTTCACTCAAGTATTTCAAATAATACCCAACCAAGTAAAAAGAAGCAATTAAACTCATTTCGGCTTACAAAGCTTTTATTCACATAACTTAAGTCTGTTTAAGTTTTCATCCTAGGAATATGTCTTAATGACATACTTTTCAATCAAAGCGTGTATTAGGGACAAGAACATACGCTCTGATACCAACTTGTAACACCCCGAATTTCCGTCTAATTTAAAACCATTAAAAATCACGAGTTGCAGCGGAAAAATACTGAAAATTCGAAGCGTCACCGCCGTATTTAATGTTCAAATTAAATACAAGGCTAGAAAGAAAACAATGTTAGATATCCCAAACATACATACTAGATAATTAAATAGTAACTATCTTCTTCAACTAATTTAAAACAATTAATCCAAATGAAATAAAAATAATAAATTATTAATTCTCATGCAAGAGAATTAATCTCGTTACAATATAAAATCTCAATAATAATGGAGTTCCATAAACAATAAAGTAAATGTTTTTAGAAGATATATTATCTTCTTAGTACGCCTTCTCTCAAGCTCTACTCCTCGAGCTACAATCCTTTCAATCTACTCCTCATATAGACAAATTCCATATAGGTTTATCATAGGCCCACCATTGAAGAGAAATGGACAACAAACACAAGTAAAAAGAAAAACAACCAATCAGTTACGCTGAGTAATTCATAACCACAAAGTCCATTTAAATCTCCAAATTAAGTCCACATGCTTAATCCAATAAAAATCATAATCAATAATCATGCTTTAAGAAAATAAAGACAACATGCTTTAAACTCAAAGACATAATAATCATCAAATAATAAATCTCATTATTTATTATCATCCATTAGCCAAGTTTATTAGAGAGAAGAGAATCGTGAGAATGTCAAACCAACCGTAGTCGATTCAATACGATCTTAGTCCCGTGCACAGTGGCAAAAGAGGGATCAACCGTCTCGGAGTATAGATGACTCCCGAAGTACTTCTAGATTTTCCTAAGTATGCATACCCTCTCTCAACCCTTAGGTTTACAAAAAGAATAGTTTCACAATAAAACTTCACTTGCCCAATTGCTTACTGTATGGATACAAGCTTTAACCAAATACGTTGGAGCCATACCCCGCAGAATATGAACCCACTCAACGCATAACTGACAATTCCCATTCGCTCCCTTTGGTGGATCCATTACCAAAGAAATCTTAACTCCCAATTAATTTATTCAAAGGTGATCACATAGTCAAGTAAATCACATAATCTTGGCATTCTCAAGTAACACAATATGGTTACAATTTCCGATGGCATTTTACATGAAGGGCATCTAGGCCTTAATTCAAAACCACCTAGCTCAATAGTCAAAGTTCATTTCAACTTATTGAAGTAACATGCTTCTAACATGATTCACATGCTTACTAACATGATACAAAAATAGCAATTTCAAGCTATATTCCAATTGAACAATTATTAACATAATTTTCGCTCAATAACCAATAATAAAACATGCATCTCCTCATATGAATATTAACAAGTAGACATTGCTACACAAAGTGAATTTCCAACATTATACATGCATTCACTAACATATAATTCTATACGAAATATCACAAGGAAATAAACATTAATTATCCCTTCTCAAAATACTCACAAGTCCAAACATGAATTCACATCCTCAATCCAATACCAGACAAATGAATACAATCCCAATAGATATGAATTATGACAAAGAGTATACATAATTCATCTAAACATGAATTACCTTAGCAATAGGCAATCACGACAATCAATAACGTAAGCTCCTTACGTTTAAGCGCGGTCAACGGGTCCTAACAAATCCATAATATAACAATAGTCAATACCTTGACTTCTAAATCACTTTATCAAACTTTAAAGATGATTTAGTACCCTTAATTTAATTAATTAAGTTGCTGGAATTTTAGTTACTCATGCATGCTCAAAGTTTCCAAAAATACAATTTACATAAACCAATTTAGGAAACTTTCCAAAACCCTAAGACAAGTCAACAAGTCAAAAAAAGTCAACACCCAAACAACATCAACATCACCACCACCAGCGGGCCCCACCACCAGCAGATATGGACACTAATTATTCTACATAGTATAAGGTGAATTGGAATTCATTGAATAGTCTCATCACTTTTCCAGAATCGGTGCTTGTCACAAGAAGTAAGCATATTATATCATGCCCCTCCTTGTGTTATACGAGTAGGTTTTTTGCAATAAGTTGTTTTCTAGTGCATTCTCTGTCAGTGTCAGTGTGAAGATTTCTGTTATGTCCATGTTAAATATTGTTTGAGATGGTTTATTGAAGAAGCATGGATTTTTTTTTATTACCAAAGAAAGGGCTGTCTGAGCTCTGTATATTTTAAGTTGGTGCTTGGAGATGATAATGAGTTCTAGAGATGTAGTTTTAGACTATCGTCTTCACTTTAATAGTGATTACATTTGAGTAAGGTTGTGTGAGCTTAGTTCCTTAAAACAGTTTTGTAATGAGCATAATGCCTACTTTTCCCCTTATTTTTTGGCCCAATTGATTAACTGTCACTGTTGTCTGAGTTGGCATGGCCTATAGTTGAGAAAGTGACCAGGCAGGATACATGCTGAATTTCTTGAAACTATTGTCTTGCAAGGTTTATGTCTTTCTTATTGTTATTGCTATGCTAGACGCTTCAATAGAGTTGGTAGTACCTCCACTAGGCAAACTCTTTTTTTCGAGGGAAGGGGGGTTCAAACTTATGACATGCTTTCAAAGTTAATATCATAATTTCCACTAAGTGGTCTCATGTACTGTCTGTGAATGCTAATTAATCAGCTTTGTGTGCATAACTGCATATATTTTGTGTAAGGCAAATAACCTCCACATGGTAATGTGTGTATATATTTGCTTTCACAGTTCATGTCCTTTTTATTGATCTTCTTTTAATTTTCCTTTCTATATTATGCCATCTTGTATTCCTTGTTGTCTATATAAAGCAAATGATGCCTACAGTAATTTCTTCCTTCTTTTGTCCATTTTTTTCTCCATCAGTTAAATGTTTCGCTGCTTTGAGTAAAAAAGGAGTCTGGAGCAAGAAATCTGTGGCAACCAAATGATGTAGTATAAAGCATAACACAACCAGCACATAAGGGAGGAAATAAAAATTGCCTCAAAGGATAGGCTGGTGTGACACTTCACCAAGGACCGGGTATACTCGGTGAGATCGGGTATCATGTAGCACGGTGGGCGACAGGGGGCACGGTTGAGGGGTTGATGTCGAAGGAAGTAGGGAGACTATGGAGGCGAATTTGGAGTCTTGATGTCCCGCCTAAGGTCCGCCAATTTGATCCAGGGTGCCCGAGGTGTCCTGCCCTGTGGGAATCAGATTTGCATGCGGTTGTTGATTGCCCTTTTGCTGTAGAATTGTGGGAGGAGGCAGAGATGAGTAGGGTGGTGGAGACGGAGAGGCTGACGACTCCGTTGGACTGGTTTGGGAGGGGGGGTTGAGGAGCTTGCAATGATGGCGTGGGCTTCTTTGGGTGTTCATAATCTACATGTTCATTTGACAGCTTTTAGGAAGGCGAGAGGAGATGTTAAAGCTGAGGGGGTGGTTCTTTCGGCTAGCTGGGTGGCACCACCAGAAGGCTGGCTCAAGACTAATATAGATGCAGGGGAGTTAGGAGGAGAGGGTATGGGTCTTGGTGTGGTGATTGGTAACCATTTGGGTGAACTAGTTCGAGCGGCGTGTAAACGAACCCATGAGCTGTGTGTAAACAAATTACAATGGCCTCAACAATGGGAATTTTGGTTCCAAGAATAGAATGTTTTCACTAATCAGGTGGTTGACATTTTACCAAGCAAGCTGACAAGCCAATTGGTTTCAAGTCCACTATGTTTTGTAACAGCCGTAAGTCACATTGCATCAAAATTAAACCCATAAGGGTTTATGCTATAAAACTATATATGTATTTAGATATCCGTAATTTCGGCTAGTACTCACAGTCTGAAGAATAGTGTCTATGGAAATTGGAATACTGTTGGGTTTGGGGGTATGTTTCACCTAGTTTCTCACATGAATTTCTTCGGGAGTTTTCTAGCCTAAGAAAAAATAAAATTCAAAAAAAAGGAAAAGAAAAATGATATGTGTTTAGAGCAATAGAGTACGTCTTTCGTAAAATCTTTTCAACAAGTAAGCTTTGTTATTAAAATGGTTTCTGATATTATTTTAGATGTGCCTTCACTTGTAGAATTTAATATTGTTTGTAAATATCGGTTGGCTTTATAGTAATGGCATTTCGTTTTTCTTCCCAAAAAAAAAGAAAAAAAAGAATAGAGTACAGGAGTGTTCATATCAATGACTGAACCCCATTGAAATAAATTTAAATAGTAATCTGTGTTTACAAGAATAGAGTACGGTGTGTTTTTTTTACGAGATTGAACTAAAGTGAACTCCACTAAATTGTAATCTGTGAAGAAATAGTATATCACCGAACTAAGGTTACTGAATACTTATTGTAGGCTCCGTTTAATTGTCTATAACTGAACTGAACTATTATAATCATTATAATAACAAAAGTAATCTGTGTTTACAAGAATAGAGTACGGTGTGTTTTTTTCACGAGATTGAACTAAAGTGAACTCCACTAAATTGTAATCTGTGAAGAAATAGTACATCACCGAACTAAGGTTACTGAATACTTATTGTAGGCTCCGTTTAATTGTCTATAACTGAACTGAACTATTATAATCATTATAATAACAAAAGGGATTGGCTCCAGGTGAAGTAATTTTGAGGGTTGGCTCCAGGTGAAGTAAGGGGTGACTCCAGGTAAAGTAGGGGGTGACTCTAGGTGAAGTAGGGATGGTGCCAAGTATAAATTTGAGGGGTGACTCTAGGTGAAGTAAGGGGTGACTCCAAGTATTGGTATTGGTCCACCATGGACTAAGTCCACACAAGTTTTTGTATGATAACTATTATTATAATAAGTTGAACCGAACTGAATTTAATGACACTGGACTAGACTGAACTAAAATGCCATAAACTGAACTTAATTTAAGTGAAATTAAGTTGAATCAAACGAAATCTGAGTAAAGTCATCACTAGGGTTGCACACAAACCGGTCTATTCCGGTTTTTTGACAGGACCGGACTGACCCGGACCGGTCGAGACCGGACCAACAGGTACCGTTCCGGTCTCCGGTTTGACCTTTTCCCTTGGCCGGGTCCCGATCCAAAAGCCTTCGGTCTCCGGGTTCGGACTGGACCGAACCAAATGAAAGTATTCAGAATTAAAAAAAAAAAAAATAGAAAAAAATTTTAGGTCAGCTTGTTTTGTTCCAGCCGGCTAAGTCCCATTTCCAGGGATAATGTGTTCCTCAGTAGTTTTCTTTTAAAAGGATGGAGCGTCGGAAGCACTTTACCTGTTCCTCAGGTACTTTACTTCTTCCTTATTTTTTCTCTATTGAACTCACGAGTCCGAACATGATGTAGCGAGGGTGTCTCGGTCATCATTCACTTACACCCTTTTTTTAACGAGGAAAAAAAAAAAATATATATATATATATATATATATATATATATATATATATATGCTAATGTGTATTCCTCTTTTTCCATGGGAAGCACTCAAGCACAAAACTAAATTAGGTTGTGACTTGAGAGTTTGTTGTATGGGGCATGTAATAAAGAAAATATAAAATATGCAGATCTATGATTGTTCCATTGAATAAATCATGCATCTAGTGTTTTTTTTTTTTTTTGAATGACTAGTGTTATTAATTTGAATTCGCATCGAGAATATGTGGTTGACAATAAATTTACAACAATAACTCACGAGTTATCACGCTGAAGGCAAGTTGTAGGGAAGATATAATCATTTTTTGTTTTTCTCGATGTTATTCATCTTCGTTTAAGACGAATTATGCATACAAAAGAAACCCATCATGTGTTATGAGATGTGGTGTTATTCGAGATAATTGGGGATTCAAGAAGTTTGGTTACTCCGTTAAGTTTGATGTTTCTTGCGCGTCTGCTGCTTTTAACTTCTAAGCCTGAAAGAAGGGCGTCAATGTGCATGGAATTGTAACTTCACAAAGGTAGTGGTCGAAACTGATGCACAATTGATCATTGGGCTGATCAATGATCTTATTGCTGATGTCTTCCATGAACTTGTTGCTGTTATTGCTGATATTTCCAGACTTGTACAGAAATAATTGGATGGTGATTCTTCTTCATATTCGTAGAGAAGCAAATATGGTTTGCCCCTCTCTTCGCTAAATTTGCATATAACAACGATCTACCAGGATGCAAGCAACATATCACTCATCTTTTGGCTTGTAAGGTTACTATTTATGATCAAAGGTAACAAATTTTATTAGATAAATAAAATAGTCTCTTTATATAAAATAAAAATAAAAAATCATATGAGCACCAAGAAAATCATTCATAAATTATCTTTAGATGGAACTACCTTTTTAGATAATTGAAATCTCTTAAATGGAACTACCTTTTTAGATAATTGAAATCTATTAGATGGAACCACCTTTAAACATAAACCAGCCTGCATGTCCCATAATCAGTCAATTGGAACTTGAGATCAAAACCGTTGCTACAACATTTCGCATAAGAGATTCATGTTCAGCATTTCGAGTAAGGCTAGAAACGAGGAACTTTTCCAAATTTCTGCTTGAACATTATCATCAAGCGGATGATAGAAGTCCAGTGAACAGCAATGACAGCACCCAATACAAATTTTGTTCACCCTTTTTTTCGTTTGGATGATATGGCACCAATTTCAGGTTTTAAACCCACCAAACAACAAAACAAAACAAATTATCTAATTACAGTACCAATTTACATAAACCCTAAATTGTCCAATAAGATTTCAATGCCAAACTAAGATGATATGTCTCTGATACTGCACATACAGTCAATACAGATTCCCAGATCTCCAAAACCAAAGCATACCACAACATAAAAGTCCTTATTGCAATTCTAACTAGAAAAACAACTTACCAATTCAAAAAACCCTAAGATCCATCCAAAAAACAACAAATCCCCAAATCACAAAATCCTAAAATTGAGATGAAATTAAACAGAATTAAAACAACTAATTGCACAATGCAAATAGAAACAGAACTAATTAAACAAGTGACCAAATACAACACTCAAACACACGCTTTGATTTCTCAGCCAAAAACAACCATATCATTTCATTTCACTGACCAGAAGAATTACAATCAAAAGACAATAAACTACATCTATACATTCCATATTTTTCCAGATCTCGTAAACCAAACAAGTCCACAATCCCCAAATTTCAACCAACCAAAACCACAAACCCTAAAAATCTTCCTAGCATAAAAAAACCAAATTAAGAACTGGTAAACTTAGTAACAGCCTTAGTACCCTCAGAAACAGCATGTTTGGCTAATTCACCAGGCAAAACAAGTCTAACAGCAGTTTGAATCTCCCTAGAAGTAATAGTAGGCTTCTTATTATAACGAGCAAGCCTAGCAGATTCTTGAGCTAACTTCTCAAAAATATCATTAATAAAACTGTTCATTATACTCATTGCCTTGCTTGAGATTCCGATATCGGGGTGAACTTGTTTCAGAACCTTGAAGATGTAGATCTTGTATGTCTCTACGCTCTTCTTGTTTCTCTTCTTCTTCTTCTCGGCACCTGAAGCTGCGTCTTTTGATGGGATCTTCTTCTCAGCTTTCGGCTTCTTCTCGGCCGCTGGTTTCTTCTCGGCAGCTTCGACGGGTTTCTTCTCGGCGGGCTTCTTGTCTGCCTTGGGCGCCATTGTTGATTTTGAGGAGAGAGAATATTAACAGAGAGAGAGAGAGAGAGAGATGGAGGGAGTTTGGGATTTGAGATGAAAGGTGTTGTATTGTGTGTGCAAAAATGAGAGGGGTTTTGGGGCGTTTATATAGGGGTTGAGAGGTGAAAGCCGATTGGTGGGATTTGAGAGGCACGGATCGAGGGGGTTTCGCCGTTGATTGTCTAATGGTGTAAATGGACGGTGGAGATTTGTTGTTGGTGCTTTGAGACTTTAAGCGGTATTTGTTTGGGTTGGATTTTGAGTTTTGGTGAAAAGGGATGTGGCGGGATAATTTGTAAAACCAGTTTTTGTTTTGAAGTTTGAACGAAGGAGATTATGCTCTTTTTTTGTGTTTTCTCGTCTAGACTAGATATTACAAAGAGCACCAAAAAAATAAATCTAGATATTACAAAACTTAGATCGGGTTTGTATGAATTACTTGCTGGTTTTTTTGTAACCCAGAATATTGTTTTTTTTCCCTTTTTCAACACTCCAG
The DNA here is from genome assembly GCA_038025085.1 of Tetragonia tetragonoides. Taxonomy (NCBI): domain Eukaryota; kingdom Viridiplantae; phylum Streptophyta; class Magnoliopsida; order Caryophyllales; family Aizoaceae; genus Tetragonia; species Tetragonia tetragonoides. Next base: position 12,079,716 of record CM076139.1, read on the forward strand.
TGGTAACACAAAATAAAATGCTTTTAAAAGTCTATAGAATTTTTTCAAAAAAAGAAAAAAAAAGTAGTCAATAGACCTTATAAAAACTTGAGTCAAAAGTTCGAACTTCGGGTGTGTGCGAAGTAGTCTTTTTTTCATTTAATCTGTCAATTTATATATAAGAATTAACAAATATATATATACAATTTGAAATAATAAGTAAATAATAGCTTAGATCGTGAAATAACATATGTTTAATGTATAAAACAACCTATGTCTAATTTATTAAAAATGCATTTCATTGTCTCTAATTGTCCACAAGAACAATATTTGACAAAACACTTTAAATTGTTCAAGCAGTCAAATTGCCACAAAGTTTTGGAAAAACTTGTAAGACTACAATGAGCGTTTAAAGTGATTCTCTCATACCGGGAGTATCAAACTTGTTAGTTAGTGTGAAATTGATGATACATGTTTTTCAAGCATCAAACAATTACAAAGTAAGTTAGTTGTTATTTACCCATTTATACATGAGATGTAAATGATATCGGTTAGAACAGCGAAACAATTAGAAAATTTTGGTCAAGATCCCCCCTCCCTAAGATTGAGAGCTTCATAAAGTGAGCGTGCTTAGAGACTAAAGGCAAAGGATCGGCTCTTTAAGATTAAGCAAAATGACTACTTGATGATTTATGCACCCCATGTAAAATAAATGGTGAGAGTATCAATCGCTTGATGATCAATATGCCCTCGAAGAGATTATGGAGGAAATAACGTCCTTTATAGAGGTATTTGTTGATCATTGACCATCAAACTTTATATTTGCCTCATTTCAAGTAATTTATCGTATAACTCGAATCACTGAGTTGTAATTAGATAGTTATAACACATAAAACTAGTATCGCAAAATGGGTGGCAAAAGTGTGCACAACTTATTTGCTTATGCATTAAAGTGATTAAAGTCATATGTCCCCTTTCCTTATTCGTTTCATTGTGTATGGTGCCATATTCAAGTGCATACGGATTGTCTTCAACTAGTTTTGTTGTTCTTGAAGTTGAATTCATCTCATGACCCTTGTTGTTTGCATGTTTATTAAAGTCATCTTTCCCCTTTCCTTTATTCATTTCATTGTAAAGGCTTAAAACATTGTCCTAGGATATTTACAATAAACCTTCTGGCGGTTAAAGTTAGAAAGACTCAAAATACTGTGATTATTGTATTCTATAGCGGCCGAAAAGAAAAGAAAAGAAAAGAAAAAGAAAAATGATATATAAGCATTTCCAATACAAGAACGATTTCCCATAGGGTAGAAAACATGAATAATACTTTATTTTGCATAGAAGTTACTCATTTGTATACCTAGTATGGAAAATAAAAGAGAAGGTTAATACGTTACAGCTAATCTCATGAACAATCTTACTAACCCAATATCAATTTTAGTAATTTATGGTTACTCTCAATTAGTTATCTCATCACTATTTATATAATTGCTCTTGATTATACTATCTTTAACTAGCGTTTTGTTCTCGTCGCTGGTGGTCACCTTAGTTTTAGTTTTTTGAGGGTACCTCATTTTTTAGTTTCGTTCACTTAAGTTCAGTTACAATGGTTTTTCCTTCTTTTTATACTTTGTAATGGCCATTACCGATTTTATCTTTATTTTTGGGTGAGTGAGATTTTATATCTTAAAAACAAAATAAGTATTCAAAACATAGTGAATTCTTTGCGAATGATTTTCTCAAATATACATCATTTACAAACTAATTCCCAAATTAGCTTTGGTTTAAAACTATTTTCCCACATATACACCACGTAGGATCGGACTGTGGCCTGGAAGCGAATTTAATTTTTTTTTATAGCAAAAGGCAAAGCCGCTGTGGCCCACAGCGGCTTTGCCTTTCGCTATAAAAAAAAATTTAGTGATTGGACTGTGGCCTGGAAGCGAATTTAATTTTTTTTTTATAGCGAAAGGCAAAGCCGCTGTGGCCCACAGCGGCTTTGCCTTTCACTAAAAAAATAAATTTGTGATCGGACTGTGGCCTAGAAGCGAATTAAAATTTTTTTTTATAGGGCCACAGCGGCTTTGCCTTTCGCTATAAAAAAAAAAAAAAAATTTACTTCCAGGCCACAGTCCGATCCTACGTGGTGTATATGTGGAAAAATAGTTTTGAACCGAAGCTAATTTGGGAAGTATATTTGAGGAAATCACACATTCTTTGCACCAAAAAAAAAAAAAACAGTGTGAATTCTAGACCTCGAAAAAAAACATTGTTATATCTGGGTAACATTCAGCCATGACAATCGTAGCATCGTGATCCCAACTACTTTCTCTCACTACCTTCCACTACTTTCCTCTTGCAGAAATCTAAAGTCCCTTCTTTGCATTCATGGCCGCTTGGTGGTTCTAGGCATCACCCATGACAGTAATTCAACGCTTACTCATCTAATAAACAATTACTCATTATTCCAAAAATGTGAATATGCTCGCTTAATTTTTGATTCTGTGTCAAACCCAGCTGTGATTTTGTACAACTCTATGATCAGAGCTTATACTAAATCAGACCAACATGACAAAGCATTGAAATTATATCATAAAATGTTAGAGAAAGGTATAGAGCCTGATAATTATACTTACACTTTTGTGCTTAAAGCTTGTGCTGGGAATTTGGATTTAGAGGAGGGTTTTAAGGTTCATAATGATGTAATTAGGAGAAAACTGGAGTTGGATGTTTTTATTGCTACGGGGTTAGTTGATATGTACTGTAAAATGGGACAACTTGATATTGCACGAGAACTGTTTGATAAAATGCCTAATAGAGATATTGTTTCTTGGAATGCTATGATTTGGGGATTATCACATGGTGAAGATCCTGTAGGATCGTTAGATATGTTCCGGGGAATGCAGCTTGTTGGGGTTGTCCCAAATTCTGTTAGCTTGTTGAATTTGTTTCCTGCTCTTTGGACGTTGGAGAATATTAGGCTATGTAGGTCTGTTCATGGGTTTGTCATAAGAAGGAGTTTCAAGTCGGAAGTTTTCAATGCATTGATTGATATGTACTCTAAATGTAGATATGTAGAATATGCTCGTTGTGTTTTTGATCGGATGCGTGGTAGGGATCATGCATCGTGGGGAACGATGATGGCTGGTTATGCCCATAATGGGTATTTCTGTGAAGTCCTTGAGTTATTCAATAAGATGAAGAGTAAAAATGTGGTGATGAATAAGGTATCTGCTGTTAGTTCAGCTTTGGCAGCTTCTGAGTTGAGAGATTTAGAGAAAGGAAAGGAGATTCATAATTGTGCAATACAGCAGTGTATTGATTCAGATACTATAGTTGCTACTACTCTCATGACTATGTATCTAAAATGTGGAGAGGTGGAAAAAGCTGAGAAACTCTTTAGGGGACTTAAGGAAAAAGATTTGGTGGCTTGGTCTGCCTTGATTGCCGCATTTGTACAAAGTGGATTCTCTACAGAAGCAATGTTACTATTTCGTGAAATGGTCCATGGGAACTTCAGACCAAGCAGTGTAACCCTGTTGAGTGTCTTCCCAGCTTGCACTGAGCTCTCGTCATGGAAAATAGGCAAAAGTATACACTGTTATTCACTTAAGGCTGGTATTGATTCAGAAGTTGCCCTTGGGAATGCTCTAGTTTCAATGTATGCTAAATGTGGATTGTTCACTCAGGCATCGGCGATCTTTCACAGAATGCCTTGCCGAAATGTTGTTTCCTGGAATGCTCTGATAAATGGGTATGCTCAGAGTGGTAACACTCGCCATGCCATGCAAATGTTTAATCAATTACTGTCATCAGGAATGAAACCTGACTCTGGAACTATGGTGGGTGTTGTTTCTGCTTGTGCAGTTTCTCATGATATAGATCAAGGAACATGGTTTCATGGCCTAATCATTAAATGTGGCTTTGCATCTGATTGTCATGTAAATAATGCTCTGATTGACATGTATGCGAAGTGCAGAAAACTATTAGTTGCTGAAACTTTATTTAATGGAACTGACTTTACCAAAGATGAGGTCTCCTGGAACGTCATGATCACTGGTTATGTTCATAATCAACACCATAAAGAAGCTATTTCTGTCTTTTGTCAGATGAAATCTGAAGGAATGCAGCCTTCTGCAGTTTCTGTCGTGAGTGTCCTACCCGCAGTAGCAGAATTAACTGCTCTTCCAGAAGGTATGATGCTTCATGCCTGTTCCGTGAAAATGGGGTTTCAATCCAATTCGCTCATTGGTAACAGCTTTATTGATATGTATGCTAAATGTGGGACGTTGGAGTGTTCGGAAAAATATTTTCAGGAGATGGAGAACAAAGATACAGTATCATGGAATACAAAGCTGTGTGGTTATGCAGTCCATGGACAAGCAACACATGCTGTCACACTTTTTTCGCAAATGCAAGATGCTAATGTCATGGTTGACTCAGTTTCAGTTCTAAGTGTATTATCTGCATGCAGACATGGTGGTTTGGTGGAAGAAGGAAGAAAAATATTTCATTCGAGGCACAACAAGTTCCTTCTTGAACCTAAGTTGGAACACTACGCTTGCATGATTGATTTATTGGGCCGTAATGGGCTATTTAGTGAGATTATGGACCTCATTGATAAAATGCCTATGCAGCCTGATGCGGTTGTCTGGGGGGGCATACTGGGTGCATGTAGAATGCACTCTAATGTGGAATTAGCGGAAATGGTACTCAACAATTTGGTGAAACTTGAGCCTGGAAACCCAGCACATCATATTGGTCTATCCAATATATATGCTCAATCTGGTAGGTGGGTTGAAGCTAAAACGGCAAGGTTGAAACTAAAGGGTGCTGGTTTAATGAAAATTCCTGGACGCAGTTGGGTGTAGGTTAGAAAAAGTTATGAAAACAGGGTCATAACTCATAAATCTCAGGTAGAATAATATACTGTTCACCCAATGAAAGCAAGAAATAGGTGGTTTCGTCACTGTTTTCTTGATGGAGGGTTTCCCAAAACTGATCATTTTGGGGTCTCAGGAAAAGATTGCCGATGCCTTTACTTTTCAATGCCTGGAGCTATGTTATGGCAGAGACATGTGAGGTGCTCATTAATGGTAATTGTGCTTCTTTATGTTTTTTTCTGCTTTTTTTTATCATGCAGAGGGTAGAGTGGCCATGCATTATACACAACTATGTACAGTCTTTTTAGGTGCTCTAGTTTTTTTTTTTTTTAGGTGCTCTGCTTTTTTTTAGGTGCTCTACTTAATACTAATGTTTTTGCCTTTATGTCAGATTACTAAAAATGATGTTCAGAGACAGCTTGTCCACGAAAGAAGACAAGCGCAAAACCAGTCCTAAAGTTTTGGCATGTTATCTTTATATTGTTACTTGTAAGTTTGTGTAAACCGTTCCAATTTCTGGCTTCATCATCGTTGGAGTCAATGAGCACCCATCCAAGGTCCCTTTGGGGTTCGGTTGATCTTCTACTTTTTTTTTTTTTTTTTTGTGGGGGGGGGGGGGGAGTGCAGAGGGAAACGGTTCCTCAAGCTGGGTTGGTCAATCAATTGGCTGAAACATGTATCTGTCATTCATATCTAAGCTGTTTGCGTAAGCGTACCATGCATAAGCAGTTGAATTGAGAAAGTTTAAGGTGACCTCCATGATCCTAGTTTAAGTTAACTTTTGAATGTTTCACTGTACCTCATTTTGTGATTGCCTGAATCATGGTAAGACAGAAAAAGTTCAAAGTATATGCTGGAGAAGCGGTAATGCTGATTCGATATTTAATGTCATTCAATACTCAATAGGCTTGACTTGTGAATGAAATGAGAAAGAAAGCCTTATCAAATTGGTTGGACTCATTGTTTAATTTGAAGGTGCAGATGGTGGTCGCGCATCATCAGATAAAGGGTCAAGGAAACAACCTCTCTACTTTCACAGGTGGGGCTGCACACAAGGCAGCGACACAGAGCAGCGAATGTCGGGTCAGATAACGACACAGCGCAACAAACGTTGGGTCAGAGAGCAACGCAATATGAGCATAGGTCTATCAAGCGAAAAGACTATCAAGCTGCGACAAGTGGGGAACGTAGATGAGCTAGTGAGCCTAGTGTGAAGCTTGAACCAGCGCTGATGATCTTCGCTATGATAGTGATGAAGATTGATTGTTGAAATGATTTTGCTGCAATTATGTGTATGTTTAGAACTGGGGTGGCTCGACGGACAGGATATGGAAGTAATTGTGTCCGCTGGGTAAACGAGATTTTGAGTGATTAACTTAGGTTTAGGATCGAAAGCTCTGACAACAGGAATTCATCTAGTGATACTCATTTATTTCAGCTTGTTAAGTGTGTTGTCTTATCAAGGGGACAACCCCTATTGACAGATGCGACTGACTTAGGATTCCTAACACATTACTTTTGTAAACACACATATAATTTAGTTGCTAAAAAGGCAGGTAGCTTTCTTCTTCTATGTGTTGCCAATCTTCACTTCTACATATACATTTGATGATGCACATCTTCAGTAGTTTTGGGGGTTTGTGCTATAATCTTTTGTTGTAACTATAGATGTTATACTACTACATAATCAATGTCATCCTTTATTTGTTTGAACAAAGCATATCATGTACCTCTAAGTGTGCATTGCAATCTAACATTCACCCGTTGTCAGATACGTACATTGATTCTGCAGGATATTCTCCGAAGAGCATTACGAGATATGAATGCACAAGGGTGGATTTCTGGCAATTCATTTTTTCACTCATTGTGTCCCTCACTCATAGAGGACTAATTTGGCTTCAGTGTTCAGTCACTACCATTTCAGAATTAACAAAATCAAAGGTTATCTATTGGTTTTGGTAGGTTTAGCTGACATTAACAGGATGTTTGCAGTATTAAATATATCAATGAGAAGTTTCAAAATAGTGGACATATGGTAGCTTGGCTTTCTGTATAAATCCTTGAGCTCACTAATGTTACATTTTCATTACAGAAAGAGTGCAATCAAGTTGAAAGTTATCGGATTTTAGTATGATTGTTGTAACAATAGAGAATAGACATTAGTTACCCAGCTGTCATTGGTGTCAACTAATGTAGCCAATATACTTTCTGTGAAAGGATGAATCAGGTTGGAAATGCACCAGAAATAGTTGTGAAGAGCTCTCTATAAACTCTGAACAGAGCATCTTGGAGTTCAAGAATGAAGTTGATTTAGTTTGCAAAGATTCAACACGGAAACTAAGTAAATATATATATATATATATATATTTATATATATATATATATATATATATATATATATATATATATATATATATATATATATATATATATATATATTGGGGTTTTGCATAAAGGAAACGAAAAGATAATTCTGTATTTGCATCACACCATGTGTAATTAACAGCAGTGAAGCATGGTTGTTATGTTTAATTTCAGCTATTATAAACTCGATTTCAAATGCTATGTAGTTCAATTTCAATTTGAGTATTGTATAAGCTATAGTCATGTGCCACAACAATTATCTTTTCTCTTCTGAAATTTCCAAACAACACTTCAATTCATGGTGTTAGGTCGTGTTGGGCCGTGTCGTGTTTGGTTTTTCTAATGGAAAAAGATAGGTTCGAACGCTCAACTTCAACTGTATTGTTTACTTTCTCATTTGTCTGATTAAGCATTTCTTTAGCAGCATCTTGACGTTTACTTTCTCATTATTTGTCTGATTAAGCATTTCTTTAGCAGCATCTTCACGAATTTGTGGTTCAATAGGAATCTTCTCCATTAGTTTTTGGAGGTTATGGATCCAAAGTTGTTGATCATTTTGTGTTGCTCATCACGGTTTTAAATGTAGCTTTTATTTGAAAACACAACTTACGGCACATGCTGGTTTTGTTTTACGATGTAGCTCACAACTTACGCAGTTAACCTAGGTTTCGCTTTGCCTAGTTCCTCTATTTTTTTATAGTTCATTTAGTTCTATATTTTTCTTTAATAGGATAAAATGTTGTAAAAATACAACTTGACAAAGTTAGGGAAGTAAACCCAAATCCATTACTATGGCCCCGAGAAATAGCACTTTCAAATTAATAATCATTAATTGATTTGATCAAAATACTATTAATCCAACCGTTATAGTGGATATTAAATCATAGTACTAGGCGCAAGCTGCTTGCATTAGTCAATATAAGTAAGGTAAAACACACGGTCTTTAGCCCCAGTACGATGATTATTTGTATGCTTACAGAAAAACTTCGGTTGTTTAAGCGTGCAACATCCTAAGAGTTGTCCCAACAACAAGAACAACCAATTGATGGATCTTTTCTTTGGCGAGATTAACGGCTTACAACTATTCTCCTCTCCACACAATTGGCACGTGGGTAGGGTCAGTTTCATCTACTCGGAAGGAGCCCGCATGTGCATATTGTGGTTATTCATCTGTATAAAACTGAATACCTCATCGAACTTCTGTTGAAGATTATACTCTAGATTATGATTCATCTCGCATCTCCTATATTGAACTTCTCCTAATATGATTATGATCCCTTTACCTGTGTAAGCGAGCCCAGATTTTATCAAACAATTAAGGTCATATTAAAGGAAAATTTAGATAACATCTATAACTCTTATAGAAGCTAACTCTTGAGCATTTGATGTCAACATTTTGAAATTTGCCCAACAAGATATTAATAACTTTAGTACAAGGAAAAAAAAAAAAAACCTGACGATTTAAGCTCCCTTTCCCTTCAAAAAAAATAAAATAAAAGCGTATCCCTATCACACCTGGAAAAAAAAAAAACTGATATTGTTTTTCCCCAAAATTTCATAACTTTCTCTTCATTGTTGTGTTGCAAATGCAAGTTGATATATTTTAATTGTTCTTTACAAGTATATATAATATCACAATGAGCATCTTGATTGACTTCATTCTAAATCGACTTTAGTAGAAATGCAAGTTAATTTAGTTTTTCTATTGAGCTATATGTGTAGTTCAATAAGTCTTTTATAAGACGGGCAATCTTACCTTTATACGAGTTTTTGCATTGTTTTTATACTCTAATTCTTACTACCGCATCCGCTTTTCAATCCCCTCCCCTACTACACCAAAATTTTTGGTGAATGAAATTTTAATAATATCTGGTTCTCTTTAGCAGGACTTGCATAGCTACCTCACATGACGACCAAGGCTAATTTAAAGTGGCATTCAGATGTAGCATCCAACTATTAACAAGGACTTCACGTGCATTGATTGCAATTTTCAAGAAAATTACTTTTACAAATGTAAATATATACTACTGTACTTTATATATGCTTTAATTTCAACACTTGAATGTAAATAACATTTCCACCATATTTTATAGTCAGCTCTCTTTTATATTTTACCTGATAAAATAAATATCACGAGTTTGATCTAATAATACACCACGCTTTCATATCTTTCATTAGGTACTACATAATCAATGTCATCCTTTATTTGTTTGAACAAAGCATGTAGCTCTCTATCTGTGCATTGCAATCTAAAATTTATTTAATTATGGAGTTCAAGAATGAAGTTGATTTAGTTTGCAAAGATTAAACACAATAATATATATATATATATATATATATATATATATATATATATATATATATATATATGGTTTTGCATAAAAGAAAACGAAAAGATAATTTTGTATTTGCATTACATCGTAATATTATTAATTCGAATTTAGCAGCAGTGAAACATGCTTGTTATGTTAAATTTCAGCAATTATAAACTCAATTTCAGTCTATGTAGTTCAATTTCAATTTCAATTTGAGTATTGTATAAGCTATAATCATGTGCCATAACCGTTATCTTTTATCTTACGAAATTTCTTTTTATTAATCTGTTCATTAGTGCATTATTTTTCTTTTCATCAGAGCTTCAAAAAAATACTTTAGCGATTTTTAATGATTAAACAAAGCTATGACAACAAAGTTAAGTTATACATTATTTGGATCACTCCTTACTTACCCAGGCCTCATTGTCATTCCCAAAGTTATGTTACGGTGGTGGTGGAAGGTGATTCATGGTGTTGGGTCATGTTGAGTTGTGGTTGGTTTTCTAATGGAAAAAGATAGGTTGGAGCGCCCGACTTTAAATTTATGGTTTAATTTCTCATTTGCCTGATTAAGCATTTCCTTAGTAGCATCGTGACGAATTTGTTGTTCAAAATAAATTTTCTCCATTAGTTTTTGGAGGTTTTGGGACTCTTAGCAGCATCGTGATGAATTTATGGTTCAATAGGAATCTTCTCCATTAGTTTTTGGAGGTTATGGGTCCCAAAGCTGCTGATCATTTTGTATTGTTCACCGTTGGTTAATAGGAATCGGTTGGTTAATAGAAATCTTTTCCATTAGTTTGTGGAGGTTATGGGTCCCAAAGCTGCTGATTATTTTGGGTTGCTCATCACGATTTTGAAGGTAGCTTTTATAGTTCATTTATTTCTCTATTTTTCTTTAATATGATAAAATGTAGTACAACTTGACAAAGATAGGGTGAAAATTCAATGGCTATTGATCAAAGTTATGGTGGCAAATTTAGGATAAAATAGAGTAAAAATTACACCTTCAACTTGTTGATCAAAGATATTATTGGGGATGGGAAAGGCAACGAAAGTAAACTCAAATCCTGCTCTATAGAAACCTTAAATACCATCGAAAAAGAACACTTTCAAATTAATAATCATCATTTGATTTGATCAAAATACTACTAATCCAATAGTTATAATAGATGTTAAATCACACTACTAGGTGCAAGCTGCTTGCATAAGTCAATATAAGTAAGGTAAAGTACACGATCTTTAGCCCCAGTACGATGATTATTTGTATGCTTACAGAAAAACTTCAGTTGTTTAAGCGTGCAACATCTCAAGAGCTGTCCCAACAACAAGAACAAGCAATTGATAGATCTCTTCTTTGGTGAGATTAATGGCTTACAGCTATTCTCCTCCCCATCCACAACTGAAGCAATACATTTGCTTCGACGCTCAATGGAGTACTACAGAGAGAGACAAAGGGATTTGCACATGGTATTCATCGATTTGGAGAAGGCATATGATCGAGTTCCCAGGGAGGTTTTGTGGAGGCGTTTAGAAGCAAAGGAAGTCCCTGTCGCCTATATATGAGTTATTAAGGACATGTATGAAGGTGTGACGACTAGAGTGAGGACGACAGGAGGGGATTCAAACCACTTTGCGATTGACATAGGACTGCATCAGGGTTCTTCATTGAGTCCTTTCTTATTTGCAATTGTTATGGATGAGCTCACTAAGGGTATCCAAGGAGAGGTGCCATGGTGTATGATGTTTGCTGACGACATCGTTTTATTGGACGAAACAAAAGAAGGTGTTAACAACAAGTTAGAGCTTTGGAGGAATACTCTAGAAGCAAAGGGATTTAAACTGAGCAGGACAAAGACAGAGTACTTGGAGTGTAGCTTCTCAGGGGTGAGGTTGCGTCTGACCCGGAGATAAGAATTGACACCGTAGTGGTACCGAGGAAGGAGAGTTTCAAATATTTAGGGTCGATCATCCAAGGTAACGGAGAAATTGACGATGACGTTGCTCACCGCATCAGAGCAGGGTAGAAAAAATGGAGAAGTGCATCAGGTGTTCTTTGCGATAACAAGATACCACTCAAATTAAAAGGAAAGTTTTATCGCATGGCTATTAGGCCAGCTATGCTATATGGCGCTGAGTGTTGGCAAATTAGACAGGCTCATGTTCAAAAGATGAGGGTGGCTGAGATGAGGATGCTTCGTTGGATGTGCAACCTAACTAGGATAGATAAGGTCAAGAACGAAGTGGTCCGTGACAAGGTTGGGGTGGCAGATATTGAGAGTAAGATGCGGGAAACGAGACTTAGGTGGTTTGGTCATGTAGTGAGGAGACATCCAGACGCTCCGGTGAGGAGGTGCGAGAAGATTATGCTTAGGGACGGTAATAGAAGAAGAGGGAGGCCTAAGAAGAGTTGGAGTGAGGTGATTAAGAACGATTTGACCCTCTTGGAGCTTACCAAGGATCTAGCCCTTAATAGGAAACTTTGGCGTAGTATGATTCACATAGATGATACTACATGGAGGGTGTATATTTTTATTTATTTAGCTATTTATTTGTTGGTTTGTTTGTTCGTTATTATTTTATTTATTTATTTATCTTTTCTATTATTATTATTATTATTATTATTATTAATTTTTATTTTTATTTTTATTTTTATCTACTTCTTATTGCATTCACTTGTTTTAATATCCACCTTTGCATGTTTCCTACTGATTTCAAAAATCAAATTGTTTTTCGTGGATCTTTCGGAAACAGCCTCTCTACTAGGCGACTAGTTAGGGGTAAGGCTGCGTACATCTGGACCTCCCCAAACCCCGCCCTCGGCGGGACATTTACTGGGTTGTTGTTGTTGTTGTAGCTATTCTCCTCCCCACACAACTGGCACGTGGGTAGGGTTGGTTTCATCCACTCGGAAGGAGCCCGCATGTGCATATTGTGGTTATTCAGTTGTATAAAAGTGAATACCTCATCGAACTTTTGTTGAAGATTATACTCTAGAGTGTGACTCCTCTCGCATCTCCTACATTGAACTTCTCCTGATATGGTTATGATCCCTTTATCTGTATAAGTGAGCCCAGATTTTAACAAACAACGTCATGTTAAATGAAAGTTTAGAAAACATCTATAACTCTTAGAGAAGCTAACTCTTGAGCATTTGATGTCAACATTTTGAAATTTGTCCAACAAATATTAATAACTTCAATAAAACAAAAAAAAAAAAACAAAAAAAAAACACCTGACGATTTAAGCTTCCTTCCCCTTCAAAAAAAATATGAAATAAAATTGTGTCCCTCACAACTGTAGAGAAAAAAAAACTAAAATGGGGATGCATAATTAATAGCCCTATCTCATCCCTTAAGATAAGCACATACTCTGATAACCTCTCTATACGCGTTGTAAGTTGCTAACAACATTTTGAAATTTGTCCAACAAATATTAATAACTTCAATAAAACAAAAAAAAAAAACACCTAACGATTTAAGCTCCCCTCCCCTTCAAAAAAAAAATGAAATAAAATTGTGTCCCTCACAACTGTAGAGAAAAAAAACTAAAATGGGGATGCATAATTAGTGGCCCTATCTCATCCCCTAAGATAACTACATACTCTGATAACCTCCCTATACGCGTTGTAAGTTGCTAACTCCTTTCCCCTAAATAATTAAACTTTCTTTCTTGCAACTTTTTCAATGGTTTTAATTAGTTTCTTTAAATACCCACCACCCCCTTTTTCTCTCTCATTTTCATACTCATCTGCTTGCTTTAACAAACTTTTTTTTTATCGCATTGCTGTAACAAGAACCCGAGTAAGTATCAATTTAGTTATGTGCGATTCTATTTTCTTAGTGACCAGTACAATTGGACTTCTTGGAGTACAATATATGAGAGTAATGTTTTTTTTTCTTCCTAAATTTCATAACTTTATCTTCATTGTTGGGTTGCATATGCAAGTTGATATATTTTAATTGTTCTTTGCAGGTAATAATGAGCATCTTGATTCACTTCGTTCCAAACCGACTTTATTAGGAATGCAAGTGAATTTAGTTTTCTGTTGAGTTATGTTGTGTACTTCAATAAGTCTTTTATAAAACGGTCTTACCTTCATACAAGCGAGTTTTTGTGTAGTTTTTATACTCTAATTCTTATTCCCGCATCCACTTTTCAATCCCCTCCCCTACTACACCAAAATATTGGTGAATGAATTTTTAACCTTTGGTTCATTCTCTTTAGCAGGACTTGCATGGCTACCTCACTTGATGTCTGACGACCAAGGCTAATTTAAAGTGGCATTCAGATATAGCATCCAACTATATATATTAATAACAATGACTTCACGTGCATTGATTGCAATTTTCACCTTTTACAAATGTAAATATATACTACACTGTATGTAGTATATGCTTTAATTTCTACACTTGAATGTAAATAACATCACTTTCACCATATTTTATAGTCAGCTCTATTTTTTATTTTTCTTCATAATACATAAAATAAATATATATCACGAATTCGATCTAACAATATACCACGCTTTCATATCTTTCTTTAGGTAGCTTAATCTTTGTGCTTTATAATGCATATGTATAACATTTTGCTTGCACATTTCAATTTTGTGCGAGTGTCATCCAACATTAGTTCTTTTAAGGATACCCATTTTACCAATTTTCTTGCCATCAATGACATTTCATTTCATGATCAATAGATCGATACCACTATTAGTTGTTAGACATGATTAATGTTATATATTGTATTTTTAGTGTTATTTTTGTTCACGGTCTTCTTTACTTACTTAAATTTAACATTGCAATTTACATTTTTAATTGTATTAATTAGTTTAAGAAATTGTTAGGAATATATGATGAACACATACATTATTGCATTAAATCTATCTTGCACACTTTACTTTTATTAAAATAACATAAGTCTATTAAACTTACCACTTAATTATTATTTTTGTTTTGTTTTGAAAAAGCAAAAAAGTCAAAGCTAAGGAATTCCTTAACAAAATGTTGGTAAGGGATTGGTCGAAAGAGTCCGACCAATATAGTAAACTAGGGCATGAGTTCACTCCATTAGTTTTCCTAAAACTGTGAATGACTTCGACTTTGTTAAAATTGTGTAGATTAAACTTAACACTACATGAAACTAGTAGGGTGTGCATACACTAGAAATCTAAGTAATAAGAATTGGTTTTTTTTTTTATAGAATAATGAAGGAAAAACCCTAATTAAAAGGAAAAACAAGGCTGACATACCTCACTCTAATTAATAAAATAGGCCTACTACCAATGATAATATTTAGAGGTACGTTACCGATATCATCAATTGATCATCCATTCCTTGCTTGCTTACCTAGTAGGTATTCAATAGTATGAATCTTGGCACGTCTATTCGTTGCCCATGGATACGGGACAGGGACCGTAATGCTCTTGCTCTCGCGGGCCTCCTCATTGTCAATCTCCTCGACGTTAGGTTGCGGTGGACCTGGTGGTGGTGGTAGTGGTAGTGGTGGAGGCTCCTCATTGTCGTTCTCGACGTCGTTAGGTTGCGGTAGTGGACCCGGTGGTGGTGGTGGTGGTGGTGGTGGAGGCAGGTGATTCATGGTAGTAGCCGAGGACTGAGTAAAAAGTGAAAGAGTAAGATCTAATGATGGAGAAGTAGGACGATGAATATCGTTCGTCATGGTGGTGGTCTTCAGAGGTTTTTTATCTATCTATGTACGGTTTGTACCCTCCTATTGACTGTCAAAGTTTTTAACCTTTTTATAGGAAAGGTTGTTGTCCGAGATAAGTGTAGGAAATTTAGGGGATGACTGTAAATGGAGTTGTAGTTTACTAGAGAAATGACTTTTTATATTTCAAAAGATAAGTTTGTTTGAAATGTTGGTAATATTCAATGTATTTGTCTCATAAAAACCTCCTATGAAAGGGGAAATGATTCTTCACAGTTATTAGATAGTCTCTCTTTTCTTTTCTCTTCTTTTTTTTTTATTTTTATGTTTTTGGGTTCTACGGCTGCTTTTATTTTGCATTGTTGTTTAGATTATTTTTTTTTCTTTCTAAGGAGTTTGCTTTTTCAATTTTCTTTTTGTTTTGTAGGTCTTAGATCAGACGGATACTATGGGTGCGTTGTTTAGAGCTGAACTTACCAAAACTAAACTGAACTGAATTGAACTGAACTGAACTTAACCAAGCACCACTGAACTGGACTGAACTGAATCGAACACCACTGAACTGAACACCACTGAACTGAACTGGAACATAATAGTAATAAAAACCATAGTTCTTATTATTATTATTATTATTATTATTATTATTATTATTATTATTATTATTATTATTATTATTATTATTATTATTATTATTATTATTATTATTATTATTATTATTTTGAAATAAATATTTTCTAACTATCTTTTGGGTGAACTGGTGAATAAATACTATTAGTATAACACTTGACTCGTTACGCGAACTGGTGAATAAATACAATTAGTATAACACTTGACTCGTTCTAGTTTGTTTGCAAATAAATTTGTATGGTTGTTATAATGATAATAATAATAGTAATAGTAAAGTAACTGTCATATTAATAATAGCAATAAAATAATAATAAATAAAATAATAATAATAACAATAAAATAATAATAATAATAATAATAATAATAATAATAATAATAATAATAATAATAATAATAATAATAATAATAATAATAATTGAACACCACTGAACTGAATTGAATTGAACAATACTGAACCGAGTCGTACTTATGTGTGACCACCCCTGAACTGAACTGAACTGACTGTAGAAGCTCGAAAGAACGCACCCTATATTGCAAAACATAGGTAATGATCCTATACTTTCTGATGATGACTTTATTTATTGAAGTAAAAAGAAAATGATCCTAAATATCATAATATTCTTTAATTGCCGTAGGGTACCTCAGCTCCTTGGTATCCCTTTGATAAATGGAAATAATAATTTTACTATTTTCTAAAAAAAAATAAAAAAAAAAGGAATAGTAATATAGAAGTTTTAGCATTATAATGTCTAAAGAGGGAATTCGTACCAACTAAACCAATTTTTTTTTTTAGTGACCAACTAGATCAATCTTAATATATTGGGTATGTGTTCTTTAAAAGTTAAAGAGTAATTAGGCTGTGTGTTCAGTAATTCAATAATGTTCTCAATAGTAATTTTTTAATTCAGTTCACTTGATGTATGTTCAATTCAATTCAGAGATATTTATTTCCTCGCAAATGTTATTATTGAATTTGATTAATGGTGCACGTACAATTCAAAATATAATGGTATTCAGTTCAATAGTATTAAATTCGATTCAATAATTCAACCCTAAAAAGACACTCTAAATTTATTGAGCATTTACATTTAAGTTATGTAATAAGTAATATATTTTTGTTCCCTCAAATTCATTATTGGACGTTCAATATATTTGTTGGAGGTCGAACTTACTTCACAATTCAAGCAAATATACATGCCTACTTTTTATTTTGTGTTTTCTGAGGGCAAGGCGTAGAGATTTTATATTGATAACTTGTCCATCGTTACATAGCAGGGAAGACACATATATCCGGGCAACAATAAACCCATAACTTCTCAACGCCTAACGGATTGACTCTAGTTATAGAATGAGCGAGAAACATAATTCCCATCTCTACGAACATGACTCCAAACGGCTAAGTCAAAAAAGGAACGACAAAACAACACATCGCCTAACATGACACATATGGTATTAAATATGTATGAAGTTCGCCTTTTCATTTTCTTTAACAAAATAAATAAATAAAATATAAATACATATATTTGTTGGTGGTTTAATTAACTCCCTTATAAAAAAAAAAAATCACAAGCAAATATACATGTCTAAAATGCTATATCACAATGCCATGCATGGCTCGAAGAAGGCCCTTCCTAGTTTTCTTCAATAATTAGAATTATTTCACCAACACATGTCAAACATGCTTTAAGTACATCATTGAGTTATCATCATTTTCTGGGACAAACTCCCTCTTAAAACTCGCAATACTATTAAGTACGTAATAACTAAACACCCATGGATAAGGATAAATACACACATCATAATTAGTTTAAAGGATAACATCTACAAAGAGGGAAATACGAAACCAAACAATAACATCCAAGGACTAAAACACCCCAAAACCAACCCTATATAAGCACACAATGTTATGGTGATCACTGAAAATGTGGATGGATAAGGATAGATACACATATCAATGGCGGAGACAGGGGGTGACCAGCGTAGGCCTTAGCCACTCCCATCAGCAGCAAAATCCCCTTTTATAATATTCTTGCCTAGTTGAAAAAGAAAAAGTGATGTTGCTTCGCTGGTTTCATATCATCAACACTCTGCTTATCTATCAAATGGTCCCGGGTTCGAATGCTATGACTTACATTTTTCTTTGGATACATATATACACCTTTTCCTTTTTATTAATTTTTTGATTGAACATCTTTTCTTTTATCATTATTTCTCTACCTTTATTTTGGTTTACTCACTTTGATATATAGTAAAATAAAAACCCTACAAAAAATATAAATAAGCTAATTAATTTTATCTTTAAAAACGCTCATTAGTCTTAATATAGGAAGACAATAATATTTGGATTTGTCTAAACAAGGATCATTGTTTTTGAATTTGAAGTAATACATTTGGTCTTCGGCCCCCCTTATAAAAAAATCCTGACTCCGCCACTACATATCATAATACATTATTTGTAAAGAACTACTCTTCAGTTGCACCCCTGTGAAACTACAAAATGTCTACCATCCATATTTGTCGATGTCCAAGTTTTTGCTTATTTAGCTCAGATTCATTTCCTTGCCTATATACATACGCCGCTTTTTCTCTCTCACAACATGATTGATATGATATGTCCAACTCTTTGGCTTGTTGAATCCCACCAACTAATAAATGAATTTTTTTTTTACCTGCGTGGAATCCCAATTTTTGTCCATTACTACTGTCTATCACCTCTAAACAGAAGATGCTTCCAAATTTCAAGTTTACGTAGAAAATGATTTTTAGGTAAATAAAAAAAATAAAAAAATACTAGGCATTTAAATGTCTATAACAAGAACTGCCATTGCAAAATTTTAGGGATGTTGTTAGAAAGTGAGAGTTTTACCGGAAAAATCTGGAAAATAATCTAGAAGTGTCCAGCAATATTCAGTAGTTAAGGAATTAATGAAGTTGAAGATGAAGAGTCTTTTGAGACTTTCAATTTCCCTATGCATTAATGCAACATTAAATTACGTAGTTTCTAGATCATTTCTCTCTAAAATTTTCTGTATCACCTTATATAAAGGCTGCTGACAAGGTATCGCTGTAATACATCAAAAAATACAGAACTTCAATAAACACCAGATTTCCTCTCCGATTCTCCTTACACTAAACCCCTTTTACACCAACAAGTGGTATCAGAAAACCTTAGATCTTAAGGGGCCAGAAATACAAAGAAAAACATAAAGAAAAAAAAAAGAGAAGTTTCTGTAAGGTTGAAAAGCATGACTTTAACATCCTCTATATCTACCATCTCTATGCCAGCACCTTCATCGTTTGGTGGAGAAAAATATGACTATTGGTGCATAAAAATAAAACTCTTTTTAAGAGCTAATGCACTATGGGAGATAGTGGAAAATGGAGTGGAAGAAAGGATAGAAAAAGCTGAATACACAGAAGCTCAACTAAAGAAGTTGAATGACGACGAGTTGAAGGATGCCAAAGCTTTATCCTTCATACTTGGAGCTGTCACAAATTCCATTTTTCCTAGAATAATGATAGCTTCTACGGCGCAAGAGGCATGGAATCTTCTCCATGAGGAGTTCCATGGTGATGAGAAGGTGCGGACCATCCGTCTCAATACCTTAAGAAATGAATTTGAAAATATGAAGATGAAGGAGAATGAATATATCAAAGATTACACTTTCAGATTTATGGAAGTTGTAAATCAGATGAAAATCTATGGAGAAGACATCTCTGATTCAAGAATTGTGCAGAAAATATTGGGAACCTTGACTGACAGGTTCCATACCATTGTCACCATTATTGAAGAATCAAAAGACTTGTCAAAACTCAGTGTAACTGAGTTAACAGGCTCTTTGCCGGCACATGAGCAGGAAATTCAGAAAAGTGCCAGAATGTTCTGGAGAAGATGCTTTCCAGTCAAAGCACCAACCAAAGCCATCATATTCCAACAGTTGGAAGAAAGGTTGTGGAAAATTTCAGAGCAAGGAAAAGAAAGAGCAGCCACAATCAAGGGGAAAATGCGCTCCATGTGGTATTTGCGGCAAGAGTAATCATCTCGAGAAAGATTGCTTTCATAAAGGGAAGCCAAAATGTCACTATTGCAAGTGAATTGGCCACACTTAGAAGGAATAATAGACAAAAACAAAGGCAAAACTAGCAGCAACAGTCCACTTCATAGGCTCATTATTCTTATAGCAATCAAGAAGAGGACCGTCTGTTTTTCGCACGACAAGCATCAACTTACATCAGTGATGACAGATGGTTAATTGACAGTGGTTGCACGTCTCACATGACAAACAATTCAAACATTTTTTGCAAACTCTACTCATCTGTCAAAGTTCCAGTTAGGATGGGAAACGGGGTTGTTGTTCAATCCAGTGGCAAGGGCACTATTGCAGTCCAAACAAAGAAAGGTACGAAGTACATAAATGATGTTCTTCTAGTCCCGGATCTTGATGAAAATTTGCTAAGTGTTTCGCAAATAATGATAAATGGTTACGCAGTTCTTTTTAAGAATAATCATTGAAACCATTTTTGATCCGCACATGAAAGAAATTGCAAAAGTCAAAATGGAAAAGAAAAGTTTTCCTTTGAAGTGGAATTATGCAAGGGAGGTGGCAAATAAATCTCGTGTTGAAGACACTTGGTTATGGCATAGACGGTATGGGCATTTCAATTTGCGTGCCCTTGATGAACTTCATAATAAGGGTTTGGTAAGAGACTTTTCTTCTATTTTCCTCACCAAAGACCTAGTGTGAGCCTTGTCAACTAGGCAAGCAACATAGGTTGCCTTTCCCGAAGGAGAAAGTTTGGAGAGCAAAAGAAAAGCTAGAGCTGGTCCATACTGATGTTTGTGGATCGCACAAAACTATCTCTCTTTCCGGGAACAAGTATTTTATCCTTTTCATTGATGATTTCAGCCGGATGACCTGGGTTTATTTTACAAGGAGAGGTCTGAAGTTTTAGGTGTTTTCAAGAAGTTTAAATCTCTTGCAGAAACTCAAAGTGGTTGCAAACTGAAGAAAATCAGATCCGACAGAGGGAAAGAATACACCTCGTCACAATTTGATCAATTTTGTGAAGACGAGGGCATAGAACATCAGCTCACTATCGGGTACACGCCACAACAAAATAGCGTTTCTGAAAGAAAAAACAAAATGTTGTTGAGATGGCAAAATGCATGCTAGTGGAAAAGAAAATGCCGAGAAAATTTTGGACAGAGGCTGTCTACACAGCCGTATACTTGCTGAACAGATTATTCACGAAGGCAGTGCAAGGGAAAACTCCGAACGAAGCTTGGAGCGGTAAGAAGCCAACAGCCAAGCACTTGAGAGTGTTCGGTTCAATCTGTTATGCTCACATACCAGCTCAAAAAAGAAGCAAGCTGGATGCTAAAATTGAAAAATGTATCTTCCTTGACTATGATTCAAGGTCTAAGGTAGGGATGTAAATGGATCGGATTCGGGTCGGGTGGACCATCATCCGCTCCATCCGCGAAATCCATCCTCTCCATCCGCTCCATCCATCACCCGCGAACCATCCAATCCTAATCCGCTCCATCCGTCATCCGCGGTTTAAACGGATGGATCGGGTGATAAACGGTTTAGTCACTTTAGTGATGTATAAATGTAAAGGTGAGCAATTGAGCATCTGACCCATACAGCCATACTGTTGGCAACAGCCAACATGTCTATAGAGCCACCAACAAATACTAGTACTTGAAGTATGTAGTGCAAGATCATGATTCCATTGGCATGCTAAATTAAACAGTATCCAAAATAAAAACAATATCAAGCTAAGGCAGTAGGCAGATTTCTTTACTTGAGCTTGCCTACAAAAGAACAATGGTTACATATGTTCGACTCACCCTGGTTCGCTCGCTTAATTAAAGCTTCATACAAACCAAATATTAAAAAGGTATTATACATAAAATCCAAATCACACAAAACAACAATTTAAAATATTTTCTCACATCACGAATGTCAAATAACTAGCCTACTGACTACTAATCTATTACATCAAGTAGACAGTGGAGTCAATTTTTCAATGTCTGACTCTTCACAAATCCACCATCTCTTCATCTGTATCCTATTAGTATAGGGGGAAATTAAAGAGTTAGAAACTTACATCTATAAAAATAAAAAATAATAAAAGAAGAAAATCAAAGGAACATTACCATAGTCAAGTCAACAATGTCACTAGTGTTGCTAGCATCGCTACTTGCCTCTTCCACCGCATCATTATCTTCCAAGATAGTAGCACATGCATGAGCATTGTTGAAAGTTGACTCTTCAAAAGAAAAGAAAAAAAAATAAAATAGCTGGGCAATGACAATGTCACTTACTCATAATTGTTCATAATTTGAATTTTAGTAATACAAGGTATATCATTTAGTTATGATTAAGCAATGACAATGTCTTTAGTTGGTCATCACTTGCTTGGCAAGCTATAGATATTAGTAGCACACTGTTTGGGTTTCTATCATGTAGTCAAAACTATTTTGATGGTTCTGTTAGTAAACAAATGGGGAAGAAACAATGGGGGTGTAGGAATGTAAAGAGAAATAATGACATATCTAAAGAAAAAAGAAAAAGAAAAAAAAGGAGAGACATAATCAGACAATTTACCTATCATAATGGGAAAAGCTTAAAGTGCTGCATCAACTACATGGTCTTCACTGTATGAGTAAGATAAATTTGCTAATACTATGGTCATAGAGATGAAGTGCAGGTGTTGTGACTTTTCAACTCAAGTTTTATTGGCTAAGAAGAATTATACAGAACCAAGACAACAACTTGTTTCTTTTTCTGTACTTTGAATTCTTTTTTGTATGTTAAATTATTTACTCCGATTTTCACTTGTGGGAACTCAACTTGAATTTGCTCCAAGACAACATCCAACTTGCTATACCATGTCAATTTGCTCCAACCAATAGTATAGTAAAACAATGTTCCAGCAAGTATCAACCTTTCATAGTAATTAAAACTCACAAATGAAACATCCAACAGTACCCAAAGAGTAACAAATAGTTCTAACAGACAAGAATAAAAAAGAATAGTATAAGAAAAGTCATTGAAGACTTTCAACAAACATGTGGTGTGTATGAATATGCATTCACTAAAAAGCAAAAAAACTTCAACTCAGTATTACGCAATAGTATAGTAAAAACCCTAAGAAACTAAATTTCAAAATCTTACAATCGATCTATAGTGAGGGTTACAAAAATCCATACCTTGCAATTTGTAATGGGTCTTTGAAATCGAACAAAACTTCACTTTGTTTCGCTATTTAATCTTTTTGCTGTTCAATGTCGCGATTAAGAAACCCTAACCTCTGAAGAAAAACCCATAATTCAAACTCAAATTTACAATTCAGAAACGAAACCTTCGATCTATAATTTCGCAACAAAATAGCTGGACATATCTCATAAAATTAAGAAATGGAACAATTAACAGTACGGAAGACAGGCAAAATAGTACAAGTTGCTAATTTTGGACAATTATCATTGGAGTAGCTGCACTGACAGATCTAAGGAAAAATACTTTCAACAAGAATACAGATAATTAACAGGAAGCAAGTTGCATATAGAATAGTCGACAAAGCAAATGGATAACTCATAATGCAATTACCATGTAGTCCGAGACCAGTAAGCACAACAGCTTCACATATGTACAAATAAAATATCATCCTCTTCAGTTGCTATTTCCAAGTATAGTATTAGGCCATTAGCAACCAAACTACTTATCAAGAGCATTAGAAGCTACTAACCAATCTTACTAATTGAGATGGAATCAGAAAAGCAGTAAATGTAAAACCTAATGATCTACTATGAGAATAGCTTTCACAGATAACTGGCCATGACATTGTACTAAGTACTAACTTTCAGCACTAAACTACTCAATTGAAGGAAGTAACATCCCTGCAATTGAGCAACATGGAAGCTGAAGAGTGACAATCAAGCCATCTGCAAAGTGAAGTGGCACCTTACATCTAACAGAATACAAAAACGTAAACAAAACATGGCTCTCTCCATACAAAAATCAACATATGGAAGATGCAAGTTGTTCATTTAGGATTAACGTTAGCCAAAACCTTCGATCTACAATTCAGAAAAACCCATAATTCAAACTCAAATTTACAATTCAGAAACGAAACCTTCGATCTATAATTTCGCAACAAAATAGCTGGGCATATCTCATAAAATTAAGAAAACCTTCGATCTATAACCAAAACCTTCGATCTATAACCAAAACCTTCGATCTATTTCGCAACAAAATAGACGATTCGAACAACCGAAGAGAAAGAAATAGGAAGAGGAGAGAGAGTATACCGTAGCTCCGGCGAGTCGGCTGGCTGCGGAACTCCGGCGACAGTTAGAGAGTGGGAGATGGGAGTGACTGTCTGGCTCTGGCTGGGCTCTGGGCTCTGGCTCGAGAGAAGAAGAGAGAGAAAGAGTGAAAGTAGCGTTAGGGTTAGGCCGTCTGAATTCTGATCGAGAATTTGAGTGTTTATATATATATATATATATATATATATATATATATATTTTAATTAAACGGGTGATGGATGGTTTTAGCGGGTCGGGTTCGCGGGTGGAAACTGTCCACCCGAATCCTACCCGATCCGTCACCCGCTCCATCCACCACCCTCTTAAGGATCCGTTTATTCGGGTTTTGATCTATATATTCGGGTCGGATGGTGCGGATATCCGCGGATGGAGTATCCATTTACATCCCTAGTCTAAGGGGTACAGAATTTTCAACCTCGGCACAGAGAAGATCATGATTAGCAGAGATGTCCAACATGATGAAGACGCCTCTTGGAATTGGGAAGACAAGAAGGTCGAAAGGAGGATGATTTAGGTCTCACACCCCTCTAATCAAGACCAGCAAGCATACCTGCCAGAAAGTGAACATGTTGATGACAATTTGGATTCAACTCCTAGTACACCCTTGTCCCCAGAGGTGCAAGTTGGATCATCATCTTCAAGTCCCAATGCAACTGGCCCTCGAGGAAAAAGACCACTCTCACAAAAATATGATGAATGTCCAGTTGTTCATTTGGATCTCGAATTGTGGGAGAGCTGACATTTTGCCGTTGATGAGCCTGGAAACTATGAAAAAGCATCAGCTCATGAAGAATGATAGCGAGCTATGGAAATTGAAATAAACATGATTGAGAAGAATGGAACATGGGAGCTTGTTGACAGACCTAAAGACCGAAAGGTGATAGATGTGAAATGTGCTTTCAAAATCAAGCTTAACCCAGATGGCTCCATCAACAAGTACAAGGCCAGATTAGTCGTCAAAGGCTACTCACAACGAGTTGGAATTGATTATGGAGATACCTTTGTTCCAGTGGCAAGACATGACACGGTAAGAACTCTGATCGCTTTTGCTGCACAAGAGAAGTGGAAAATATTCCATCTTGATGTTAAATCTGCCTTCCTCAATGGAGAGCTCGAGGAGGAGATGTATATTGAGCAACCTCATGAGTTCGCTGTGAAAGGTCGATAAGATAAAGTATACATACTGAAGAAGGCTTTATACGACTTAAAACAGGCCTTGAGAGCCTGGTACAACAAGATTGATTCTTACTTTCTTGAGCAAGGATTCAAGAGAAGTAAGAATGAACACACACTTTACATACAAAAGTGTGGCAAGAAGGATATTCTTCTGGTATCACTCTATGTTGACGATCTCCTTGTCACGGGGAACAACCCGGACATGATCCTTGCATTTAAGGAGGAGATGAAAAAGAAATTTGAGATGACTGATTTGGGCTTAAAGAACTACTTCCTAGGCATGGAAGTCCATCAATTAGAAGAGGTAAATTTTCTCTCACAAACTAAATATGCTAAAGACATCCTAAAGAAGTTTAAATTGGAGCATTGCAAGCCCGTTGCAACACCCCTTGTGGTGAATGAAAAGTTGTCCAAATTTGATGGCCGAAAGAAGGTTGATCCAAGGCAATACAGAAGCTTGGTCGAAAGTTTACTATATCTGACAACAACCAGACCATACCTAATGTTCGCTGCAAGCTTGCTGTCCAGATTCATGGGCGATCCTAGTGAAGTTCATATGGGCGCTACCAAGAGAGTACTAAGATATTTGAGAGGCACCTCTGATTTCGGTATTCTGTTCCAACATTGTTCCAACCATAAGATGATAGCCTACTATGACAGCAATTGGGGAGGCTCGGTTGACAACATGAATAACACTCTTGGCTATGCTTTCTCACTAGGCTCGGGAGTATTTTCATGGATTTCAAAGAAACTAGAGGTGGTAGTTCAATCCACCGCAGAAGCTGAATATGTTTCAACATCGGCAACTATCAGCCAATCAGTATGGTTGAGGAAGATACTTGTAGATATGGGCTGCAAGCCAAGCCAAGCCAAGCCAAGCCACTGAAGTCTCAGTGGACAACAAATCCGCGATTGCTATTGTAAATAATCCGGTGTGTCACAGCAAAACCAAGCATATGAAGGTGAAGTTTCATGCTGTTCGAGATGCAGAACAAGAAAAGGAAGTGAAGCTAATCTACTGTCCAACTGAATTTCAGCTTGCTGACATCTTTACTAAGGCCTTACCAAAATGCAGGTTCGAGTTCATAAGATTCAAGCTTGGCGTGGTGACAAAAACTCTCAAGGAGGAATGTTAGAAAGTGAGAGTTTTAGGGAAAAATCTGGAAAATAATCTAGAAGTGTCCAGCAATATCCAGCCATTAAGGAATTAATGAAGTTGAAGATGAAGAGTCTTTTGAGATTTTCAATTACCCTAGGCATTAATGCAACATTAAACTACTAGTTTCTAGATCATTTCTCTCTAGAATTTTCTGTATCACCTTATATAAAGGCTGCTGACAAGGTATTGCTGTAACACATCAAAAAATACAGAACTTCAATAAATACCAGATTTCCTCTCCGCTTCTCCTTGCACTAAAACCCCCTTTGCACCAAAAGATGTCAATATTAGTGTACTGTCTTACCTTTCAAGCAATGAATCTTATATAAGTTTGCCCCAACGTGAACTCGTGAAGTCACTTCTATAGCAAAGTCTAAGCATGACGTCAAAATTGTTAAAAGTGAACTTACATTGATACAACCTCATACAAAAAATTGTTCGTTTCAAAATACATACTACTCATACTCATCAGTAGGTATTTACTAGTACTAGGTGTTTTTTTTTTTTAGTGAACTAGTCTGTACTACTTTTTTTTTGCTCATTAACTAGTCTGTACTACTTAATTTATCCATAAAAGTACATTTTTGCCTAAATAATATTTCTGTTTTTGAAAACCAATTAACAATCCCGCCAAACCCCCCATCCCCCAAAAATTTCAAATTCCCAATTCCAAAAATTCCCCCAAAACACTCCCGCTACCATTAAACTAACCCACAACATCAGCAACAGATCTCCACCGTCCATTTACAGAATTAAACAATCAAGGGCGAAACCCCCTCGATCCGTGCCTCTCAAATTCAACCAATCAGCATTCACCTCTCAACCAATATATAAACACCCCAAAACCCATCTTATTTTTCCACACACAACAATACCTTTCATCTCAAAAAATCTCAAATCCCAAATTCCCTCCATAATCTCTCTCTCTCTCTCTCTCTCTCTCTCTCTCTCTCTCTCTCTCTGTTAATTTTCTCTCTCCTCAAAATCAACAATGGCGCCCAAGGCAGACAAGAAGCCCGCCGAGAAGAAACCTGTCGAAGCTGCCGAGAAGAAACCAGCGGCCGAGAAGAAGCCGAAAGCCGAGAAGAAGATCCCATCAAAAGACGCAGCTTCAGGGGCCGAGAAGAAGAAGAAGAGGAACAAGAAGAGCGTAGAGACATACAAGATCTACATCTTCAAGGTTCTGAAACAAGTTCACCCTGATATCGGAATCTCAAGCAAGGCAATGAGTATAATGAACAGTTTTATTAATGATATTTTTGAGAAGTTAGCTCAAGAATCTGCTAGGCTTGCTCGTTATAATAAGAAACCTACTATTACTTCTAGGGAGATTCAAACTGCTGTTAGACTTGTTTTGCCTGGTGAATTGGCTAAGCATGCTGTTTCTGAGGGTACTAAGGCTGTTACTAAGTTTACCAGTTCTTAATTTGGTTTCTAGGGTTTGTGGTTTGGTTTGTTGGAAATTGGGGAATTTGTGGACTGGTTTTGTTTTAGGAGATCTGGTGTTTGAATGTATAGGTTTAATGTCATGTCTTTTGTTTGTAATTCTCTTGACTAGTGGTGAAATGGAATGAAATGGAAGTTTTTGGCAGTGAAATCAAAACGCTAATTAGTTATATGTTTGCTCAAATTATGCAATTATTTGTTTTGTGCAGTTTTATTCATCTCAATTTTAGGGTTTTGTAATTTGGGGATTTGCGGGTTTTTGATGGAATTTTGGATAGATAGAGTTTAGGGCCCAGAATCAAAGCGTGTGTGTATGTTTAAATTTGGTCTCTTGTTTAATTAGTTGTTCTGTTTCTATATGAATCATGCATTTTGCTGTTCTGTTTCTATACGAATCATGCAATTAGTTGTTTTATGCAACTAGTGGTTTGGGGAATTGTGGTTTTTGAATGGGTTTTAGGGTTTTGTCAATTGGTAGGTTGTTTTTGTAGTTTGGATTGTGATTGGGGGTTTATATATACTTATATGGTATGTTTAGGTTTAGGAGATCTGTATATGTGAAAGTATAGCTCTAGTTTGTAATTGGTGAAATGAAGTGATATGGTCATATGGCTGTTTTTGGCAGAATATTTGAACTGTATTTGTTTGGTCTTCAAGTTGATTGTTCCTGTGGTTACCTAAAATATACAGATTTTGTTCAGTTCAAATGTTATCTATAACTATGCTTCGAGTTGTCGTTCTTGGCTAATTCTGATATTTCAGTTTGGCATAGCAAATGGGGAATCTACATTTCAGGGTTTTCGTAATTTGGTAGTTAGGTAAGGTATTTAGTGGGTTGAACTTGAATACTTGTTGATGCTATGTCTGTTATAGTTTAGGAGATTAGGGAGTCTGAACCAGAATGTGTAATCTTGTTTCGATAGCTTTGATTGTGAATCTCCTGATCAAACGAATTGAAGTGATATTGGCTATTTTGGGCAGAGAAATCAAAGTGTGTATTTGTTGTACTTGGTCTCTGAATTCTGATTCAATAAGTTGGGTTTTTGTATATCAGAATCACGCAATTTTATTCAATTAAACTCTCTTTATTCAGAATTGCACTTGGGTACTTCTGTTTAACAAAGCTATTTGGATAAGCTTATGTTCAGTTAGCTTTCTAGTTTAGAATGGTAATCTATTGGTATATGTGGAATGCAAATTTGCGCTTGAATGCAAATTTGCGCTTGAAGTCTTGATGATATGAAACTGATATTGTATATATTGAACCAGTGCTGTTGATGAATTATGGGTGCATGTAGTTTGGTGGTACTGCTTAGAAATAACTGGATCTGAATTCTGATTATACAGAACTTTTATTGTTCTTACTATTCATTGGAATCAGTTTATTGCTGTTGGATTCGCTGTTTGATCTGTGATTAATTTTCTGATCAGTTCATGTGTTCAGGCTCAGGTGTTGAAGTAAGTTGAAATTTTCTGTTGAACAAGCTGTTTTGTTTCATTAGTGTTTAAATCACAATAAGTTTTGATGTATTTTAGTTTTGCTGTACTTTAAAGAAAATGGATCTGTTTATGCAGAACCAAATCTGTTCTTATAAATTATTTAATTTATGCATTTGGGGGAAAGCTGTTTTTGTCCTGTCATTTATTTGAAATTTTGTTTGGCTATATCAACTCATTGATCAGTGATTAGTTCTTTGAAGATTGCTACCATATTAACAAGGCCTTTGGTTTTGCTGTTTCCCTAAACATTGCTAGTTTGTTGTTTTAACTGAGTAATCTAGCCTGGGTTGAATATTGGCCTTAGTTTTTTTGGTCCAAGGGAAGCACAAATGCCAGTACAATAAATTTACATACAACGAGGGTGAGGGGATTCGAACCTGTAACCTAATGTACCCAAGACCACTAGATCAAGACCTCATTGGCAATATGAGCCTTAGTTTGACTTCGCCCTTTTCCTTGAGTGTGTAAACTTCATCATTAAATGACAGAACAAATGACATGATCCAATATTAATTGTGTGTGAAAATTCTATTGTGTAGTTTCATGTTTTGTTAATTGTACAGTTCTTTCATTCTCTTCAGAATCAGAGTCTTCCCTTAGTCTTTTTAATACAGTAGATCTATTTTTGATAACTTGTAAAAACAGTGTATTAAAATCGCAAGGAAGCATAAAATATAATAACAGTCGTACTCGTATACCTTGTGGCTTGAACCACATGAGATTATATTACGTTAAATACTCAAATGCACCCAAAAAGGTCAAAGTCTGTTCAGTAAAGCCAAAAACGCTTAACTGATTCAAGTACGACTATTCTAATCTAATCTTAATGACCATTTGCTTCAGATTGCAAAATAATATTATGAGAATCATCATAAAGACGATTAACACCCTCAAATTGACTATTCACATTAGGAGGCAAAGGATTACTAGTCAACTTCGAGAGCCCATCTTTACAACCCTCATAATCATCCTTAGCACCATCAAACTCCTTCTTAGCAGAATCATCGTCCAGGTTCCACCACGAACTCATGGCATTCGCTAACATCTTCGAAAAGTGGTCAAACCCGGAGCCACAAAGGTCATATAGGCCCTTAACGTTGGGATCTGTAGTCTCATTGGCGAGGTCCACAAAGGCCTTTTGGGCTACCTTGGACAGGTTGTAGGTGCAGTACACGGCGGTCCCTGCTAGCTCTCGGACAGCCATTTGGGAGGTTCCGTTGTCGCTAGCGAAGCAGTCACGACAGTCAGTCGGGTATGGTGTCTTGGTGCAAACGTCCTCCACTAGGGTGGCGTTGGTGGGAGTGGTGGAGAGCCAAAGATTGACCATGATTAAGAAGAGGAAAGCTAGGAGGTTGCTCATTGTGTGACTTGTTTCTTTTGTGTTTTGATGCTAGTTTTGGAGCTTTGCTTTGTATGTATTGTAAGGTGAACTTAGTATATATAATAGTCCTATGTAACAGATATGTGAATTTATTATAGTAGAAATACCAAGAGAATTGCTCGCAATGTGTAGAAATCTGAAAAGATTTGACCTCATAGTTAAAGTGTGATATAATATCTTGGCGTTTTACTCGTATATCAGTCTTTAATGAGGCTCTTCTTGACCATTTGGTTATACGTTAATTTAGGTTGGTCTAAAATGAGTCTTTTGTGTGATTTTTTAAAAAAATGTACATTGAAACACATTATTAGCATGAAACAAAGAAAATAAAAGTGGGCTAAACTTTATTTTTACGTCGATAAATAATGGAAACCATTATATTGTGGATTTCTAATTTCATATCTTCCAAATTAGCAATATTAGGTCAGTGATTCGAGTCTTATTTGAAACACTAGAGAATTAATTATCGGGATACTTTAGGTCACACGTTAGGTAATTTCCTTTAATTATGCACAATTTTCTCATTGCTAATTTGTTGCAGTGAAAAGAGTTCAAACTTAATTGAAAACGTACCTAATTATGTTTGGATGTTGGTTGGTGGGATGACTTGAGCAAATCTAAATGTTTGACTAAGTCTACTAGTTAGGGAGTTTTGTAAGTGACGGTTAGGATTGACTATTTTAATTCTACTAAGGTTAACGTTTTCATTAATTAGTACAAGATTGTTACATTCGTCTCAATATTACGAAGCACCAGTTTTTACCATGTGCTTCGAATGGTTTCATATGAATTTCTGTAAATTAATTTTTTTTTCTTATGTATTTTTTTTCCATGTAAAGTGTATACATTCATGAAGCACAATATTAATTAATCAATATATTCTCCAAACAAAGGTAACAAATAACTCAATACTTAACAATAAGAAAATGGCTACTATGAAATTCGGTGGTTTCTACCGGTTCCCCAATGCATCTTGCCCTTAAGGGCTTGATCCATTCATTCAACCAAATCAAAAGTCCGAGCTCCAGTTCATTCACCCAAAGATGTGCTACATTTTCAAAACTTTTTCCTTTTATCGTGGGGAAAGTTATAGCGACATGAAAATGATGTTTAATTTACAACTCTCTGTAAGATCAAGGTATCTTCATCACAAGAGAACTTTTAAAGACTCCATTAATTTGGAAGAGATCTATATACTCGATTGATGATGACCCGCCTAAAACGAAGTCCGCTTTTAACTCGTTTTATTTTAACTATCCTAGTATATATGTATTGTAGTTTAGATTTGGGAAGCTCAAAGTCTTGCTTTTAAGGGTCCATTAGTTTCTACCCAAAAAAGCCTGAATTGAAGTAAATTGAATTTATTTTTTTATATTGGTCGCTAACCATTTAAAATTCATCCAAACATATTCAATAATGGATTCATTTGAAAGTACGCTTTAAGATCTTTCCGATGACATTGTTATCCTCATAAATTTATTTCGTAATAAAAAGTTATTGAGTGATAAAAGATACGCATAAACTGAATTTAAGTGAAATTAAGTTGAGGCAAATGGAGCCTCTTAAATCAAGTTTCTTATGCTTCTCCTTCTTTATTAGGTTGTATGTTTGTGTTGAAGGAAAAATAAATCTTGGGATTAATTTTAAAAATGGCCAAAAAAAATAATAAATCGGAGTGCTAGCGTTAAATTCCAAAAAATTAAAAGGAAAATAATAAAAAGCAAAAATAATATTCTCAAGAGAAAAAAAGACGAATAACCAAAAAAGGAAAAAAAACACACACACAAAAACCACCAAAACGACAAGCCCGGAAGACATTGGCGTTGACAGCTAGTGGAAAAGCTCTGAGTTGGAGTTCGGCTTCCTTTCTCCCAGCGATTTTCTCGTTTTTCACCGGCGGCCAACTTTCCGTCACCGGAGATTTTTTTATCGCCATTGATGCTTCTCTCTGTCGCTTAACTTAATGCCCTGCTTTTGATCTGGTATTGTTTCCATTCCTTTCTCTCTCCTCTTTCTTCATCTCGCTCTAATTGATATCAATATGGTTAATGCAATTCTCTCTCCCAATCAAATTTCATTTTATTTGGATAGCACAATTCGAGCTATTGCTCCCTTATTTAGTTGAAATTCAGACAAATTATATGAAATTGCTTTGATGTTTTTTTGGACATTTCTGTAGTATTTTTCTTAATCTGCTACCTATAAATGCAAAAATATCCTTTAATTGTAGAATAATTAGGAGTTTTTGTGTTCATTTGTCATGTTGTTAAGGGAATCTGTTTTATTTTGATGAGAACAATGGCTGAATTGTAGAATATGGATGAGTATTTGTTCTTTGTCTGTCATTTCATATTATCATTGATCATGTATTAAATGTGATTACAATAGTGTCTACAGCTACTTAGTTTACTACAACCAAAGTTATTAATTAGTTTAGGAGTTGTCTCATTATTCTTTGGCCGTACTCACACTTGTATTGAGCTGATGGATGAATTAAGGGATTCAATAATACCAAACTGACCCCTATATATCAACAATACCGTATGTAAACAATTCCAGACTTTGCATATCACCATGGAGGTGGATGTTTGGGGTACTGGAGAGGAGTGGTATGTTAGGTCACCATCTCGTAGTAGAAGATTCTGAGGCATTGTGTGATTATGGATATTTTATGGTGTACATGGTTGCAGTGGAGCAATCCTAACTTCAATGAGGGTGTTTTCTGCCGTAGAACGTCTGTGCGAGATTGAATTCTATATTTAGGTTGCGTATTATGCGCTATAGCTGCTTGGGCTTATCAAAGAATCTCCCTTAAATGGTTTCTTTGTAATGTGATATGTTTTTAAAAGGTCTCCTTGTTCTCCTGGGCTGTAAATTTTGTCATCAATACAAAGTTTCTTGTATCTCGAATAGAGTTTCCATGTAGAATTCTAGCTCCCTAGCATAAGAATATATGTATGATGAAATAAAGTTATAAATACAGTGACATTGATGTAACAGTAACAGACTTACAGTGCTGTAATAGATCATGAAAAGAAAATGTTACTAACCACTTAACCAGTTTCTGTTTCTGATATTGTTGTTCTAACAAGGTTAGCTAACAGCCTTACACCCTGGAAATAGTTTATGGAAAAACTGCTACCAGTTAAACAAACCTGCTCTATGCCTCTATGTTTTTCTTTCAGTGTGTGTTCCACTTTTGAGCTCCCCCCAAAAGAAAAAAATAAACAAAACAATAAGAAAAGAAAAAGAAAAAGAAAAAGAAAAAGAAAAATTATTTTCCCTGTTTTAATTTGTGTTTGTAGGTCTGTCTGTCTGTCCCAAATAGAAGCTATATAAATGATTTATCATCCTTATTCTTCTTTCTTGTCTCCAGAGTTTAAACGATACCAGAGGACCTTGCTTCAATGGCCCAAATACCAAACTTAGATAATGCTTCCATTAATCTAGCATCTTTCAGGTACATTGCTTTGCCAATTTCCTCCTTTCACTTCTTTTGTATATTGTTTTTTTCTTCTTAATTTGTCTTGAAATTAAGTATGATCATAGTTGATTTTGTTTCAAATTTTCTCAATTGTAGGGAGCAGTCACAGAAAGAGCTGATAACTATCCTGAAAAATGTGAGTTCCAGTTGTATAAATGGCAATTCACTGTTCTTTATAATTTCCTTTTTCTTTCTCATGTACAACTCAAAATTCTGACCTAAATTTACTTGCTGGTCCTTTTCTCTTGTCTTACAGATCCGTGGGAAAAAATGTCTTGTTATTGATCCGAAGCTCAGTGGCTCTCTCTCTCTGATCGTCCAGACTGCCGTTCTTAAGGTATTAAGCTTTTGCTATCTAAACTTAAGTGTTTGTTTACATTTTTCAATTTCTTTTTTTCCTGAGGGATTATCTGTATAATATATTCCATCATCACTTACGGATGCTTCTCAATTGATTGGAGACTAGCTGTGCTTCATGAAACCTTATGTGTAGAAGCAGCATAAGAAAAAGGGAATAAATTTATTTTGTCAATAAATCTAATTTGTTTTTTGCTGCTATTAAGAACAGTAGAAATGACATAGTTACTAGATTTAAGTTGCCTGATTTTCATTCATTTAGTTTGGCCAATGTGTAATTAGGGGGTCTCTGAGTTTGATATTAGGAACATTTTCTCTACAAAGAGACATTTGTAGAAAGAATAGGTAATGGGTTCTAAAAATCATGAGATGGAAGAACAAGAACTTGTCAGTCATATACAGAATCTGGGACATTTGTCACACCCTTTTGGACATTGACACTTTGTATATTTATTGGGTTCTGTTTTATAGTTAAGCATCATACCCAATTACCATGTCCACCGTGGACATATTGTGTCTGATATGTGTATACAGGTATAGTGTCACGGGAGTTTGGATCCTCTCCATTTCTTTTCTCTCCATTTCCTAAATGGAGGGCTAGATCTCCTTCTCTCAATTTACCTCCTTGGAGGCCTCCATTTCTTTTAGCAAATTGAGAGGATCCCAACTCGTGTCACGGTGGGTGGAACCTAACATATAGCATAGCAGGTCAGACTAGAGCAAAGAGTGGTAATAGCCTATTATTTCGGGTTGTACGGTGTGGAGAGGAGCAGGATGAGGAGGAAAGGGACTGATAGAATGACACTTACTGGATGAGTTTCTTGTCTTTATGTGATCAGGTCACTTTTTAGCTGAGAAGAGTAAAGAAAGAAATGTGAAATTGTAGCTGTAGGGAAAGACAAGAATTTTCCAGGACATGCATGGTTTACCTGTGTAAACCTAATAGATAACAAAAGGGAGAAATACCTCTCTTTTTCCTTTATAGCTGGGACCGCTGGATGGATCAGACAGAAAATACATAGCTACGTGTAAGGTTATCGTGATAGGTTACATGAGACAGATACGAGAAAGAGAGAACATTGTTATTTATTGTATTACTCTTCAGAGTCATATAGATATATACTACATGCGTAGGTGTTTATTTATTTATTGTTATTATTTTTTTTCATCTTCTCAGATAGTTACTGACATTAATGCATTATTGTCAATTTGACGACTGTGTGCTCTGTTCGGGTATTCTTGATATGTCAATCTATTTTTTCTTGTTGATAAAATATATGGCAAGAAGCCAAGATGATTTTTATTTCTATTCTAAAAGGGCATGGAATAGTCCCTTTAATATTCTACTTGAATGAAACTTATCAGTATCTCAGTTATATAATTAGTTGCAACTATCTTCGCCTGATCCTGATTTTATATATTGGCTTCTGGGACAGGAACATGGAGTGGAATTGCGCCATTTATCTGCTGAACCTCTAGAAACTGACTGTACCAAAGTGGTGTACCTTGTTCGTGATCAGCTTGAGTCGATGAGACATATTTCCTTGCATATTCATGACAACACTTCAAAGGGATTACAAAGGGAGTGTTATGTTTACTTTGTACCACGACGTTCAGTTGCATGTGAGCAGGTAATTTCTATCTTGGCAAATATACATGTTTGAACTATAGAATGAGAGACCATTTGATTGTCTAACTTCTGGAACTGTGAACTGGCTTGAGGGTTGGAGAGATTAAATATTTTTTATTTCAGAACAATTTTCTTTGTTTTCAGATATTGAAAGAGGAAAAGGTGCATGATTTGTTGACTATAGGAGAATACCCATTATACATGGTCCCGCTTGATGAGGATGTAATATCTTTCGAACTTGATTGTGCATACAAGGTACTATTTTTCTCATGTGAGTGGAACTCCATATCCTTGAAAATAAAGTATTTGTATTAAGTGGATGTTGTTTCTTAGTCCTGCATTTTCTGGTTACTAGGAGTGCCTAGTTGATGCTGATACAAGCTCTCTTTGGCATATTGCAAAAGCCATTCATAAGCTTGAGGTTTGTTTCATCACACAAATAAGCTCATTCCTTCTCTTTCAAATATATATGAGTGAATTCTTTTTTTTTTTGTCTTGTGATGTATGTATACATTTCTCATTCCTACTGAGAAAAGAAGACTTTGGTAGGACAAATTGATTGTGATTTAAGTTCTAGATAGATTCAATCTGTCTCAGACTTACTAAGGACTATGATAGGGAAAAAAATCAAGATCCACATAGACAAGCTGCGTTTAATATATCCTTGCAGTTCCCTCCTGAAGACACGGTTGGGTGGAGAACTTTTATTTCATAGGAAGGGCATTGTAAGAAGTAGAAAGACAATGCAATTATTATCCTTTGTCTTTCCCTTTCTTGGTTTGTGGAACATTAAAGTTGTTTTCAGTTGGTTGAAACTCATAAAAAGAATTAGTGATGAGGAAAATAGAAGTTGCAATGTGGAAGCTGATTTTGAATCATATGACAGAGACACTAATTGGAGTAGGATATGCTCTGTCCATTTGGTCTCCGTAATGGACTGTTGGTAGAAAATAATGGGATTATTAGTTGTTTTGTTTCTTGGTCTTATAATGCTCTTACTCGAATCTAATCTATCGTAAACAGCCTCTCTACCAGGGGACTAGCTAGGGGTAATGTACCGTACATCTGGAACTCCCCACACTCCTCTCTCGGTGGGATACCTCCTGGGTTATTTTGTTGTTACTTGAATGTAATATTATTAGATCATAAATTTCAGTGTTTTGGCTCTCCTTCTCAGTCCCCTCAGTTATGTATTGCAAAATTTCTTTGGAAAGCAAAGGTTTCTTTGAAGGTGCGGGCTTTTGTGTGGACCTTGGCGTTGGGGAAGATAAATATTAGCACTAAGTTGACCAGGGCTATCTATTTCCCCAGACATTTGTTACTCTGTAGGGCCAGCAATGAAGCTGGACATTGGTCTTTGCACTGTCAGGTGGCTAGGTACTTTTGGGGTAAGTGTTTGATGTGTGTGGGGAGCAGATGTGTTTTGTGTGATGTGGGAAGGGGACATGGTAATTAGGTGTGATGCTTAACTGTAAACAGTACACATTAAATATTCAAAGTGCCAATGTCCAATTAAGTGTGACATTTGTCCCATTTTCATAAATCGCGCAAGCTAACTCTAGTAGATACGTCATTTCTATAGTTAATAATAGCAGTTAAAAAGAATTGATTTACAGGCAAACTAATTGTGTTCCCTTGCTTTTCCACATTAGGTTTCCATGCAACATAGCTAGCCTCCGATCAATCTAGAGGCATCCTGTATGTGATAATGGGTTATATTATACAGAAATCCACCTCTGACCATTGTGATCATTGTTCTATGAGAAAAATCTGACATGCATACTCTCACACCGTCACACGTCACACGTCACACCTGGCCACAATAACTACTAACCCAAATTTAGTAACAAAATTTATTTGAAGTAAAAGGTCATATAAATCAAAATAATAACCACAGTTTGCTTAGAGTTCATCCCTAGTGAAAAGAAATTGAAAAATGTAAACAAATTCTTTAGTTTAGATAAGTAAAATTGATTATTACCTTCAGAATGGCATTCTGGACTATCAGAGAGAAAGAGAGCCACTGAGCTTTGGATCAGTAACAAGACATTTTTGTTCCACGGATCTGTAAGACAAGAAAAAAGGCCAAACAAGTAAAATTAGGTCAGAATACGGAGTTGAAAATGAAAAAAAAGCATCACGAAGAACATTCACTTATCTTCTATACAAATGGAACTCACAATTTTTTAGGATAGTTATCAGCTCTTTCTTTGGCTTCTCTTTATGGTTAAGAAGATAGCTGGTTGCCAAAATTAATATTGTCCTCTCAAAGGAAGGTAGCTGGTTGCTGAAATATTTGTCCTGTCACAGAAGATTGCTGGTTGCTAAAATTAATATTGCTCCAAGTAGCATTGACATCTCCTTTTTTTTTTTTTTTCCAATTTGTTTCACTGATATGGCCAAGAGGTGATAAAGGTTAGAGAGAAACTAAACTCTCAATGACTCTGATGATTAATACCAGTATGTGTCTCAAAAATTAATCCTGCTGGTTTCTAACTTTGATCTGTTTTTGAACTCCTTACTTATTTCATATGCACTAGTTGTCTTTTGGTGTGATCTCAAATGTGAGGGCAAAGGGCAAGGCTTCATTTCGTGTTGCAGAGATCCTAGATAAGATGCAGACAGAAGAGCCAGCCAACATATCTGATGTAATTGAGCTTTACCCTGAATCTCTATGGAAAATATCATCAATTTTTTTTTTTTTTTTTTTTTTGGCCAGTTATTCACATATTTGCTGTGTGTCAATGATGCGTTATTTCAGGTGGTCCCAGAGATAAGTACACTGATCTTGCTAGACAGAGAGGTAATTTCTAATTTCTTTTCCAAATGACACATAGATTGATGGAGGCCAATATAAAATTTTGACATTAATGAAGTTCTTTGAAATTTGAACTATTTCTGCTGTAAAGAAGAAAACCAGGTTTCGCAAACTACCTGAGAAATAATCTTAATACAGGGAAAAAAATGTCCTGTATCAGTTTTACTGAGCTGAGCAAAATTGTAGTTATTTTATAGAATCGAAGACCACATAATTAATCTTTTCAAGGACAATATTCATATTGTTTCATGTGATGTCATGCTGACAGATAATTTTACATTGCAGGTGGACATGGTCACTCCGATGTGTTCACAGTTAAGTTATGAAGGCTTGTTGGATGAGGTGAGAGTGTACGAAATTGAATTTTAGTCTTACCCCCCCCCCCCCCCACCCTCCCACCCCGTTTTTAAATTATATACAGTTACAATCTAACATCACATGCTGGTTGCAAAATAGAGATCTGCACTATCATCCATTCTCCTAATTTTTCCTCCAAAATCTAGCTGAAAAAATTTGCATTGCGATTGTTATCTTCTTCATTTTATTCCAATTTTCTTTTTGGGTGTTCTATTTGTGTGTGTGTTGCGGAGGTGGTGGCATAATGGTAAATTTATTACCCACTCTACCGAAGACCTTAGTTGTAGCTACTGAGAGACACGTCACACGTGGTGAGGGCAATACCTGCAGCAGCGCCGGAGAGGCCAACCCCTTAACCTGGAAGCCGAAAGAATAAACAAGTACTCTTAACTGAAATTCCTTTAACTTCACAAAAACCTACTATATCATATTAATATTTGAACGTTTTGTCAGCGGTGAGCAATGAGACAGACATTAGTGCTAGGGTCACAAACCACTACAAGTCTTCAACTAAGAAGATCGTATTTAACATTAAGCCGTTAAGGCATCACTCGATTTGAAAGTACTTGTTAGGAATTGAGTACTGGATCCCAAGAGAAATGAGAAACAAATGGCTTCGGTCACTTGCATCTCAGATGCCTTCTTGGCCCAGGTACCTTTGTTCTTTTTTTTTTGATGACTAACTAAGCATAAGCACCACACAAACAGCTGTAAACAAAGTGATCGCTGCAAAACCAATTGCAGTTGGTCATAACTCATAACTTTATCCACTTTCAGATATTGTCAACCTCATACTACTTCTCCTTCCCACTTAGGGATATTAGTTAAACCAGCTTTAAAATTGCAACCTTGAAATCATGTATTTCAGACTTTCAGTCTTAGAAGCGGGACAAGTAATCATCCTTTAACTAAATATTAAAGCAGCATCCGAGTCATTAGGATCACAAATGGCTTATTGAAGCTACAAGCTCTGGTGAGTTATGACTACATCATGTTCAGCTTTTTCCTCTAATGTCTATCATTATCTTCACATTGAAGTTAATCATCAAACAGATGATTGTACGACTGAGCAGAATAGTACTTGGGCTAATCTGTAATTTGTTTCTTCATGGAGGACATCTTGTCCTCTTTTGCTGTATTTTTGACATTGCACTAAAAACTTTTCTATTGTAAGGGTTTTCTTGGTGTGTGTGTGTGTGTGTGTGTGTGTGTGTGTGTGTGTTTGTGTGTCTGAGTGTTCGCACGCGCGTGTGTGCGCCTGGGTGCGACTTGGATACTTCTGTTGAAATGAAGAGTCCGAGTAACATAGTTTGCAAGTACCGAGAATGAGACATTAACA
Source organism: Tetragonia tetragonoides (assembly GCA_038025085.1). Classification (NCBI taxonomy): domain Eukaryota; kingdom Viridiplantae; phylum Streptophyta; class Magnoliopsida; order Caryophyllales; family Aizoaceae; genus Tetragonia; species Tetragonia tetragonoides. The sequence continues at coordinate 12,120,533 of CM076139.1, forward strand.
ACAGAAGAACAATTCTAGAGGACCCCACACCTTCTCAAGCATCTTCTCATTCCTATCTCATAGTACACAGATTTGTGCACTAATATACGAATTGAAAAAGATCAAAAAGTTATTAACGGAGACAAGTTATGTCCGCTACAAAAGAGTTTGCCACTTTCACTGTTAAGTCTGTCAGACTTATTCCTTTCCTAGAAAAGTTCTGGCGACCAAAATTTTGTGCCCAAAGATGCTAACTGCTAACGACCTAGTCAATGAAAGATCAAGTTCTATTAACTCTATCCCGAAAATCTTCGTGTTCCTTCCCAACCATTTTGCCTTGCTAACTGTGCCGTTAACATTTCTGTGTATGGATGCATTTTCTCTTGTACGTGAAATTAGACATTTCTAAGCTGTGACAGTTCGTGAGAAATATATATTATCCGAATTGCATGTCTTGAGAATAATATTTAAAGAACTTAACATTTGTTATTCATCTAACTTGTAACTCTTTGATGATTGGATAATTGCAGGTTCTACATGTGAATAACGGCGCTGTGGAGGCTGATGCGTCTATAATGGGCGCCCAGCAGGAGGGAAGAAAGGTTAAAGTTCCACTGAATTCAAGGTGAAGCATAACAAATGCTTGAAAAGTTTTGCTTATCCACCCATCAGTTTTATAGTCCAGATTATATGTTGAACTTCTTTGAATTGATATGTGGTTGCAGTTTTGTGTACTTTGTTATAATGATAGTTTTTCTCCCTTCAACCTGGTACCATTAGCTAGCTTGCTAGTCCACACATGCACAGGTTTAATGATGCTATGATGCACCATGTATTGTATACCTGATAGTATTTTTTTACCATTTGTGGTGTATCTGGTTGGAGTGGTACTACATGATCATCACAGAGAAGAGTAATGTTCTTCATTTTATCTTCCATTATGTTCTATTGTTTGTCATCAGAGGAAACACAATGCCTTCTTGTATTTTGTATTTTGCTTTGTTGCATTTGGAAAACATTTTGTCTAAATTAGTTCCCCTCCTTTTTCTATATTAAACTCTCTTTAACAGAACTATCTGCCCCCCGTTCTCTCTTCATCTTCTTTGTTTTTTTTTTCGGGGTGGGTGGGGTGGGGGGTGGAGTAGGAAGAATAGTACACAAGTGGAGTACAAGATGTCCTTCAAGTATAATATGTGACTACTGACTTGGTCTTTCTAGGAGTTTCCCTTTCCGATTGTTTTTGCTGTGTCCTTCCATGATTGGACTTGTTATTCTCTTGCTTTTACATCTCTCTTAAAATAGAATTTCTCTTTTCTTATTAAGGGTTTGGAGGAAAGGGGAGTTTCTTGGTTTATTACACAGCAGTGACCATTTGAAGTGCTTCTTTGCAGATAATAAGTAATATCTGCTATGTGATGTTGCCTCTCTGTTCATAGAATTAAGTTTACAGCTCTTGAAAATGCAAGAACATGTTCATCTCTTCGTGCTCAGCTATAAGTTGGGTTTCTATAAAGTTATTATTATTATTATTATTATTATTATTATTATTATTATTATTATTATTATTATTATTATTATTATTATTATTATTATTATTATTTATCTTATTATCATTTTTTTTATTTAAAGAAAACATTATATTAATAAGAAAGAAGTGATAACAGTCTAATAGGACAATAAGTCCTCAAAACAAATCTAATCCCTTCAACGTTGTTGGATCTCATAAAAGATAAACTTGCAGATATGTGATCCATTGTTGTTATTTTAAGGGGAAGTTGAAGCATGCTATGTGATCATTGATTGATTGAATGGTGCCATATGGAAGGCACCTGTCCAAAATTACTTTTGATTGGAATGATATTATACAGGCTTGTGATTGTGAAAAACTAAGTATTCAAACAAGCTTACTTGCCTCAGTTGCCTCTCACTTCATTTTGCCTCTCTTTGTGTGACACTCCAAGTCCCACATAGGGAGATTATGAGAATGGTGATGAGTTCATAAGTGATGGATGCTTCCTTCTAAAGCAACTAGATCTTCCTCTTTGAGCTTGAGTGAACCTTTCTAAGGGCCCATTTGGAGGTCTCCCACTATAGTTGGTTATGTTGTGGTCATGTGGAGGTGTTGGCTCTAGGCTGTATGGATGATTTGCATTGGATTTATTACCAAGCCAAATTCTTTGCAAACTTGTTCAGTGGTTCTAAGTATTTGTTCTTTATGCATCTAATCGCTGAAATGTGATGAATTATTATGCTACTATTTTACACCATTAAAAATTATTTTTTGTTGTTGTTTGAGATGTATGTTTCTAATATCTCACATCATACCCTATTAAAGACTAACTTTGTAGTTTTATTTTGGTTTTCAGTGACAAGCTCTTTCGGGAGATTCGAGATCTCAATTTTGAAGTTGTTGTCCAGGTTGGTCTATTGTACTGTTCACCCCCCCACCCCCAAATGTTCTGCCTATCTATTTTTGGACACCTTTCCTTCTTGGTTCCCATTCTTAGTTTGTGTCATATTGCAGGTCCTACGTCAAAAGGCAACATCAATGAAACAAGACTATACTGACATAGCAACTATGGTAATTGCTTACCGCAATGCATCTTTGTGTCTTATGGTTTACATCAGTGTGATGGATAACCAAGTTGTATGTGAAACCTCACGCCGTGTTACGTCCAATTAGAGGTGGAGGTTCCTGAGCAAAAGATGGAGTGTCATCTTTTATTTTTGACTACTTTGCAGATATTTAATAAGAAACTCAGATAAGGAAAATGTTTGTTTGTTGACATTTGGGAGGGAGAGCCACAGTGGTTCTTGGCTACACCTACTCACCTAGGTGTAGCAAACTTGTCTACACTACACTCATCTACTTTATTTTCATTTTTTATTCTTTTTTTTTTTTCAAAATGTAGTAAAAATTCATTATTCCTAACCTATGAGGCTATGAGTTGATTGCAATAAACCTACAAATTCGTTAAAAAATGTAGGTAGGTGTAGCCAAATTGGTTACTCCTAGGTTTAGCCAAGAAATTGCCCGAGACCCATATGCACTATAAATCTTTCCTCCATCTTCTAAAATACTAGAACTGTCTCTTCATAGTTTTATTTATATATTTTTAAATAGAAAGTCAGGGTGCTCAGCAATGAGACATCTGCACATCTTTTTCTTCTGGTGTGATGTAGCCCGTAATTTTTGGAGTATGTTGTTTGGTGTTTTCGGAGAGCCATGGGTGTGATATAGCCTGTATTATTTGGAGTATGTTGTTTGATGACCTTCTAGTTTTGAGGCGTCTTTGCAGATCGAGTTTGTGGGCTTTGGGGGATGGAAGGAGAAGAAGATGCTATGGCAAAAAGCCTTTTTTAGTGTTTTATGGTGGATTTGGTCAGAGAGGAATGCACGGGTGTTCACTATGATTTCAGTTCTCCTGTGATGCTTTGGGAGAAGGTCACCTACCTAGCTTCTTGATGAGCTAGAGCCGCAGGAGCTTTTAGGGGTTATACTATTACTGAGGTCCAAGGAAATTGGGCCACTTTGTAAATGTGTCTTTGCAGAGGATACCTTTTCCACTTTAATACATTTAATTAATATAAATACTATTTCTTTATTTTAAAAAATTAATTATTTTTGCTCGTCAAAAAGAGGGTGCAAGTGTGTAATCTCTTTCATTTTCACTCTAAAATAGTTTGAACTGACACCAATGTTTTGCTTCAGCTAGTACAGTATATAAGACATTCACAGCAATACGACTGGGGCTGGGAAAAAAATAAAAAACTAATTTAGCCCCCACCACGGCCAAAAAGGAAAAGAAAAGAGAAACGGAAGAGCTGTTTGGACTGAGCATTTTACATATGTTTATTACAAATTTTGTCATGCAAGGGCAATAGCTAGCTGGTATTAGCATAGATACCCTGCTGAGCAGAAGAAAGCTGTTGAGATTACAATCTACAATAGCAAAGACTTGGATGTACATTTGGAACTTAATGGTGTTTGTCGAAATGACTGCAGAATCAAACAGTCTCTGAACTAAAGGACTTCGTCAAGAAACTGAATTCTTTACCAGAGATGACTGTAAGTAATTTCTTGGAAGTAAAGTCACTTAGTACTTGTAGGTTGTTTTTAGCCATATTTTAGAATTTGATGTGTCTCTCTTTTCTTTCCTTCTTTGGTTCTAGAGGCACATAAACCTTGCTCAACATCTGTCCACATTTACATCAAAACAATCATTTCTTGGCCGCCTTGATATGGAGCACACGATTGTGGAATCCGAAAGTTATGACATGTAAGCTATCTATATATTCTATTAAAGTAGCTTAACACATGTGGTGAACGTATGTAAATAACTGCCATAAATCAAGAATGACGCTAGTAGGGATCTTTTTTTGTTCTTTATGTTTTCTTGTGTGTTTGTGTGTGTGTGTGTGTGGGGGGGGGTGGTGGTGGTGGTAGTGGAAAGCCAAAAAAGTTAATCTTGCAGTAAATTTGTGAGAGGAAAAGTTTGATCAAGTGTAGCAAGTAGGAGGGAGGGGGCAGAACAGCAGAACCTACAGAGCTGTTTGTGGCGTTGCTGTGAATTCAAGATTTACAGAAAACTGGACTGTTCAGACAATACTGAAATGTTCATTGATTGGTGATGGTATTTGTTTACTTTGGCTGTGTCATTTGTCTTCCTTGATGTGCCAAATATGTTCAACAGGTGCTTTAATATTTTCTCTGTAGTTGTTTTTTTATATGGACAATATGCATGTATTTGAGTTGGGAAAGGTAAAATAACAAGAAAAAAACCCTACCATCCTGTCTGGATCCTGCTGACAAAAGGGTACATAAAGCTAAAATATATGCAAGTCCACGATGTGCACTTGGGCTGTTTCTTAATACAAAAGAGATATTGAAGAAATTCTTTGTACTTAAAAGTGCCAGTATGCCGTTATCCATGATGGCATGACCTGTATCCAGGATGCTGAGCACTCCCAGTAACTTGGGGTTTCATATGAAGGAATCACGGTAGTTGTGTGATATGCCTATGTTTTTGTTTTACCCTGATATATCTGCTAGGGGGGTTGGCATTAATTCCACTAGCAGTTTTTTTGGATGTCTATTGTGTTTGGTTGAAGTTGGTGTTCTAGGCTTTGATGTGTAGGCAGCAAGTTAGATAATAATATCGAGTATTTAGATATTGCAACTGATGCTTATCAGAACCGCAGATGCTTCGAGTACATTGAAGAAATGATCCACAAGCAGGAACCTCTTGTTGTTGTCCTTCGGCTTCTCATCTTACTTTCTGTTACAAACTCTGGATTGCCGAAGAAGCAATATGATTATTTGAGGTATTTATGTGATGAATTCTCCATTTAGTTTTTTGGCTACCTTTTTCCTCGGAAGAGTGTTGTATTTCTACCTGTTTTGCTGAATGGTATATATTTTATGCTTGATAAAGGAGAGAGCTACTGCACAGCTATGGATTTGAGCACATGGCGACATTGAATAATTTGGAGAAGGCTGGGTTATTCAGAAAACAGGTTCTCTTTTCTACCAAATATTTAGGGGTAGGGCTCTGGCTATTGCATTGTTTGTTGGCAGCTTACTGTTTACCGGTTGAACATTGCAGGAAATGAGAAGCAATTGGTTGACAATTAAACGTGCTCTGCGCCTTGTTGTTGAAGATACTGATACAGCCAAGTATGTGTTCTTCTCTCTTTTGACTTTCTCTTAACAGTCTTATGGCTCTTATCATGAATATTAATAAATATATACATCTAAGTTGGGAATTCCATTTAATTGACTATCATGTCACTTCATGACTGGAGTTTGTTATTTTGATCTTTGGCATTGGCAGTGAATTTAGAACTGGTAGTATTTAATCATTAAGGTCCTTTCTTGAAGCAACTCTGGTTCCTACGGAGGCAACTGTACCAAATTGATGTACATCAGTACATGTAGTTACTGGTTACTTTTTTCCCCCTTTTGTTGGAAAAGGTTTTGAAGCAAAGTTAAACATAACAAAGAAAGGAAACGAAGTAAAAGGTCAGACGGAGAACGGGTACTTGTATATTATACGGGTAACATGAACATTACCTGTTCAACACGCCTCAGAAAATTAAAAACAATTTGTGCAAGAACTAGGCTGCTGATATAAAAGATACACAAAAACTTCTATAAGACGGTCTTTTCGTAACTTTCGGTGAGACGAGGGTCACATTTAAGTGAAACAAGGGTCATGGTTCATAAATAGTGACCTCTGCATTTCTAAATTGTGACACATTGTATTGTGAGTTGGTCTCACACAATAAACGCCTAGAAATTAAACACAATGTTTATGCAAGCATTAAGGCTACTGTTATCACAGTAAACTCCCAAATAATTACAATACATGCCCAGAAATTAGGGCGATAAAGAAATCAAAATCTGCTACTGACAGGAATGAAAGAAAAAGATGAAAAATAGTACCCATTAAAGAAAAAAAGCGAGAAACATGAAAGTGGAATTCATCTTGGGACAATCACACTCTGCTTCATGCTCCATTTCGTTGATGGTGCTCTGTACCGCAAGCAAGTAGGACGAGGGAGGAACCAGAAGGATGCGGATGAGGTCAAGCCAGGATGGTCGTGAGAGAAAGGGAGGAGAGGGAAAGCTTCAAGCTTGATTTCAATGGCTTTAATCCTTCGTTGAGAGATATGAGTAAATGAAAATAGGAAGAAGAGTGGCCCACAAGAACGCTCAAATTGCATTCCTCCATAACAACTTCTTCTCCTTATCCTTCCCTAAACCCACAAACGTTACCTTTTATGGTTGTGGTCCTTTACTTGGGAGCTTCTCCCGATTTTTGGCTGTCTGATCTCCAGTGTGATTGGCATGCTTCCTATTAATTCTCCTCTTCCTGAGGACACCCAATCCGCTGATAGAGTTGTACTTTCTTCTTATGCTTAAAGTTATTCTTAAATCTAATAACGGGAAGATGATAATTCTGTAAGATATGTAGCCCGATGCAAATTGAAAAGGCTTTGTTGTTCTCTGTTTATATACTGAGGTGTCGTGAACTCAAGGAGGTGTGACACAGTCTTGAATAGCTCCCATTGATAAATTGGCAAACCGAATCCGTGCAGCACTCGCCGGCACGGTATCTTTTGGTGGGGGAGGGAGGGGCAAGGACACTAGACTTTTATGGCGATGTGCATTTTTCGCTATTTTCTGGTGCATCTGGTTGGAGGGGAATGCTAGGATCTTTTTGGAAAGTTCTAGGCCGGTTGATTTTGTTTGGGATAGGGTCGTTTATTTGGCCTCTCTTTTGGCCAAAGCGGCTGGGGCTTTTAAGGGAGAGCCCTCACTGACATTTAACGTCTGTGGGGAAATTTGTATTTCGTTTTTTCTCTTTATGACGACTTCTTGTCCTCTCTCTCTGTTGTACTGTACTATTCTTTGAGTATTAATAAAAGTTTTCTTTATCTAAAGAAAAAAAAAATGAAGTGTTGCTTTTATTGCATCTTTGTTTTTTTATTTATTTATTGTGATTGGTCTCTCCTATTTGTTTGATAAGTATTTGTTTTAATATCTGTGCTGCAGTGCTCACAGTTGTCTGTTGTTTGGTTTTTTGACAGCCCCAATGATATTGCTTATGTGTTCTCTGGATATGCACCTCTCAGCATACGTCTTATTCAGCAAGCCATTAGATCGGGATGGTGAGGAAAATTGGTTTAGTTCCCAATAATGTCACTTATACTTGTTTCTGCTTGCAATCGGCAATGTGTTTTTTTTTTTCCTCCCATCTTCCTTTCTATGTTGCTCGGCACCAATTATACCTTCGATTAGTGAATTAGGTGTTGATTTTGTCTATTTCCAATGAAGCCAAACGATTCACTGCTCTTTGGTGTTGTATCACAATGGAGTAACCAAAATGGCTTTTGAAACTATCGAGTACCCATTTCGGGTGCAGCCAAAAAGATGGCTTTCGTGCATAATGAACTAAATTAAAAAGCCTTATCAAAATGTTTGCACCTCTTATTTATTGTGAAGTTGAAGATGGTCGTTGCGCATCGGATCAAGGGTCAGAAGGAAACAGTCTCTTATTTTTAAATAGGGTTAAGGCTGCGTACAACTAACCCTCCCTTACCTCGCTTGGGCACGGGCCTCTTTGGAGGCATTAGGGTAATGTTTATGTTGGCTTAGTAAAATATATGTGCAAAAGTAATTGATGCTCCGTCCAATGTACCATAATTTTTGTTGGGTTTCTTACTGTTGAACCCACCTGCTACTTTCCCCTTCTATCGTGGTAGATTTTGAGTGAGGAGTGTCACAGGTCATTAATCTAACAAAACTTGAATATTCATGCCAATGAAACATGATTATAAGCTGCATCATTGTTATTCTTTTCCCTTTCTGAATTCAGGACCGAACTCACCCTAGAGAGATATGAATAAATTTTTATGCAGTTGGTGAATGTGTAGTACGTGCGTTTCCGAATGCTGGACTCTGCAATCGTTTCTAGGTCTGGCTGCAGATGAAATTGTTTTGTTTTTTTTGATTGAATTTTTGTAGAGGTTACTTACCCTTGTTTTCTAAGGGTAGATGAAGATTATTTTGTTTCTGGAATCACCATTCTCATCCTAAAATGATTCTTTAGGCGCCCTATTGAAGAAATCCTGAAGTTACTACCTGGGCCGCACTTTGAAACAAGAAGAGTGAGCATTTCATGTCCTATATATTTTGTGTTTAATTCACACTTTTTTAAGTGAATTTACTGTTTATAATTCAAACTGTGCTTTTGCTGTCATTAGGGGGCGCTTTCACGTGGTCCTTCTTTTGAATCGTTGTCAGGAGGATCGACTAATGTTGACAAGTATGCGCTTATTGGCTGATTTTGTAATCTTTAGAGTTTGTATTATGGATTTTGTATCTCTTCTAGTCTTGCGATGACATACTAACTAATCTTCGTATATAACTATGATTTTTCCACGTTCAATTTGCTAAAATCTCTTTTGTTGTGACTAGAGAATTAGGGTCACTATTCCCCCAGGTTATGTGATTACCAATAGTATAGTCTATAGTATTAAGGAAAACAATCAGAATTATGTCTTAAAAAAAAGGAAAAGAATCAGACTAGGAAAATTTCCCTGTTGAATATTCTATATGTTGTGCTTCCCTGTTCTGGTAATCTACCTGCCAAACAGAGATCTGATAAGCTTTTTGTGTGGGGTTTTCATTATGTTCCAGAGCGGCTGTTGGGAGACGCTCACTAGTATTGGTTGTCTTCATTGGTGGAGTGACATTTGCTGAGATATCTGCACTTCGCTTTCTGAGTTCTCAGGTATGTGTATGGTGAAGCATTAAAATGTTGCCTAACACACTTCTTTCAGCTGTCATGAGTATCACAGCATTCAAGGTTCGCGTGCAAAAGCTTCGTTTCTTGTGGCTTTACTTCGGAGAGCTAGGATGAATGATCCCTCCCCTGTCATTTCTTGCCAACCTGCCTCCTTATCTCCCACCTTTTCCTCCAACCACCTCCACCTTCTATCTCAAGATGCTGCTCTAATCTAACATGCCTATCCTCTCTTTCCCCTTTTAACAATCAGGGCTTGCAATCTTATTGGTAGACCCATTTGTAAACTAAAGGGTTTGAGCCTGATATTGCTAAACATAGACGTAAATGCTATTACACTCCATTAAAATTTTTATTCATAGATATTTTTATTGGTCATCATATTTGATTGATCCTGTCTTTCTCATAGCTGAAATTGCTGTTTCTCTTGGCGCCTCCTCCCACATACGTGCTGGGTCCTATGTTAAGCTAGAATGTTGTTTTAGTATCTCTCAGTTTTATATTACCACGTATATGGATGTAAATAGCTCTTGTTTCTGCTCCTTCATCTATTCTCCTGAGGTACTTTCTAATGTGCAATTCGTTGTTTTATAGGAACTGATGGCGTACGATATAATTGTTGCGACAACAAAAGTAATCAATGGCCAGACCTTGCTAGAACCATTTGTGCAAAAACTGCCCTGAGTTGTCTACATCTTTGTACTAGATTTTGCTGGAGCAGGCGGAAATCTGGCTTTGTTGAGTTAACTTCGTTTCTTGTGATGCTTCATTTTTTATTACATGTATTTCTTGTATTTCAGATTTATCGAATGTACCAGAAACCTTCCATGCTGTAGATAAATTTAGTTTGATTGGGAAGGTTTATTGTTAGGTATTTACTATACTCCGAGTTACGTCTTTCACAGTGTCTTGTATGTAACATTATTTTGATACTTCTTAGTCCAAAAGTTTCCGCCGTCTTAACGGTGAGACCGTCTTATATAAGTTCTTGTGGTGTTCTGTACTCTGCAATAACCATTTTATTTTCACTCTTCAGTTGGCTGCATAACAAGTTTATAATCTTGCCTAATCAATTATTCAATATAGTTCTTCAGTAACAGCATCCTTATCGATTACCAATTGAACTAACTTAAGGAAAACATCAAGGGCAGAATGTGACAAGGTAGTCTGTAGATCCACTAGGGCACGTAAAAGTGCTAGTTCCATCATCATAAGCGTAATTATAAGCTAAAGGGCAACGCTTCTTAAAAACCTTGGAATAATCTGTAGGAGGACAAGTTTTTGGCGTACCATATGCACCGGTACAACAATACTCCGGCTTATTCAAGGCCAAACACGCACTTTTACAAGCTATAACATTCCCAGTTTGTTGATCTTTGACAGCCAATTCCTGGGGACAAAACTTGTTCACGTCGATGGGACAACCAGTTGTGTTACACCCTTGGCCAGTAACTGGAACTACAGCCACCGGTAAGTTGAACCCGTCTACTAGGCTAACGTAGTAGAAGTCCAGATTGTCGTGCCCATTTAAGGTGAATTCGATCAATGTAGCTGGTGGGATTGCCCCTGCCCCGTTGCAGGGGACTTGACCAGACGCACAGTCTGCGGTCTGACATACGAGCTTATGGGTGGTGGTGGTATCGTTGAGGCAAAGGGTTCGAGCCCAAATACGACCAGACCATGAAGGGAGAGCGACAAGAGCAACGGAAGCACCTGATTGTAGTGTGAATCCTGTGGATGGTAAAGGAGGACCACTGCTTGTTAAGGTCCCTGGCCATATAGTGTAAGGGCAATTGTTCTTTACTATGTATTTGATTGAGGTTGTCCCTGCATAGGCATGAAATTTCGCGTTATGAGATAGTATTGTAAAGTATTGCACAGACATGTAATTAGATCAATACCGGGTCATCCCGCCCATGAACAACTCTCCATTCTACAACAGACAATGATGTTAGAACAAGATCAAATGATGGATACACAGTAGCAACTTACCAGAAATACAAAACAAGAAGGTGAACGTCAAAGCGAAAGACTTTGTTACCGCCATTATATTCTTTCACTGCTTGCACAGTATATGTGTGTAATATCTTCAACAAACACTATGAGTAGCACTTTTCTTAATTATTACACTGGTCAAGAAATGTCGACACATATATGTACTGTGGTTGTAAAGAGCAAAGCTTTTCATATCTACAAATGGCTAGATACAAAGGATCATTTCCCCTACGGTTCAAGGTACAGATAATGTGAAAATACAGTGTTATTCACTGAACTCTGAATGTGATACTCTAGATTTAATGACATATACTGGCAATGGGCGTGTGTCTTTATAGTCATGGATAAGCTAGTCCTCACTATATGAGGACCATTTACTTCCACTCTGCTATCAGCTTATCACAGAGGACCCCGGTAAATAATGGTCCATTTTTTTTACTGAACTTAATTTACTTCGTAGGTGTATTGGTTTTTAACATTTATTCCACTATAATTTGACAAAATTCTTTCCATATATATTGATTACATTTGAAAATATGCGTTAAAAATCTTTCGAACAACATGTATTAATGTGTAAAAGACATATATTGGAATAAAGACAAATCCATCCAATTCATTATTTGTTATCAAAGAAAAGAACCAAACACAACAAACATTGCAATAAAATAACATTTAAGTAATAAGTTCTTAACTGAAATCTGAACTAAATGGAGCATCCACAACCATGACCTTTTGAACAAGCGGTCAAGACTTCTTATTTTTCATGACTCCTTATCCCTGTATTCATGATCCAAGTCACTACTCTCTCTTCTGCTTTTTCTCTACCCCACTACATTTTCTCTACTCCACTGACCATTTTTTATAAATGAGCTGGACAGGTGTCCAGCTCTGATTCATTGCTTCTGTGACATTTTCTGGCAGATGAAGTCTCCATGGAGAGCCAGGAAAGAGAAAAGTCTCCACTTGACCCCCTCCCCCCATAGTGACACGTCAATGACCCATACTCTCTCTCCTCTTGACACCCTAAGAAGTCATGATTGGGAATGCTCTAAGACGGGAAGAAAATAACCTAATTTACAACCAATCTTTAAAAATAAGACTATGGTTTAGAATCACCTAATAATTTATTCTATATCTCGTCAGTGATTACCATTGTCTTCAATCAATCATAATCATTTCTGTTTCATTTATGGTAAATCTTCTATTGGGATTTGGTGTTGTATTTTTTAATAAATCAAACGAACACAACAATACTAGCCTCGTTTGCACCGCTAACTCCCATATTCAGTTCATATTGTTCAGTTATATTTATCTATATTCATTAATCTTAAGTCAAAAACAGATCTAACCATTAAATACGAATCAGACAAGACTATCACCCAATCTTACTATAACAAGTGGTACATACAATTAATATATGGTAACAACCTTTTTCTTATTATAGATCTACTCCATATAATATAAGAATATTTATGGCAATTAGCCTATTTAGGAATGCTACTTATTCTGGAGCAAATCCAAATGGATTGAATACTCTCACTCAGTATGGTGAATGTTCAACTGATTATAGCTTCTAACTTTGTATTTTTAGCATGTGCCCTGTTTCTTGTCCTCCTCCATCCTCTAAACTAATGATACTGAAATCAACCAAATCTGGCAAGAAGCCAAAACATTTGGCGCTGCTGGCCAAATGGCAATTTAATACCATACCTAGGCTAAAACTTTAGTAACCATATATGTGAAAGAATAAAATGTACACTATTTGGAGTATTATTTGGTAACATTACTAATTTATTAGCCACGAGAGAAAATATTTGAATTATTACTTTATTAGACTCTGTATTCAAATTATAAAATTTAAAGGCTTTTACCGATTAAACAAATTGAACTCATTTATCTACTGTACAAGAAATCGAACTTAGGTTATGTTTGACAATTAGCTATTAGTTGTTAGACGATTACATCAACGATAAACGGTTAGTCGTTTTGATTACCTGTTTGAATCGAGAGCAGATTCTCTGTTGTTGTAAAATTAACAACAGAGTGTTGTTCTCCAAACTTACACTCTTAAATTAGAGGGGGTGATTTTATAATCCTTAGATAGATAGAGTGGGTTTTTCAAATTAAAAAACTTAGAGGAGAGAGATAGAGAGAAAAAGGGACAGCAGAGAAAATGAACAACAAAGGATCCATACTAGTTTGAACCAAGTCATTTTCCAGTTCTTTGGGGGGAGGGGGTTGAGAATTAAACCAAACAAGTGTGTGAGAGTGACACCCCATCATATTCCAAAATCAACAAACTTGGATAACCTAAAACAAATTTGCCAAATAAGAAACTAGTCGTATAATATTGACAGATTCATTCAATTCACTTTTCGTTACTTGAGTATATCATATCAAAAACGAACCAAACACTACACTCCAGTCCAGTATAAAAAAAGACGTCCCAAAGTCAAAATCAAGACAACGTGGTGAAATCCAAACACAGAGAGAGAAATCAACTTCCAATTTCCGAGGAGAGAGAGAGAGAGAGAGAGAGAGAGAGAGAGAGAGAGAGAGAGAGAGAGAAAATGGATAGATTTGCAGAACTAAAAGAAACGGTGGAAAAGCTGGACATAATCGACGGTCATGCCCACAATATTGTCGCCATTGATTCTTCATTCCCTTTTGCCAAATGCTTCACTGAAGCCGATGGTGACGCTTTATTGTTTGCCCCTCATTCTCTCTCTTTCAAGGTACCACTAGTCCACTACTTAATTAGTTACCCAATATTAACATTATAGTATATACTTGATTGCATAATATTGTTTCAACAAGTTGCTATTTTTGCTTTTCTTTTTTCTTTTTTAGTAATAGTATTTAAGATTTTGTTAGTAGTCCCCTGTTTTTGCGAGTTGATATTGGAAAAGCATCGGATTGTCAAAAGAAGATCAAAATATGCTTAGTTGTGACTAGTGAAGTTTGGAAAAATTGGAGACTTTTTAGTTTTATTTATTTATTTGTTTGTTTGTTTGTTTGATTATTTATTTATTTATTTATTTTCTTCCTCTTTGAATTATTGCTCTGTTTATTATTGTTATTTTTAATTCATATTTGGGTTTAATGCTTTAGATGGAGATTAATGTGATTGGGGGTTCCTTAGGATAATCTCTTTGTTGAGGTTCACATGTTTTCTGTTATAAATAAATTATAAATGTTTGGTAATCACTACTAGTAAGTATTAACTATCCAATAAAAAAAATCTTTCAATTTTGTTTGGGTGGTTTATGTTTTCATTTACTGAACTTGTATTTCTCCATTAAAATTAGAAACTTGTTTTTGAAGTGAAAATTGATGTTTGGCTGAAAAGGAGAACATGAGAGTTGTATGATCGAAGGAATAATCAAGAAAAGTAAGAGGTATAAGATTTCCCCTTTGGTCATTCGAATAATGCTTTCAATTTATTCCAACATACTATAGCCGATATGTTTTATCAAATAGAACTATATTGCTAACTCTTACTATAAAGGCACTCACTTCAATTCACCGTTTCATATATCTGATGTGACTCATCGCTTTGCTTTGAGGAAAAACAAAAATAAAAGAAAAACATGTATGAAGAAGTCTGCAGAATTTCTTATAGCATTTGGAGTGTTAAGAGTTGAGTTGAGTTGAGTTGAGTTGAGTTGAGTTGAGTTGAGTTGAGTTTACTTGAGCTGAGCTGAGTTGAGTTGAGAGGGGGTAACAACTGTAGTGAAATACTTTTGATGTGTATAATTGATATCCCTATAAAAATTAGATGGTGAATCATGAACGGGAGCTGTAAAGCTTGTTTGCAGTGGACAGCCTGATAAATGATAAGGGGTATCTTGATTTGCAAGTGTTTCTAATTTCATCTAACATGGTCTATTTTGTCCCCTTAGAAGTTCTTTTGAAGATTTATGGTGAAAGATTTGTAATTTGTTGGCATTTCAATAATTTGTTATGTGTTTGACAAAGCTCAATAAACTCCTTGATATGTTAGCTAAGTTATAATATACCCAGAAAAAATTCAGCCACTTGCATAAATGATTTTTATAGCAAATAATATCAAAATTAAGCTATAAAAGGAAATATTTGGAGAAAAAAAAAAGCAATTCTTGTTTAGAATTATGCTGAAAAAGAAAATATGTGTTGGATTGAGTTATTTAGTTGTTGCATTTAGCAATTAAGCACCTTAAACATCACAAATAGGACCTGCTTGCACATTCCTTGCATGATCAAACTTTTCGGCATTAAGTTCTAGTTAGCAAATTAGAATGAACAAGCTATTGAGCTTAGAACTGTTTAACTTGGTAGTTATGTCATGAATTAGTTAAATGCTCTTTGTTTCATTTCTTTCTTTTTTTATTACTACAGAAGGCTATACAGCTCTTGTTTTATCGATGCCTCATGGTGCTACAATATTATGGGTTTCAGCGTTGAATGATTGTGCTAACCTGGATTGATTCTTGACTGTTTGCAGTTATTATAATTGGATGTTTTGACTTTAATGCTTTTGGAGTTCAAATCTAGTTACTTTTAGCGTTGAATGAATATGCTAACCTAGCTTAATTCTGAACATGAAAGCAATCTGGCCAATGTGTCTTTCACAATGGAATATGTGACCGGAAGTGAGAGCCTGTCATTATTTATTAACAAGGCAGGGTCATACATTGATTTTGGTTCCTTACTTTCTTCGATATCTTTGTGTGATGGTGCTTGACTTTATTGTGAGTGTAATATGACTAGCGCATTGGTATATTAATCATGAAGTTGAATCTTCTTAGATCCCTTCTACTTAAATTAACATGAAAATTGAAAAGTAACTGTTTCAAAGTTTTGATTTTGAACAGTTGAATCTGACTAGTACGCCTACTTATTTCGCAGAGAGGGTTAAGGGAAATTGCTGAACTTTATGGATGTGAGTCATCCTTGCACAGCATCGAAGATTACCGTAGACGCTCTGGAATTGAATCTGTTAGCTCAACTTGTTTTGGAGCTGCAAGAATCTCCGGAGTACTTGTTGATGATGGCCTTGATTTTGACAAGAAGTATGAGATCGAGTGGCATAAGAATTATGTTCCACTTGTTGGTCGGATTTTAAGAATCGAGCACTTAGCAGGAAAGATCCTGGATGAAGTAAGAACATGTTAGCTTCTTAATTATTAAGAGCTGGGGGTTACGCATATACTAGTCCGCTGCTTGGCAGTCTGGCACTTTTTGCATATAAAAAGATACAAATTAGCATCTTTAATACTTTTTCCATCAGTCAGCTCATTTGTTGCTTCACGTTTCTGAATTTTCAAGCTCTAATTTCTCATTAGCTTTTCTACTTTGTAATTATTACACAAGCTCCTCTTTGTTTCTTACTCCGCTGGCATCAGGTTTTTCGTTGGATTGAATTCTAAAGATGAGATGTAATATGTTTTCTCCTGTTTGAAATTTGAATGATACTGTAGGGCTTGCCAGATGGAGCTAGTTGGAGTTTGAATAAGTTTACTGAAGTATTTGCCAGCAAACTGAAGTCATATCCTTTCAGTTTAACATTTCAATTCATAGCTTATATTTATGTCTAATGTGGACAGCCTCACATGACTTTTCTTGCTGTTTTGGGTTCCCTAACTTTCCTTCTACTGTAGCTAATACAGTGTTTGGATTGAAAAGCATAGCTGCATATCGTGGTGGTCTTGAAATTGATACATATGTCACAGAAAAAGATGCTGAGGAAGGTCTTTTTGAAGTTTTAAGTGGTGAGTGAGGCGGGAATAATCTTATTGCTTCAGTAACTGCTATAGATAACTTTCTTTTCAGATCTTTAAAAACAGAAGAAAAAAAAGAAGAGAAAAAAGATTAGGGAAGGGAAGACTTACTGTTTGTTATATCTTCCAGCTGGGAAACCTGTTCGCATTGCAAATAAGAAGTTTATCGACTATATCTTTATTCGTAGTTTGGAGGTTGCTTCGTGCTTTGACTTGCCAATGCAGATACATACAGGGTAATAATATTCACAAGTATTAATTTGGCCTAGGGTACATTTTAAGTCTTTTGAAGTTTCCTTAGTTTGTGTAGTTGAAACTATGATAGTATAGTTACATTTCGTTCAATCTTTGTGATATTTTTACTTGTTCCTTCTTTCTCTCTTTTAACCTTGTACTGGCAATGGACTTAGATTTGGAGACAGAGATCAGGACTTGAGGACATCTAACCCCCTCCATCTTCGAATGTTGCTAGAGGACAAAAGGTTTTCCAAATGCCGTCTCGTTCTCTTACATGCATCCTATCCATTTTCGAAAGAAGCATCATACCTGGCATCTGTATACCCCCAGGTAGATTTCGCATCAAAGAATTGGTAGCAAATTGTGCCTTTGCAGAACTGTGCAGGGCTGCAGTCTATAGCTAAATCTTTCCCGATGTGTTAGGTGTACCTCGACTTTGGTTTGGGAGTTCTCTTTTTTTTTTTGGTGCAAGTCAGAAATTGTATTATTGCTCTCTGTAATGTAACAAGATTACAGTCCTTAGGCAATGCAGATCCAAGGCCACCTACTAGGTAGGGTTCCTTTTTGCTGCATCCCTCTAATACCTTACAACCCTTCAATCTGGTGCAACTCACTACAGGCAGTGGTTCACCATCTCTGTAAACATTACACTTTGCAAAAATTCTTCCTCACCATCTCTGTAAACATTACAATTTGCAAAAATTATTTCTGACTTACATCAAAATACAAAAACATAAATAGCTAAAGATATTACAATTCCTTCTAGCTTTTCAACTCTGCTTGGATCTGTTATATTTTTTCATTCTGCCTTGCTTCTTCAACCTGTTGCTGATTACCTGCTGAAACCTGCTGCCTGAGTTCCTGCACTGCTGCCTATTCCTTGCATTTGTTCTGCGTCAGATTCTCTCTGTATAAATCTGCTTCTGTATCCTTCCTGGAGCCTGCTGTCCTTTTTTCCTGCTGGATTCTTCTACCTGGATTGCAGCCTATCTTCTGCAGTCTGCTACTGGTTCCTTCCTGAAGTCTCTGCTGCAGCCTGCTGTAAGCTGCTCTCCTGTGTGCAGTGCTTCTGTATTTCTTCCATTTTCCTGATTCAGGCTCACAGTTGCCTTATCCATCTTTTATCCTTGCTTTTTAGCTTCCTATTGCTGCTGCACTGTTGGATTCTGACTCTGATTGCTTGCTGTATCTGTTGCATAATCTGTGTTGCTGGTAGCCTGCTCTTTTCAAAGCATATCAGATTTCTGGCTCTCCAAATCCAGTATGCAGTTGCTGCTATTCCAGCTGCATACACTTCCTTTCTGAATCTCGAGCATTTCTGTCTACTCATCCAGTTTAGTAGCCCCTGAATTGTGCTTCCTCTTGCAGAAATATGCAGCCATGTCTGTACCTGTTTCATTATCTCTGTTGAAATACTGCAGCTAAAAAACAGATGGCCGTGACTTTCTGTCTCCTCTTTGCACAGGTAGCTTTGGGAGTTCTCTTACTCAGTATCAATGGGATAAGGTCAGCAGTTAAAGAGCTATTGGAGCTAGCCCCAATAAAAAAGGTGATGTGTGCTTTCTGAGACTGATATTCAACATAACTGAACTATTGATTATTAAACAAACTATACCATACCATTACCCAGGGGCCTTTCTCTGTAAAAATGCTAAAATATATGTTTGTAGTGGTGTACTACATAAAATCTCATGTTGAACATGATTATCTGCAGGTGATGTTCAGCACTGATGGCTATGCATTTCCTGAAGCATTCTACTTAGGTTTGTTTTCGTTATCTTAGGTTAATATATTTAAGAAATTAAAATTTGATGTTGATTGTTGGAACACTTGTGGAAGACTTTGTGCTGTAATTATAAATACTGGAATGAATACAAGTTCAAGCAGACAGGTACTAATGAAATAACTTGCACTGTTCAACTCTTGAACTAAAGCAACAAGTTTCCTAAAGTTGGATAACCATATATTGTTAGTAGATGGATATTTGGATAACAATGTCCTTACGGTGTAATATGTATCCTAAACTTTCAGGTGCCAAGAGAGCACGTGAAGTTATCTTTTCGATTCTACGCGACTCTTGCATTGATGGTGATCTTTCAATTCCTGAAGCATTAGAAGCAGCCAAAGATATCTTTGCTCAAAATGCCATTCAGTTTTACAAGATCACGTTGAGTGGTGATTCTGACCTGACAAAAACCATATCTCCTAATTTGGGAGAGATTGTAAAAAATTTGCCACAAAGGGAAATTTTGTTAGTACGTCTACTCTGGGTCGACACTTCAGGGCAGTGCAGATGTCGTGTAAGTTCTTTCTATGTTCTAAAACACATCTTAATTCTTCTTTTCCTGCAGCACTCTAAATCGAGAAAACTTGTCATCGTATTTGTACTTTTGATCTGGAGTAGAATAACATCCTTCAAAAATACTGGACTTACCCTCCTCCCAACTCTCTTCAGCATTGGTCAAAACCTTTCTTTCCTACTGTGTGCAATTTCAATAATGTACACCTTCATTGGTGATTTTTGTGACATATGTTCCAATTGTCCTCGCCATTTTCACTCTCTTCCCTATTGTTTCCTTCTTTTATCTTTGGAAATCTTTGGAGTACTATCTTATAATACAATGTCTTGTGGAATTTGGCTGGCTTGCATTTCTCAGTTCCATCTCGTGCCTATCTTAATGTTGGGGTGCTGTTAGCGGAATGATTATGATTATATAACTCAGTCCAACCTGAAGATTATCTGGCATACACCCTTCCTCAAGAGTTTGGGTAAAACATTCATCTTTATCAAATGCGGAAATATAAAGAAAAACAAGTCATTCTGAAAAACGACAAAACATTGTCTAATAACTCCATTTATTTTTCATGTTTCTTGAACATTCACTTGGTTAATTTCATTCTTCTGCTAGTTTTCTCCTTGAGGTTGGTTACCCGTTTTAATCTAAGACGTGTACTGCTTTATTGACGAGTGTCATAAGCTAATTGACCATCGAGGATGTTCACTATGTATTCTCTTCTCTGCTTTATTGTTACTTTTCTTCTACAATCTAACAGCTGTCGTTCACTAGTTTTGAATTTTCTATTGTGGGTCCTTCAAAGACAACCTTGACTATCTGGAATAATTAGGGTATGCTGTGTACATGTTAACCTCCCTACATCACTCCTGCAGAAAGATCCACACAGGATGACCGTGGTGGGTTGTGTTATAACATATTTAACTTCCAACTCACCGCTGCTTGTACTAAATCGGTTACTTGTAGTAGAGACTGAGGCTTTCATGGACTAGGTAGCTTGTGGTTGACATTGGTTCTTGTGAATTTCTCATATGTGAAGAGCTACTAAAAACAACCTATTCTAGACCACACATTGTGTGTTAGACAATTTAACGACACAATCTGCCGATATCAGTGTTTAACAATTTGACATATATAATGTCTTGGGTCCATAGGATACAGCTTGGTTCTTCTTTTTCCTTGATTGAGTAATTTATTCACTTAAGGTCTCTCTTTTGACGTTTTCATTGTATGTATCTTGTTTTAGGTGGTCCCTGTTAAACGTTTCCACGATGTTGTTAAGAAAAATAGCGTTGGTTTGACTCATGCATGCATGGGAATGACTTCATTTATGGATGGTCCTGCTCCTGCGTCTAACTTGACGGGTACGGGTGAGATCAGACTTATCGCAGACCTGTCGACCCAAAGGACAATCCCATGGTAAAATATAAGGAGTAGAAGTGCTTTCTATTTTTTGCCCCTTAGATCTATTTCTTTGGTTATTCTTTGTCAGACTTTGTGACAGACAGTCGGACATATCGACCTTTGAGAATATTTCTCCCTTCTGCTGGCATCATAACAGCCAATGGGGAAGTTCATCTAATGAAATTAACTCACTAAATGTGATGGTTAATGTTTGTGAATTATGATGATATATGTCACTAGAGTCATATCAAATGTTGCTCCCATCACAGCACTGTTGGAAGAGAGGGGGGGGGGGGCTTCACTCTTAAGTGGAACACTTGTTTCATTTGGCTAACTTTTGAGTATGATCTTGAATCTGCTGGCAGTTATTATCCATATATGACCTGCTTCTTCTTTTTTTTCTTTTGATAATTAAGAAACCGTTGATTGCTCAATCAAAGAATCAACAGAAAGTTACAGCTTTTGAGCAACAAAAAAACATCAAAAGCATTCCACCTATAGAAGCATACGAGTATGTGAGTGCAGTGCAGGGAGAACGACTTGGTAGCTTGTACCATTTCTCATCTTGCAGGGTTGTTTTGTTAACGATTTGGTCATTCCACTTGCAAATTATTGTATTTTTCAATCTTTAAAAGGATTTGCCACTGGATCATGTTTGTATTTTGCTATTTTTTTTGTAGATAGATGTGCTATAAATCATCCATTATGTTTCAATTGAAATGTTAACAAATGTGCCTGTGATGTGAATGTCATTAAAAGCAGTAACTACTTACTTTCATCTTCTTTTGGCAAAGAAAGGGGGAAGAGAAAGAAGTCTATAAATTTTCATTCTACCACTTAGCATAATCATAATGTGCTGCTCTGGTTTCTTGTCAGGACTAAAGGGGAAGAAATGGTTTTGGCTGACATGCATGTGAGACCTGGTGAACCATGGGAATATTGCCCAAGAGAGGTGTTAAGGAGAGTTGCAAAAGTTCTAAAAGATGAATTCAATTTGGTATGATAATGTATTCGTTGCCTCAGATATTATGGAGTGGGCCTTCCCATCAATCTATCTAAATGCTTCTATACTGTGCGTCTAGGAAATGAATGCAGGCTTTGAAAATGAGTTTTATCTCTTGAAACCTGTAACAAGGTAATCAGAGGATTCCTGAAGTTCCTTTTCAGCATCTTCAGAAGTGTGTTGGTTTTTAAATTTATTTATAATTTTCTGTGGAGCAATTTTGTAGGGAAGGAAAAGATGAATGGGTGCCAATTGATTCAACACCATACTGCTCTACTTCAGCATTTGATGCTGCTGCTCCTATCCTCCATGAAATCCTTGCTGCACTTCAGTCGTTGGATATTCCGCTGGAGCAGGTATAGAGTGAATCACTTGTCTCCTGTTGTTTTATTTTATTTTATTTTATTGTGTCAGTGATTCTCTTAATGCATTTGCCGATTGCATTAGAGTGCATGATTTACTGATGTATATTGAAGCATGTATGCCCATAGTTACTCATATGAAAAATCAGCATCTTTCTTTCTATTCCAAGATCTGTCCACAAATTTCATGCAGCTCTTTTCATGTAAATGAGGATATGGTCTCCTACTTGAAAGGACAAGGATTTGCCACACCAGGTTTGAAAAAGTACCAGATAAAGGGAAAGGATCTTAGACAGAAAAACTTAGGTGTTCATTTCTTAACAGTTGGTCAAAGGTTTCGCATATGACCTCTTAGATTTGCTTTGTATCATAGCATAAGCATAGGATGCTATTAGCTATCAGATGCCATGGTCTCTCTCTCTTCTCCATCAGAGGTTGACATAAATGAAAATTTTCTATTAAAATTTGTTGGATCAAGAATGGGAGTCCTAGAGCCAGAAAATGACAGATGATGATGGAAGCATGTGTACACCAAAATGTAAATGCTTCCTCTTTGTCACTATAGAATTTGCTGTAAGTTAGTTGCTCTGAAAACTTCAGGCGATCATCTTGCTTCATATTAGCAAGTATTCATCTTTGAGGAGCTGTAGCATTCATCCTCAATCTTTTACCAGTTACATTTTTTTTTTTGTTATGTTTTTGTTGCTTGCTTGACTGACATACCCTTGATTGGTGTATGCTTAAGTGGTTGTTTGGTTTCCATGACAAAGCATGGGTAGTGGAACTTCCTAGGATGTGCAAATTTTTACTGATGTTTGGTTGACAAAAAAAATAGTAAAATGGGCAAAGTAAAACTTCCCATGAATTTCTACGTCTCACAAATTGGGGAAGTGGCTTACCTACTCCCTAGGTAAGTAGAGATTCCCATGAGAAATGACTTCCCTTGTTGGCAAAACTGATCAACTTCCTAGGAATTTGATTTAGGTATCTACTTCCTATAAAAAGGAGTTTCATGGGGACTTCAACTTCCTATATGCACCAAACAAGCACTCAATGTTGCAGGTACATGCAGAAGCGGGAAAAGGCCAGTTTGAAACGGCATTAGGCCACACTGTCTGTAATCGTGCTGCAGACAACTTGGTTTTCACTCGTGAAATAATCAGGGCAGTGGCAAGGAAACATGGATTGCTGGCAACTTTTGCGCCAAAGTAAATATCATTGTTCTTTGGGATTAGTTGAAGCATTTATGTCCATCAATCATTTTCCTTGTTAAAAAGATAAGAATAATTTAGATGGGCACTGTGGTACCGAGTACGCATGTCTATCCTCCTGAAAAAATATGCTTTTCCTGAATGAGAATTCCTCGTCTTCTCCTTCTCTTAAGTCTTTGGATGGTTAGCAGTACACGCAGGCAGGTGAACGGTGGACCCATCATATATGTGAAGTTATAATTAGATCCTCAATTGTTTTTCTGTCGATATATGTGCTAGTTGTATGTTTCGAGCTTTGGTTATCTTTTCGAATATATTAAACCTTTATTTCTGGTCCTCCATTTGCTCCTTACTCTCTAGGTATGCATTGGATGACATTGGATCTGGATCCCATGTGCATCTAAGTTTGTGGGAGAATGGGGTGAATGTTTTCATGGGAACTGCTGGATCCGTCCATGGAATGTCCAAGGTTGGAGAGGAGTTCATGGCTGGAGTTCTATTTCATCTTCCTGCAATCTTGGCATTTGCAGCTCCAAATCCAAATAGGTATTATCTTAATTCTTGAGGAGGTAGCTATATTTGTAGTCACAAGTCACAAGCTGATGGCTCCTCCCAAAACTTCAGAGTCTGAATTGGTTTTTCTTGTTATCAAAAGTTCTATATAATTACCAATCCCCTCCTTGATTTGGTAACATTACCAAGAATTTAATTGTTTTCACCTGTCAGTATTAACCTATTTTTGACAAATCCTAGAGTACATCTATTTCTGGTAGTCCTATTTAACTTGGTTTTCTCATAGGACTCCTATCAACTTGCGTGTCTCGTAGGATCAATTACAAGTTTATAACAAGTCAAAACTTCTTGGTGCCTCTCCAGTGAAACTTTCGTAGACATCATGAAACTATATATATTCTATTGCTCCTTATCTTGGTTGATGTGGCAAAAAGAAAAAGAAAAAGAAAAACAGGAAAAAATAACAACATTTGTTCATGTGGATGGAATGACCTGGGACATACATGTTATTGTATCATTTACAGTTATGATCGGATACAACCAGATACGTGGAGTGGAGCATATCAGTGCTGGGGGAAAGAGAACAGAGAAGCTCCTTTGCGAACGGCCTGTCCACCAGGAATCGCAGATGGTCTTGTGAGCAACTTTGAGATCAAATCATTTGATGGATGTGCAAATCCCTACTTGGGTTTGGCTTCAATAATTGCTGCAGGGATTGATGGCCTGCGCAGACACCTTAGTCTGCCTCCTCCTGTTGGTAAGTCAACATAATGATATCATATCAAAAATCAGTTTTAAATATTAGAAATCCTATTGGTACCTTGTGTTTTGGACATTTCTATTTTCTGAGACTCTTTTTTCAAACTATACATGGTACCCCTATTGTCTTGATACTTATCCATACAATGACCTTCCTTTTTACTTATTGGTTAAAACTGACTAGTTTTCCCTAATTAAACTTGTTTGTCAAGCTTCGACCCTTTTCCCCCTTGCTTCAATCACCTATTGCGGTCACTAGGAGTCCATTAGAGACTCATGTATGGTTTCTCTACCTCCTCTGCCCCAAACCCTCCAACGGGATCACTGGCTACTATCGAGCCTACTCATTCCCTTTTATTGATGGCAGAAGGTTGATTGAGGTTGAGGGGAACGACTGGACGGTTGGATGAGCTTTAGCTAATTAGTTAGTTGTTTCAACTAAAAAACTTTGGAATGGTCATAGTATAAATGGGTGTCAAGGTTGTTTGCGTACCATGTGAATTTTCGAAAAAAACTTGTCCACCAATAGAAAAGATCAACATATAGTGCACCATAAAGAATTTATTTTCATTATTTTGTCTGCTCCCACTCAAGAAAATTATTTTGTCTGCTCTTTTAGCCATTTGTTCCTTTATTTCTGGCCCACATCCATGCTGCTTGATCTTTCTCATTGATATTCTTGAATTGACAAAATGTTTTGGGCTGATAACTGATTATTTTTACATCTAAAAAATCTTAGGGACACTAACACCCCTGTAAAAACAAGAAATAGAACTACAAACAGATAAATCAATAGCAAAGGTCTAAGGAACTTCGGATGCCCTAACCAGGCAGGACGTTGTTTTAGAAGACGAGATTCAATCTTAAGCTAAGCATAACCTAGAAAATGATTATAGATTGACATAAATGTGCACTCTAAAATTGCAAGAACAGAAATTGTGCCAACTGCCAACTTGCTTTGTTCAGAAAATACAGAATCTGCATTTCTTTTCATAAATAAATACTTGGATTATAGCAAACATTTCAAAACCCATATTTTATGTCTGAGTGGACGACACTGTCCTATGGTTTGATAGAATGGATTAGTTCTTTTCGAAGCTTTAAACAGAAGGGGGCTTGGGGATCTGAAGTTTGAACAAAACCCTTCTTGCCTTTCTTTCCCGGTCCTGGTTTGATTGACTGGATTAACTCTTGTTGTGCTGTTTGACCTCGTGTTAGTTGAAATGTTCATGGTACTATTTGCGGTGCAGAGGCAAACCCGTCTAGCCTTGATGGACAACTTCAAAGATTGCCAGTCACTTTCAGAATCTCTGGAAGCGCTTAACAAAGACAACATTTTTAGTGACTTGCTGGGTGAAAACTTGGTGGTAGCTGTAAAGGGAGTTCGTAAGGTGATTCTATAATTTTAAATTTGCATAATGGGGTCACCACACAAAAAGTTCTACAAGCTTAGTAGGAGTTGCCTTAAGCTGAGTTTCACATCTTGTTTTGCAGGCTGAAATAGATTATTACTCAAAGAACAAGGAGGCGTACAAACAACTGATATACCGCTATTAGCATGTCCGAACATCATTTTTGAGACACGTACCTGTACCTCCTTTAAGGTACTTCCACAATGCGGCTTTCAGTTTATGCGCATCTAGTATTTGCACAAAACGCTGATTTACTGAAGGTTTGAAAATTTTCACTTGTTACGTTGCTGTATCGATCCCTGTGACAGAGCCACATCTTTGAAAAGGAATGAGCAAATTTTGCTTGTATTTTATTTAATTATTTATATAATACATGTAATCTGTAAATTCTTTAATCTGGTTCTTGTTTTGGATTCTTAGGCTTAAACGTTCATAAAAGCTTAGTGCTATCCTTCCATGATTCAACAAAGTTGATGAGTTCATAGTGCTTAACCATTGCCCTTAGGGCATCTGTTAGCAAAACCATATACTATATATCATTGTCAATCAGTCTCACCCTGTCCAACAGACATTTGTCAATAAAGTCAGTTCAGTTCAGGTCTGCTCGTACCTCTTATCGACAGAGGAGACACAAGGCACCACGGCCAGTACAATTCACTGGAGGGAGGGGAGGAGTTGCTTAATCACTAAGCCAAGACATCCTTGGTTAGTAATAGTGAGACTACAATCCACCTATAGTTTTAACAATTAGACAACCAAGAATTCGTACTGTCTTGTGCAACAGAGTTGCAATCTAAGCATCTCTTTTCTTGTAAGGAGGTATATATAAAGTGATATGCAAAGATTAGTATAATGAAAATTCCTTAAAAATAAATATGAATATTTCTGTATATCTACATTATATCTAGTCAACCTGTATGTTACAATTTTAACTTGATTGATTTCTGTAATTTAAACAATTGCTAATTAATTAAGTCAAATAATAAATATTCCTCTGGCATGAGTATGACCGCCAGTGGGATCAAGGCCTTAGACTCTTCCTTCCAAAATTGAATCCATGGCCCTACTAGTGGTTGGGGAAATGGAAAAAGTATGGGTCTTCATGGAAGAATCAACAGCACCCTTAATAATCACCAAACGAAGTGAAAAGAGATCACATAAATGATTGAACCAAACTCACCAACAATACAAGGCAAGTGACCTTGAAGAAGAGGGGCATCACAATGGCAGAGGAGGCCATCGGCTTTTTGATCGAAAGAATTACCGATCTAGCCGAGGGAGAGGTGAAGTTGGTGCTTGGGGTGAGAGATGAGCTTGTAAGCTTGCGGAGCGAGCTAGAGATGATGCAAAGCTTCCTGATTGACGCAGATTCGAAGCAAGAAGCCGGGGATGAGAGGCTGCGAACCAGTGTCCGGCAGATAAGGGAAATGACTTATGAAGCTGAAGATTTGATCGATTCGTTTTTGGAAAAGGGAGTCAGTAGGAAAACTGAAGCCAAGAAATCGTTGCTTAAAAAACTCGCCTCAATTTGCAGTTGTATTGTTGAGACTCATCAAGCAGGTACAGAGATTGAGGGACTCAAGAAGCGGATCAGAGAAGCCACCAACATGCTTGAACGATACCAGGTTCGGACAGATGTTGAAGTGATCCTGAAAACAAGACCAAAGAGTTATCCTCACTACAGTACTCATCATGACAATCTTGTTGGGATAGAGAATGATGTGAAGCAATTAGTCCAAAAATTGATCAGTGAAGATGAGAATGATAACAGCCATAATTACAGTATCATGGCGTTTGTTGGCATGGGTGGTTCAGGCAAGACCACTCTGGCATGGGAAATTTACCACCACCCTAAAATCAAGGACAAATTTGGTAGTTGTCAAGCATGGGTTTGTGTCTCCCAGGTTTGGAATAGTGAATACCTCCTACGGGAGATACAGACAAATAACTGGGATATATTTAAACTGCGAGAACACTGTAGCCATCGTAAAGACAGTGGAGGAGCTGCATAAATTTCTGCAGGATAGATCGTACCTCGTTGTTCTTGATGATGTATGGGAGAAGGATGCCTTGAGGCAAATAATGTCCCAGCAATTAGACAGGGAAGCAAGTTCATCGTCACCACTCGTATTCGAGAAGTTGTTCGATTTCCAGATGTACGCTACTTTTTACATGAACCATCCCGTCTTAATCCAGACAAAAGCTGGGAGTTGTTCAAGAAGATAGCCCTTCATCATTGTGATGATGGACACCATGAAACCCTTGCTAAGGAAATGCTAAGAAAATGTGACGGACTACCACTCGCCATAATCTCGTTAGCCGGTCTTTTAGGTACCAAGGAGACCATTCAAGAGTGGAAAAGGGTACAGCACGCTGTCAGCTACATGATCAATGAAGATGAAGGACCTGCTGCCTACGGAAGAGTGCAGGATATGTTAGCATTAAGTTATAATGATTTGAATCATACTTTAAAGT
Organism: Tetragonia tetragonoides; assembly: GCA_038025085.1. Taxonomy (NCBI): domain Eukaryota; kingdom Viridiplantae; phylum Streptophyta; class Magnoliopsida; order Caryophyllales; family Aizoaceae; genus Tetragonia; species Tetragonia tetragonoides. The sequence goes on from CM076139.1 coordinate 12,149,247, forward strand.
CGTGTTTCTTGTACCTGGGACTTTTCCCTGAAGATGCTGAGATTCGAACAGGGATGTGAGGATATGTGGATAGCAGAAGGCTTCTTTAAATCACTGCAACCGTCAGCAAATTAGGCCATTGAAGAGGTCGCAAGACAATGTTTAGGCGAATTAACTCAACACTGCCTTGTCCAAATTGCAACGATAAAATACTCTGGCGCCGCCAGGACAATCAGAATTCACGACTTGGTGCGAGATCTCGCTATCAAAAAGGCCAAGGAGCAATACTTTCTGGATACATTTCCCTTCAGTCATCCTGCCATTGACCAGCCATTGACCAGCCATCAGCTAGCTCAGAAATGATGACAATACAACCTCGTCGGCTTGCTGTCTTCTCCCGGTATGCTAATTTTATATGGTACTTGTCTTTTTTACATCTTGTGCAAATACATATGCTATATACATACATGTATCATGTGTTGCTAATATGGAAGATGTGGACTTATATAGCATATAGATAACTTTGATTAAATGAGAGTTTATGCATAGAGCATTGAAAATCTAGCTTCATAGACTTCATTTTTTTTCCCTGTCATGATTGTTCTTACAATCTCTGGGGATTTTAAATTCCAGGTAGAAGTACTACTCAAGCTCAACCGTCTTATCTAGTAAGAAGAAATAAAAATTCTGCTCAGTCCTTGTTTTTCTTGTCTATGCCATTGTTGGAGCTTTGGTACTTCTTTGTTAGTGAAATCTTGTCTGTGCCATCGTTACTTTAGCTTTTTGGTCGATCAGTTTCATGACCTCTTAACATTTCCACAGAGATGCCAATCAAGAAAGCCCAAGGTCAAGGCTTAGATCTTTCGTTCAGTTCCTCGAATTGGATCACAGCATTGATGATCGTGGGATGTTGAACACCGTATACAAGAACTTTAAATTGCTTAGGGTGTTGAATATTAAGGGCATATGCACCAGAAATGGTTTACCAGAAGAGATTGGGAACTTGATACACTTGAGGTACTTTGGATTGACGGAAGCATTCTGCACACTTCCAGAATCACTTGGAAACTTAAGGAATCTATTCACATTGCACTATCATATAGGCGTTCTTTATGGAAAAAGAATCGTTGCTACGGAAGGTTCTCAAGGGAGAGTACTAAATCTGAGGCACATGAAACATCTTAGACACGTTTATTTATCAGGAGGACATTATCCGGGGAACTTCCTATGCTACGAAAGGGAACTGAACCTGCAAGATCTGAAAAAGCTGCAGGTATTATGGGGAATAAGCGCATGCCTATGGATGACACTAGAGCTGAAGGAGTTGAGCCCAACTGTTCAAAAATTAGGGATACTAGGAATACAAATTAAATTTCAAGCAATTAGAGGCTGTCTATCAATGTCCAAGCATTCGTAACGATCATCTTCATACACTGAAGCTAGAGCGAGATAAATGGGATAAGAATGCAGCTTAACTTGAGCTACAGAAGCTACAGCATTGTAAGCAACTTCAGAAGCTGATTTTGAATGGTCCAATAGCAAAGAGTGCACCTCTTGCCTTCCCCCCTAACCTTCTCAAGTTGGAATTGAGTCGCACAGAGATCGAAGAACACAATTCATTTGTGGAAGCTCTAGGGAAACTACATTCCTTAAAGGTCCTCTCATTAGGATGAAATGCCTACATGGGAAATCACTTGACTGTCAACGCATGTTCTTTCCTGCGGCTGGAGGATCTTCGCCTTAAAATGCAAAACTTAGAAGACTTGAAGGTGAGAGAAGGTGCATTTCCGCGTCTAAAGAAGTTGGCAATATCCGGTTTGATGTTGAAAGGGGTTCCTGAAGGTTTGAAGAACATCACTACCCTTCAGAGTCTAGATATACATGGTCTTCCCACACAAGTTTTCAACAGGCTCAGGCCTGTGGAAGATGGAGATGCAGCAACAACAAGCCAAGGAGGAGGAGAGGACTTCCACATTATCCAAAACATTCCATCAGTGCATTTCGATGAATCATTTGTGCCTGTGGAATCTAAGTCTCCCATATTTTGCTGGCTATATTCACTCAAGCATTCATATACGATTAGGATGAAAATAAAATAGGAAAAAGGTCTTATACTTGGATGAAAAAACGCTTTTAACCATCTTTAGCTGCTTTTCGATAACAGGTCGCTCACCAATTTATTGACGACATACCTCTTAGGATATCTCTTTCTAAGGGCTATCCAAGTCTTCTTGCCTTTTAATTAAAAAGAAAAATTGTATAATAAAGCTATATTTTCAGTAGCTACCTCGAGTAGGTTAAAAATGCTCTAGCTTGCATATATTTTTTCCGCTTTTTCTTGTGCATTAATAATGTGCCTGATTTTGCCTTTTTCTGTCACAGCTCACAAGTCGGAGTCATACATCTTCGCAATTATAACCACAACTTGGAGCCACGGTAGCTAGGGCATGTTCTTTTCAACTGGTTTTTAGTTTTGATCAGTTTTTCCCAGTTTTGACCAGTTACCAGTTACAAGATACAGTTTTGCCCAGTTTCTCCTAGTTTGATCCAGTTTAGCCCAATTTCTCCCAGTTTTACCCAGTTTGAATATTTATACATATTAAACATAATAATTAAATATACCATATGTTATTCCAAATATAAAAATAAATATATGAATTGACTAATATTTAAACATGACTAAAAAGTCCTTGTAGTAATAATAATAATAATAATAATAATAATAATAATAATAATAATAATAATATATTATTATTATTATTATTATTATTATTATTATTATTATTATTACTGTTGTTGTTATTATTATTATTATTATTATTATTATTATTATTAAACACTCAAAAATATAAAATTTTCAGTTTGTCCCAGCTTTTTCCATTTTTTTCCAGTTTTGCCCAGTTTGACCCAGTTTCTCCCAGTTACTAGTTAGACTTACCAGTTTTCACCAGTTTTGCCCAATTTCTCTCAGTTACCAGTCACCAGTTCCCAGTCGAAAAGAACGAGCCCTAGTCGAATCAAACATACTGCCCTAAAGATGTACTTTTATTAAATTATTAAGTAGTTGAGGGTACTAGCGTGTATTTTCTCAATTTGAGATTATTTTTGATAAATCGTCGTTAGTTTTGATATTTAAACCCCAATATTCATTATGGTAAAAGGATTCTTCAAAAGCAAAATTATGACTACATTTCTGTCACCAAAAGTTAGCACAAATTCTCCAACATTCCGTTATCCAACAATCCAAATTTGTTTGTTATAACAGTTTTTTTTTTTTTTTTTTTTTTTGAGAATTTTGTTATAGTGTTTGCTACATTATTTCTTTTAAATAGTTAGGGACCAAAATGTTGTGGTGACATATGCACAAAATGCCCTCACAGCCTCACTTTAAAGTTTAAATTAGATAAAAATTTACAAGATGTTCTTTTCTTCAAACATGAAGAGGGATTAGATGGGCTAAATTTAGAGGAACATGACGGGTGATAGAGAGGCCTACTAAAGAAGTATTTTATCTAATAATTTGGTGATTAACCATAAATAGCTCAAGAAATTTCAGCCAAGAATCTAGCATCATATATGTATATAAAGGGGCACGAAAAGATGTAAGGAGTTAATCCAGATAAACCCCAAGCTAATCTTTTCTTTGCTTCTTGAATTGACTCCTTGGTGATCATCAACCATGGAGTCGTCTTCACGAGTCATCGTCTTGTCTTTGGCCTTTCTTCTTGTTGTGGTCTTCCTTCCTGAAGTCCATGCCAAGAGGCCGAAATTCAAGCCTGGCCCGTGGAGACCTGCTCATGCCACCTACTATGGTGGCTCTGATGGCTCTGGAACATATGGTAATATTGCTTCTACTGTTGCTTAATTGTCTTTGAGATGGTTATGACCAATTTGTTAACATGAAACATTTCTGTGCTTTTGTACGTCAGACACAAGACATTTGAGATAAAAGTGATTTAGGACGCACGGAAAAGTCTTGTGTAATACCGTCTTATGGTAAAACGGTCAAAAGTAACACTTTTTATTCAAAATATAACATTTTGTTGATATTTTTTGTCCAAAAATAGCACTTTTAATTTAAAAATGTAACTGTTATTCTATGATGAGACCTGTCTTATAAGAGGTTTTGTGTTTTTGTTGTTGTTTTAGCCACATGAAGGATTTAAAACCTCTATAAAAAAACTTATGCATCCAAAATGTTAAGACTTTTTTTCTAATGAATAAATTTGTGATCGTTGTAGACGGAGCTTGTGGGTACAGTGACTTGCACAAGCAAGGAAAAGACTGGGGAGTGCAGACAGCAGCTATTAGCGTAGCTATGTTCAACAAGGGAGAAGGTTGTGGTACATGTTATGAGGTAAAATGTGACAATGTCCGATCCCCAAAGGGATGCAAACCTGGTGCACCTACAGTCACCATCACCGCCAACAACATCTGCCCCGACGGAGGGTATTGCGCTCCACCCAAGGAGCATTTTGATCTCACTCAACCTGTATTTGACCAGATTGGCGAACACAATGCTGGTGTCATACCACTTCAATACCGAAGGTAAATTGCAAGTACTCTTACGCATATATGTGAAACGCGTTTATTTAGATGGGGATCCGAGATGAGGCAACCCTCCAATTGATATGGTGTAGTATTAAATAAGAAGATCGCTAGATGTTTCGTGAGTTACTAGTTACTACACCAGAAAATGGAGAATTCGGAGGCAACTACATTTTTTTCCCAATTTTTCTGATATGCAAACATGCAAAGCATGACTATTGGTTTTTCTAACCCCCTATGTAAATTGCAGGGTGCCATGTACAAGGACTGGAGGAATCAGGTTCACCATCTCGACAGGCTCCAGCCACTACTATCTTTCGGTGTTGGTGTGGAATGTCGCAGGTGCTGGTGATGTCGAGAATGTATTGATTAAGGGCAGCCGAGGCAAGCCATTTAGATCCATGACGCGCAGTTGGGGCCAGAACTGGGAGAGCCATGAGCAGTTGTTGAGTGGGCAATCAATCACCTTCCGGGTTAAATCAAGTGATGGCAGAACCTCAACTTCATGGCATGTTGTGCCCAAGAACTGGCAGCCTGGTCAGACTTTCGAAGGCAAAAACTTCAAATAAACTAGAAATAGTCATCCTGGCCTCTTCTGCTTTTGTATTTTGTTTTTGAAGCTAATATTCACGATTAGTTGCTGCTGAGTTATTGATGCACCAGAGTTGTTTCAATCCCATTTGTGAGAGCATAAAATTGAAAATTGTGCTATGACAAAGACGCACAGGAAGTCATTTTGAAAGCAAATTGTAAATAGCAAAATTTTACATGGATTAGACACAACAGTTCCAAGTATTACAGAAAAGAAGTATGCAAACGAAACTGTCAACATCTCTATCTTCCATCAGTTATCCAAAAAAAAGTTTTAAGTCTCATTTCTATGTTACAGTCTAAACACGAATATACTAGTTGATCGATGTATAGCTATTTGAAGAAGTCTTTGACATGCTGAGAGACTGTCCGGTGACTAGTAGCTCTGGTTAAACTATGCCCCCTTACTACTGCTTCGATCTTCCAGACATGGTAGCGTATGATGTATCAAACTGGATGGTGCAGAAGTAAAACTTGCGTTAAATCATTTGCAAACAAGCTCCAGTTCTCAACTCTCTTCTAACGCCATTGGGTCATCAAATTCTGCACACTAGACTAGAGAGGACAAAAGTTCGTAAGCTTCCACTGCATCGGTGGTGAAAGATAACCTTTAAGAAAGAGCCTTCATCTCAGGGGTTATCCAGGTAGTTTCACCTTCCAAGCATGTTGAACCATTTCACCAATTGACTAAATCTCTTACCCTTATCTCACAACAGTCCAAGCATGTCCATCACTTTCTTTTTTCTGTTTCTTCTTTTTCCTCCGTTCCTCTCTCGTCTCCGGCCTTGCATCATTCTGCTTAGCAAGCCGTGATCGAACTTCCAGCAATTTGGACTTAGCATCTCGGAAAGGGGCATCAGACTTCATAGCCATTAGTTGCTGAAACAGTAGAAAAATGTGTCAATGTTCCAGCCTGTGATAGTACTATTGTCACAGCATGACAACCGCTAAACATATACATACCTTAAGATGATCCATTGCAGCTAGGTTAAAGCCAAGGGTATCTTTGCACCCCTGTAACATGACCATCAAATATAAAAAAAAATTAATAATAATCCACATCACTCACTTTAGAGATGCACAATATCAGAGGAGAATCTGCAGATGATCCACTACCATGCTGACTACAGAACATTCAACCATACCAAGAATAAAGCTTTGCACATATTGCACGATCAGCACGTGCACTCTAATTCACGCCCTGTATATGGTATAATAACATGCCAGGATACTCATCCAACAATCTCCAAAATGCCCATGAAGCATTATAAATATGATTTAACCTCAACTACTGATTGTCCATTCAGCTGTTGTATGCATTCCCTTTCTTTTATATTACGGATAGGCGTGTAAATGAGCCTAGATGTACAGCATTCATGTATGTCCGTGAATCTCTATCCTGCTCAAGCTCTGATTACTTCTTAACCCAAGGAGCTTAAGTTTGTTTACACCGTCAGTCCGTCAACATCATTAACATTGCCGCAGTGCCTGGAAAGAGGCTCCTGCCCAGGTGGGTTAAAAGGGGTCTGTCATACACGACCTTACCACTGTGAGAACAGAGAGGCTGTTTTCATTTGACCCTTGGTCCAATTCACGACAACCATCTGCAACTTCACAATAATTAGAAGCGCAGACGGTTTGATGAGCCAATTTGATTTAGGCCATTATATTCCAAAGCCAAAGCATGGTCGGTTTTTTTTGGCTCCATGAGTTTGTTTACATGGTTCCTAATAATTTTCTAGCTAAACAGCAGTTCTAATTTTTGTTTCCAAGCAGGACATAAATAACATTAACCTATAAATTAAACAACAATAAACTGATTAGTAAAATAGAGGGCATTAGGTTTCAAAAGATCACATTCCTAGATATAGATTACACAGAAATTACATGATTTAGGGTCTGTTCTCCCTAGCTTAAATCTGTTTATTTCTGTTTATTTCAGCAAACTTCAACAAAGTTCAGCAAACTTCAGCAACCTTCAGCAAACTTCAACAAAGTTAAATAAAGTTAGATAAAGTTAAACAAAGTTCAACAAAGTTAAACAAACCAATATACAAACTAGTTATAAAAAACACTTGAATCAACAAGATTCAACAAAAATAAACAAAGTTCAACGAAGTTCAACAAAGTTAAATAAAGTTCAACAAAAATAAATTTTCAATAATAAATATAAACGTTTTCAGTTGGGGAGAACAGACCCTTAGTTGTTCATGAGTTTGTTTACATGTTCCTAATATATTGTTTCATAACAGGACACCAATAACATTAATCTACCAATTAAACAACAACAAACTGATTAGTAAAAAAGAGGACATTAAGCTTCAAAAGATCACATTCCTAGATATAGATTACACAGAAATTACATAATTGAGTTGTTCAAGAAAGTAAACAAGCCGCGTACAGAAGTATTCAAGCTTGAATCATTTACTAAACGAGCTTTAAAAGTCTGTTTGTCCATGAATTGGTTTTCAAGTAGTGTATTGGTTTGTTTTCAGCCCTAATAAGGAATCTCAGCAATCGGGAAGCTGAAAATATTTACACATCATCTGGGGGAGAGTGCTTTGGATATTGAACTAGTAGGCCTTGATTTCCTGGACAGTTTTCCTTCTTTATTCTATATACTTTTTATTTGTGGATAGGCCTTGATTTCCTGGACAGTTTTCCTTCTTTATTCTATATACTTTTTATTTGTGGATGCTTAATCTCAAACTTCACCATTAATCCAAGGCCTAATTTTTTTATTTCAGAGAATAGGCTAAGGCCTTATCTACTTTGGTTTCCTTACTTCATTTTATTCTCCATTTCCATCACCAACACCACCCCTTTTTTTATATTTGCCCCTTTGTAGGGAAGGGAAGAAAGGAAACCCATAACTTTTATGTTATTGATGCCAGTATCAGCAGCAGCAAGTTGAGCAGTCACATCCAGTAGCTCTGTCCACAAAGAATCAGTTTCCAATGCCTCAAGAGAAGGGAGAACAAAAGGTTAAAAGATAGAAAATGATGGCAGTGTCTGGCTGTCACTTGTCAGCCCCCAGTCAAATAGAAGGCCATCTAGAGCTACCTTTGGCCATAAAGAATCAGTATAAATACCAAGAGATGGGAGAAATTTTATATAAAAGTAAGAAAAAGGAAACACCAGATCCGCAGAAAAATCCATGCACAAGATGAATTGTTTAAAACGTGACAGCCTTAAGCAAAGCCAAATATTGTATATTACCTTCACTTTTGCATGAAGGACATCTTTGAGATTACTCAAGACAGGTCTTGCAGAAGGCGTGCTAATCAACTGATGGTAGTGTGTCTGCAACAATATTATTGCAACCTTGGAAATGAGCTCAACCTGCAAATGCAATTGCAATATGCAAGCTATCAAAACCTGAACAGATTGGCTGTCCGTCTATTACTCCAGTATAGACCTTAGTCACAGAAACTTCTAGACAAACGAGGAATTAATCTGGGCGATAGACTAAAGAGACTAAGAAAATGCAAGGTATGAGGAAAATTGTTCCACCTTCCAAGAATCATCAATAAAGCACAATCAATAAATACATAAATAAAATTGCATCAAAGATTTCAAGTGGGAAAAATGGCATGTTATGTTGAGGCACGGCATACAAAAATCCAATCTGATCAACTTATAGCAATATATAACCTGAAATGAAACAACAAACAATGTACCATTTGCGCACCACTGAGTCACTGACCCAAAATAGCGAGGTGAAATGTCAAAGGCTGCCTTGTTTTTTTGTTGCCAAAATGACAGCATCAGCGGAAGTCAGAAACCCAGCAGTCTATAACCCAGCAGTACATAGGGAAGTTGTGAAACCATGGACTTCAATGTAAGTTGCACATCCATGGAAGCATTTTTGTTTGGTACACAAAGTTTACATCCTTGAAAGTAGATGCAAATTGACACATTGCGCAACCCACATGTACAATGATTATTAAATTCAGGGGGTAAAATGTATTTTGTGTTCATTAACGTGGTAAGGTGGACCTAGCACCCCTCCTAGGTAAGCAACTTCCCATACTTCATGGTTCAACTTCCATGGAAGGTTAATTTCCTTGGAAGGATAAACCATGTAACTTCCTCCACTTCCAAGGAAGTTGAAGTTCCTTGGTCAAGTTACATCTAACCAAACAAGGCCTAACATTAAGATCTTTTTCAAATAATGATAAATGAAAAGAAAAGGCTCCTGCAGATCACAAATTTGAGTCACTGAGATGCCAATTCGTTTCCTCTTTCCACAGCAGTAAAGATAATACCTCGCCCAATATTAGAATAGAAGTCCCTGAGAGTCTTTTAGAGGAAAGAGTAACTGGAAACAAATGTAAATTTCTGGTACACATAAACTCCGAGATATTATTGTCAAAATATGTGTTGTAATGTGTCAGAAATACAGCAGCAGAGGACAAGGTGTCCTCGAACTGATACCAAATTGGCCCAGTTCTGCAGGAAATCATAACTTCTAAAAGCCCCTGTTTCTCTATCCAGTAAATTATCTACATGTCTTCCATAACTGGCGTCATTCGAAATATGAGAGTGTTAAATTGGTCAAGTAACCATCAAACCAACCACAGGAACAGAAATAACAGAATCATTCAGATATCAGCCCTCAAATGTCCAGAGTTATATCGTCCTCCTCCATATGGATATTCTCATATATGTATGCCACTCAAAAGCATGTTCTTAATGGATCATAAGTAACTTTTGAAAATAAAATACAATATAAATCAATGCATAGGAAAGAAAGTTTACAAGTAAAATGACATGCAAAGATGGTCATATAAGCACAATTTGTGATCTGACCTTTTCAGAATATGTTGTCCAGTTTTTCAAGTAAGAGAGCAGCTTCAAAGCATCTGAGAATGGTAATGCCTGCAACCAATGTGTAACTCATGGTTACAAATCCATTTATCCAAAGGCAGAATCATATATGGCAACCATAGTCTTGTTAATAAAAGTCTTCAACAGAATGAAATGCCTTGTCCCCCAACTCTTGTTCGATCGCCCTCTTCTTCTATTGCAAACCCTAAGTAAAATCCTCTTGCACCTCCTCACAGTGACATTCAGATGTCTCCTCCTAACATGTCCAAACTAACCGGAGCCTTATCTCTCGCATCTTACTCTCAACGTTGGTCACCCCCACTTTATCTCTTATTACCTCAAACCTGATCTTATATTTCCTTGCAAGTTTTCACACCCAACAGGGGATAACAGACCCTCAAGATAATAAAATGCTTGCCCAAAAATCCCTCTTTGCCCAGTCACAGGAAAATAAACAAATTTCAAATAAAGTGTCTAGTGTACAAGTTTGTTACCCGGACTCTTTGAGTACCCGTCTCGGACACGCGACACTCGAACATGTCGACTCCTCATTTTAGGAGAAAAACATGCCAAATTTTCAAATTATTGCTGAGTCCAACACTTGAACACATATCCATGTTGGGGACTTCCAGGTGAGTCCAATGTAACAAAGTTGTACAACACATGATACAATAGTCTAAAAAGCAACCATCAAAAAAGGTTAAGATTCAAGTATTTTTTAAAACTTATCGAAATTCTCACTGTGCCTATGTACTAATAGTAGAATAGCACTTCCTTACAAAATGCCTCTCAGGTCTAAGTTGCCTGAATGATGACTTTTAGCGGCAAACTTTTGAGAGTAAAGTAAGAAGTGAAAATAAACGCATGATTTACAAGATAGCCTGGGTGCAACCCGAAATGAAAAGTAATTATCAGGATATTAAGACCCGGAATCTCTTACTTATTGGCCTTAGAGTGATTTCATAGGCGACTTCCGAATAATTTGAGGGGGAAAATCAAAATAGTAGTAAAACTTCGCAGTGGTTAAGGATAGTGGGTTATCTAAGATTAATTCCAATTATTTGTGCAAAGGAGGTGGCCAGGAGTAGCGGATCTCTCCGGAGGTTTGTTTGCTGTGATGGGCTAGTCACGAGACCTCAACACATATTTTCTTGAGGTTTGATGTAGGCGTGATCCTTTGGTGTAGGCTGCTTGGGTTAGTTGGGATATTGGGAAGCCCCACTACTGTTTTGCAGCTCCTACAATGAGGATTTATGGATTTTGGGAGGAGTAAGGAGAAACAAATGCTATAACAAAATCCTATGTTTGCGGTGTTGTGGGGCCTTCATTGGCGTGGAATGCGCAGTTTTTCTCTGATTTAATTTGGGATAGGATTACGTAGTATGATCTACGGCAGGGGTCTTTAGAAGTTTAGTATTTCAGAAATTCAAAGACAACGGGCTGATTTGTAAATAGTCCTTTCTGTAGAGGACTCCTTGCCGTCTTATTCTGTACTCCTGAATCAACGACAAGCTGAAAAACAGAAAGTAGGAAAATACTCTAGGATGGAGACAGCATCAGTTTTAGCCTGTAAAATTAGGTCCTACCTTTAAAGGGGGAGGGGTAAAGAGCTTGTAAAAGTGGGTAAGTTTGGGCTGTGGAAATAGGCTTTTTTGGATAAGAAAAGATATATACTAATGATAAAATCAGAATACAGCAAAAAAGGACAAGGTATCCTTTGTGTAGAACCTATTGACAAATCAGCCCCATACCATAGAAAATGTGAAACTCAATAGCTCCAACACACCCTGCTGGCCCACAAAGAGGCTAAGTAGGTAATCCTATCCCACATGACAATTGCCTGTCAGGAATCTCAGGATAGTGGCTTGTTCACACCAACACCGCACACTGCGTCTGAGTCGCTTTTTAGGAAAGTGAGCCACCATCATAGCTGAACAAATGGAGATATGTATTCCTCAACTTTGTGGTGTAGCAAAGTTAGTTTTTGCTGACAAACCAAAAACTAGAAGTCCAAAGAAGAAAAATATGGTTCCTTTCCTGTAGTATTATTTTACTATGAAAACACCATGCTTCTCTTCTTTTTTTTTTCAGATAAGTAAAAGTTTTATTAATCAATCAACTGAAAGAATACAAGAAAGAGGACAAGGAGTCCTCAAATGAATACCAAAAATATCTACAACTCCCCCTAATGAAGTTGAACAAAGTTAAGTGGAACATCCTTGAAGGCCCAAGTTGCCTTCGCCCAAAGCGAAGCCAAATAAACAATATGATCCCAAACACAGTCGACGGTCTTTCCTGAAGCGGAGAAGACCCTCCAATTCCGCTCTAGCCTAATACACCACAGAACGGCCATACAAGCACACCTCCGCCACAACTTACCCTCTCTCCCCCTCCCACCAGCAACAAATCGCATCTGCAAAAACTGGGCCACTGTAGCCGGACTAGCAAAAGGCTCACCCCCTGTCAACCTGCCCCACAACACCCTAGCAAACTCACACATCACAAACAGGTGCAAGTCGTTCCCACAGTCGTGACGGCACATAACACACACACTCGAAGACAAACACGAACTAGGCCTCCGCTGCTGTAACATGTCATTTGTATTCACCCTATCTAACACCAAAGTCCACACGAAGGTGCGCACCTTCAGAGGAATCTTCGACTTCCAGATATAAGTAGCAAGTAGCAAGTTCCTCCATCTCACGATCATGGGGAGCTCGGTGTAAATGTGGGTTCCAAGAACCGCCCGTAGCGGAGTAGAATTCCGATATGGAGTGCGGACAACTGATAAACCCGAGGATAAGCGGAGGAGAACGTGGCGTCCCTCTTCCACACATCCTCCCGGAACCTTACCCGATGGCCATTACCCACATGAAATCCAACCAGGGGAAAGAAAAGAGGCGATATCTGAGATATAAACTTCCATGGGCAAGCATGAGAGACTACAGTACCCGTTCGGGCGTCCCATCCATTCTGTTGGAGACCGTACTTGTTCCTGATTACTCGGTGCCATAGGGACTCGGGCTCCAAAGGAAAACGCCATAACCAACTACCCACTAGCAAAATGTTCTTAGACACCAACCGCCCGAAACCCAGACCCCCCTCACACTTAGGCCTAGATACATGGTCCCAACTAACAAGATGCTCTCTCCTACCTCCATCCACACCAGACCACAAGAAATCCCGCATCATATGCTCGATTTGCTTAGCTACACTAACGCGAATCTTAAACAGGGAGAGATAGTACAGAGGAATACTAGCAAGGCAAGAGTGCAAAATCGTGATCCTCCCCCCAACGAGAAGTACACCCCTTTCCACCCATCAAGACGCTTAACCACTTTAGAGACAACTGGTTCCCAAAAGGAAACCGACCGGGGATTACCCACGCTTCTCTTCTTTAATGGCATCCGTAACAGCTATCAGGAAGGCAATATTAACATAGAGAAAAGTAAATCCATAAGATACGGCATTTCATATCACCCCACCCCCCCTCCCAACCCACCCACCCCCACTACACAAGTAGATAAACCGCACAAAGAACAGAAAATCAATAATAGATAAACCGCACAAAGAACAGAAAATCACAACTAGGATGAGATACGTACAAGTAAAGTCTGCTCAAGATCACTGGTTTGAATATTTGAGAGTGAACGAAGAACATAATTGGAGGGTGAAAGTCCAAGCATAATAATATTAGGCTGAAAGTCCGCTGCCCTTCCCCTTCTTGTCTCCTCCTGCACATCAAAATCATAGATCAGTCTAGCAAAGACCAACTATCAAATCTACAAGATTCTGTATATAAGCCTTAGTGCCTTACTATAAGGCATCCCATTTTGCCACCACCAACAGAGATTCACTTTTGTTTCTCGAAACAAAAATACAAAGTAGGGAAGAAAGAAACAGGATGTCAATATAAATTTGTTACATCACCATTGAGCACTCAAAATCACTACTCATGATATTACGCCAAGGAATCAGTCATTAATATGAAAAAAGAAAATAATTGGAAAACACGGGAAAGAACAAAAGAAGTTCCACATTGGTTAATCCAAACGCCACTTATAAATAGCTGGAATAAGCTTTAAGAGATGTAAAGTCTACTTTGCATGAGGAATCCTTGTGGCTCAAGGCATAGCTATAAGCTTCTGGAATTTGATCTGGCCAACTTTGCGCAATCGGAGATTAATTGGTAGATAATTCTAGAAGAGTTCAGCAAGTGCATTTGAAAGCCTATAAATACAAGAGGCTTGGATAGGCTTGGTAATCCACAAGAAGTGAGACAATAAGTGTGAGTGTAATTTGGGCTAAGTGAGTGTTACTATTCCTTGTAACCCTTGAGTGAGGGACTCGGGTTTGTAGCGTGGTATACAATGTGAGGGAGGGGTTTCCAATGTCTCCCACAAAACTTGTTTCTTTTGAGATAGTGAATGCTCTTGTAGGAACGTTTTCGTGGACGTGGGCCCACAGGCCAGACCACGTAAAGTGTCCCTTTATCATTGTCTGTATTCCTATTTGTGATCCTTAGTGTGCGAGATTTTTCCCAACAGAAGTGGGGCTGTTGGAGCCTTGGAAGCGTCCGTAGGGACGCGAATTTTTGTTTCGATGCTTATTTCGATGAGTGAATTATAAAAATAAATAAATGAAGCCGAGGTGATTGCAATTCCTCAAGCCTTTAAATTACCTATTTGCAGGATGTGGATATGACGCTATTGGATTAAATCATTGAAGGGTAGAGTTGCGGGCTCTTAATTTTGCCCCTAATCACATCCAGAATATTAAGCATATATAGCTATGGATTACTATTATGAATAATGCTCATAATGTGAATTCTGTGGCAGACTGGCAGACATTTCAAAACAAGGGTTGTCTAGAATAGCCAGTTTTAAGCTTGGTTGTGATTGCACGTGTCTCATACAATAGGAATTTTTTCTATATAAGATAAAGAAAAAGTATGATTAATAGTAATCAAAAGAATTACAACCTAGGAGGACAAGGAGTCCTCAATAGGAGTCTATTTACAACTCAGCCCAATAAAGCATAACATGTGTAACAGAATAGCTTCAGACAACAGGAGTTTCTCAAAAGTTTTGACGTCTTTCTAGTTATGTTCTAGCCTTATCCAAGCACGTGATTGCAATCCGAGTTCCAAGAAGGTGGTGGTGGTGGTGGTGGTGCTATTTCTGCATAAGCACTTGTGATGGTGATGGTGGTGGTGGTGGTGTTATTTCTGGATAAGCACTTGTGGTGGTGTTGTGTAGCTACTGAACTAATGCAGCTGATTTGGTTCATCTAATAAATGTATCTAATTATCAAAAAAAGGCATCAATAGCTATACAGCAAAAGGTAAGTACCTCATGTTCAGCTATCCGCTTTATTTCTGCTTCTGCCATGTCCAAGGCATCAATAATTAAGTCAGTTGCAGTTAAGGTTTCTTGAGTTTTCTTTCCAGCTGATGCCACAGCTCCCTCTTCTGGAATTTCCTCCTTTGGACCATATTTGCTCTCAAACGCTCCATCAATGTCAGCCTCAAACATCTCCTCCAACCTTTTTTCTTTCTCTTCCTGCAGATGGTGTTTTGACAAAGTTATGTGAGCACATACTAAAAATATTGCTGAAAGGTCAACATCTAACAGAGAATGCAGTTGTACCTCAATGAAAAATGGTTCTTCGGTACGGTCCCAACGCCGTATAGACCTATCATGAGATCCTGTTACAACGAAATCACCACGGCTGCCGAGTGCAAGGCACCATACCTCTGCATGATGTCCTTCAAGAGTTAGAAGCGGCTCAAACTTGTTTGCATCCCAGTACTTTAATCGGCGATCCTTTCCAACGCTAAACACGTAGTGCGTATTAGGAACAAACTTCACATCCATAACACTGTCACAAGGGGGAGAAAGAAACGGAAAACACAGTGGTCAATTCCAGCACCAGTATCGCAACTTTAATTGTTAAAAACACTGTATTCCAAGTACCTTTCATTGTGGGCAAAAATTGATTTATGGCAGTCACCAAAATCCAAACCCCAAATCTTCAAGTTTTTGTCCAAAGAACCAGTTACTATCAAATCTCCGTCAGATGATATATCCATACATACCACAGGTAATTTGTGACCATAAAGTGAAAGGAAGAATTTGAGTGAATCCAGATAGAAGACCTGACACAAGACTTTACATGTCAACATGAGTAACAAAAGGCAAACAAGGACAGATTTACCTGTGAGCATATATAATATAATATGGTCAAAGTAGGACTCCAATGAACAGATAAAAAGTTGAGAGGAAATAAAGATGATGTGACATACAAAGTCAAATCAAAAGAACTATACAATCTTATAGCAATACATAATAAAGAAATAAATTAGATCAGACTGACCTTCACCGTACAATCCAACAATGCGACAGCAATATACTTAGCATCTGGGCTTAAAGCAACCTTCAGAACATCATCATTCATTTTCATCGTCCTCACAGTTGACAGAGTTAAGTGCTTAGCATCCTGTGGGTTAGTAACACACTGTTAGGAAAACATAGCTATCTTCCTTTTTCTCCCCTTACTTTCCTTTCCTATCTTCTTAATAAAATCAAACAGGTTGTAACGTCCAAAGTTACACTGTTAAGAGAATTACAGATCATCTATCTTATGACGTTCAAGGAGATTTTGCTCAAGATTAGATTACATGGGTCCCATTCCAGTTGGATGTATTTAAACCACAATGTCAAATATAGCATAAGAAGCACTTGGATGTATAAACTACTCTAGTATTGGACATTTTCCAATGAAAATAATGCTAAAAATACAAAACTTGACATTTAAAAGGCTGGTCAACATAACAGCTAAAATATCTAGAAGTGTCCACTTCATACATGTACATTAGTACAACATTTCAAACAACTAAAATATACTTAAATCAAGGCCGTGAGTGTGATAGTGAGCTTTTACCACTTCAAAGAGCCAATGCCGCATAAGCATAGATCCCCCAACACAAATATAGGTTATCAGTAAGGATGTATATGAACAACGCTCAAGGAACACAAACATTTGTGAAAACAGCTAAGCTATTGATAATTTGTGATAGGGTAAATGAAAATGTAAAGCAAAACAAGCAATAAAGAGAATGAAGAACATACTTCACCAGGTTTTTGTGAAATGCGATATTCCCACAACTTAACATCGTGGTCAGCACTTCCAGTAACAACACCACTTCCATCTGGGATGCCAGCTATTGAATTAACAGAGCCTCCATGAGCTTCCACTATCTCCACACATGTAGCACTCCCAACATCAATTATTTCAATCGTTCCACCTTTTGTTCCAACTAGTGCATACTTGTTACTTGGAACAGCAGGAACAAACATACTGCAGAGTCCATAACCAGTATCAATAGTTCGGAGACAGTTACCGGTACTGGGATTCCAAATCTTAACTGCATTGTGACTAGTTGACAGTAAAAGAGAGTTATCAGGGCTAAGGCAAAGACTTCTAACATCAGAGCGGTGACCATGGAGGTCAAGACACAGTGTCCGTTTAGTTGAATCACTTTCTACTGAATATATTTCTACTGAATTGTTGTTCAATGACAAGGCCAATGTGGCCAAAGAATTCTTATGTTTGATAGGTTTCACCGGACAGAAAGAGATGGAACATATTTTCTTTCCAGCTCTTAGGGTCTGAAGAAGCTTGACGACATCAGATACTACAATAGCAGAAGCATTCTCTTCCTCTTCTAAACCCTGCTTTTCTTCACCATTATCTCTAGTCTCAGCTGTTTTTTTGGATGCTTTCTTTTGCTTCTTCTCTTTCTTCCTGTGAACTCTGCGTTTAGCTTTGCGCTTGGCCTCAGTCTCATCTAATATACTAAATATCTCCACAGTCTTTCCTGCCACTTGACAGGCCAAAAGATTACCGGACTTGTTAAACCTCACAGTGGAAACTCGATCCTTGTTTTGCCTCTTAATTTCGCCAAAGTGTTTCAAGACTTCCCACTTGTTATCAGCCAATGAAAGATCATTTCTGATAGACTCATTAAGATCAGAACTGGCAACAGATCGTATACCTCCGTTATCATGCTTGATTATATTGTAAAACCGAAGTTCAGGGTCTGCTGAGCCCGTCACCAAGTATTTCTCCTCTGGATCAATATCTATGGACCATATTTCACTATGATGGCCACTAACTATTTGCATGCAATGTTGGGTCTCAAGATCCCAAACTCTTAAGAACTTGTCCTTGGAGGAGCTAACTAATTTTTTACCAGAATCTAAGAAAGCCACATCTGTCACCTAAAAATGGAAAAACAGGGAAAATCACAAATATTGAACCCTTGGCAATGTATTAAAAGGCGCGAGGCGCAATGAGGCGATAGAGGTCCATAGAGCCTAGGCGCAAGACGCAAGGCGAAGGCGCGCGCCTCAGTGAGGTGAGGCGCACTAGTGTATGACAGAAAAAATGCTATAAAATAAACGTTTTTTTCATCAAAATCTATCTCAGATGCGCCTCACGTGCGCCTCAGGTGCGCCTCAAGTGCGCCTCGGTGCGCCTCGGTGCGCCTCAAGTGCGCCTCGGTGAAATCGCCTCGCCTCACCCTCAAAAAGCGATGGGCTGCTGCGCCTCACGCCTCGTGCGCCTAGGCGCGCCTCAGGCGCGCTTTTTAATACATTGACCCTTGGGAAAAAAAACTACATGTATCATCACCTAAAAGTTCAGAGTACTAATGAAAGAAAGTGCAGATAACAACCTGATCACGGTGACCACGAAGACGATAAAGACCAGTCTCACCAACCACATCCCACAAGATAATGTCGTTATCTTTGCTACCAGAAGCAAGCAAAGAGCCATTCTCATTGAAACGGAGGGTTGTCACAGCTCCTTTATGCCCATTCAATGTTGTCTCACAAGTACATTTCTCCAAATCCCACATTCTTATACTACCATCAGCATACCCAATAGCCACCTGCAATAACCAGAAGGAATAAAAACGATATTCCAATTATCCCTAAGGCACACAGACATGGTTAAATTTTTCCTTGGATATATCCAATTCCCATTAACCTAAAACCCAATTGTGGCAGATGGCCGTTGTTGTCATTATTGTGTTTCCAATTCCCATTCCCATCAATATGAAGTACCAATGTAGTATATATTGACATGATCTCAATCAACATTTCCATTTTTGACATATTTAAATAAACATCCTTAAATTTCTAATGTACTCCAATTCCATTTCAAAATTCAACCACTCCCCCTCCTTACCACTTAATAAATATTTCTCACATTTCCTGAACCTCAGCACTCATTCATCAGGTCAAACCACTAAAATCACTATACAAGAAAGACGTCATTTTTACTTAAGCAAAACAGTATCTGTACTCAACCCAGATAACATTCTCTCACAAATAACAAAAACCCACTTGAAAAACCAAATCCATGTCGAAAACCCAAAATACAAGCATTCAAGAAAACATGGTTATTGCCACTCATTCATCAGGTTCAAACCACATTACTACACAATAAAGCCATCATTTTTATTGATCAAAACAACATATGAACATAACCCGGATAACATTTTCACACATATACCAAAAACGCACTTCAAAAAAACTAAACCCATCTCAAAATACATAATACATACATACATACATACATACATACATACATACATACATACATACATACAAGGAAACATGGTTATTGGCATTCATAATTCATTCATCAGGTCCAAACCACAAAATTATACAGTAAAACCATCATTTTTTTGATAAAATTTAACATCTTAACATAACCCAGATAATATCTCCTCACAAACAACAAAAACCCCACTTCAAAAACCAAAACCCATATCAAAATACATACATACATACATACACACAGAGAGTGTTTACAAACCAGAGAGGAGGGAGAAGAGACGATAGCGGTGACGCCGAGAGACAGTCCAGGGGACGAAAGAGAAGGAGAGAGAGTAGTGGAAATTTCACCCCGGGCGACATGCCAAACGCCGACCTTCTCGAGAGCAGGACAAAGAAGAAGCTTGCCAGAGTTATCATAGCTGATGTTTGATTCTACTGAGCTTATAACTCCGAATGTTGCTGCTTGCTCATACCGGAGATAAGACTTCACCATTTTCTTCTTCTTCTTCCCTCGTTTATCCCGCGGGCTGAAGAGGAATTGGAGAAAGGGGGCCAAATTGAATTTTTGCCTGTTTGTGTTGAAGTGCAGGGTTTTGGTCCGCAAACCAGGGTTTAAGGATCTTTTCTTTTTCTTTTTTCTATAAACAAATAGAGGCCATTTTTTTTCTTTTTCTTTTTGTGTTCCTCATTTAGGATATTTTTATTTTTTTTTTGGGAGAAAGAAGTGTCTTATGGTTTGTAATGGTTACTCTAACCATCCCTCGATCAATAAGAGATTTAAGGCTTGTTTGATTCACCTTAATTTCACTTAAATTCAGTTTAATTCAGTCCAGTTTATCAGTTCATGTGTAACTTTATCACTCATATAACTTTTTATTCCGAAATAATTTCATGATGATAATTAGGTCATCGGAAAGATCTCAAAGCATACTTTCAAATGAGTCCAATATTGACTATGTTGGATGAATTTTAATTGTTAACATTCAAGTGTAAAAAATCAATTCAGTTCAGTTCATTTCAGTTTAGTTCAAATCAGTTTTATCCAGGTGAATCAAATGGAGCCTATGTGCACAGTCGATAAAATTGAACCCACTAAAATGGTACAGAACAAATGAAAATTGGGAAAAAGAAAAATAAAGGATTCAAATTTGATGAAAGAAATCAGTCGAAACAAATGGTAAAATGAATTAAGAAGTGAAGTGAAACTGAATGCAAAATAAATAGAATGTAGAATGGCAATGAAAAGAGCAATGCATTAGTAAGATAACATGTCCCTTAAGCTTTGTTCTTTTCCGTAAAAATGGTGCCAAAAGAAAAAGAAAAAATAAAACTAGAACTATTCTAAAAAAAAAATGGACATACAAGCTTCAGAAAATGACAATCTCTTTATTTCCATCGTCGACCACAATGACTATTTTCCCGCGCTGTCTTGTAGGCACCTCAAAGGGTGGGACAGCTGACCAAAGAATTTAAAGCTGCTCCATGC